>JASPKZ010009810.1:5665000-6110000 GCA_030220185.1 Diploptera punctata | reverse complement strand
AGACAAAAAAAATCATCAAAATCGGTCCAGTCGTTTAGGAGGAGTTCAGTGACAACACATGTACAGAAGAATTACATACATAAAGATATAAAGATCTTAAAACTCATGGATGCAAGAAATAAGAACTGGAATCAGGACAAGACGACTGGAGATCATGGAGTGGATGGATAGGGACGCGTGGAGAAGGAAAACAAAAACTTTAGGCACAGAGAGATGTGTAAACTATGAAAATCTGCATATATATATAAACTCATTTATAGAAATATTAACATTTTAATATGTAAAAATTTCGTGTCACGTTGTTTGTCCGCGATTGAATCCTAAACTACTGAACCGATTTTAACAAAATGTTGCACACTGTGTGCAGTTTGATCCAACTTGAGACTTGGGGTAATTTATAACTAAATTTATAGTCGCATTATTTTTTATTGCAAATTATTTGTTTATTATTTAACAAAGAGTTATAATTATCTGTGAGTTCCATACGTTTCTAACAGATGGCGGTGTAAGGTAATTTGGTAAGGTAATTGGTTTATTATTTAACAAAGAGAGATTCAGATGGCTGTGCTTTTTGTTGCAACCGCGAATTTCAATTGAATTACAAATACTGATTATTTCATAATTTAAGTGTGTTCAGTGTTTATTTTATTTTCAATATTATTAATTTCGTGTGTAAGTATTAGTTTTAAGTAATCTGGCTGAAAGACAGCAACTTAATTTAAATTTTTAACGTATACCGTAGCCACTGCAACGCGTGGCCGGGACTCCTAGTATTATATATATTATATTTGATCTGATACCGGAAAAAATGAATCGAAAGATTATAATAAGTACTATAATCCACAAAATATTAATCATCAATATGAAGATTATATATTATCATGTAATTCGATACTCTTTTCACGGACCGTATGATATAAGAATGGAAATACAGGGTGCGGCATATGTCAGTTGACCACTGCACATGGTGCAAGAAAAAAAATGAGATTGGTTGAAACTAGGATTTGAATACGGGACCTTCAGGAAATATTATCAAGCACTATTGCTTAAACAGCGATGGAGGTCACTTTGAACAATTTCGGTAGTTGTTTTTTCGTATAGATGTTGTAAGCCACAAAAAATAATATATTTTCGGTTAACTGACTTATGCTGTACCCTATAGCCTATATTGTAAACTTATTGTATTGTAAGCCTATATTTTCCCTTTACAGAGATTTAGGCGCTTTCCCCCTACAGGGAAGAATTTGAACCATACTAATTTAGTTACACTTGTTTTCGTATAGATGTCGTTTTGAGTGGTCAGCGTCCCGCCTCATGCTGATATCTAGGAAACCAAGGTAGTAGGCTACTAGGACAATTCGTAAAATTTTGCTTAGAGGCCTTTTCATTCAGGCTTAAGGATTTTTTACGAGCCTGAAAATCTTCAGACTCGGGACCCACGGCTTAAAGTCCCTCCCGGAGGACTTGCTCCTTGGATTTTTCCGTCCTAAAAATTCCATCGACCCCGGCCGGGTTTGAACCCGCGACCCTCGGGACCAGAGGCAAGGAGCATAACCACTAGTCCACCGCGGCCGACATTGTAAACTTATAATATGTTATATTAAAATAGTATCGAATACATAAACCAGATTTGTTCAAGCGGAGCGTTTCAGACTCTAACTTGGAAGGTCACAAGGTCAAAACCCGATGCCGGTTATATGCTATTAGGTTATTATTTAATTGTAATATTATTGTGTTTTCTTTATGTAATTGTAATGTTAATGTTTTTTAGTGTATAATGCTATTCTGTTATTATTTAATTGTAATATTATCATTGTGTTTTCTTTATGTAATTGTAATGTTATTGCTGTTTTTGTTGTTTATTTTTCTTTACACTAGTACCAATTATTACTTTATTGTAACGGACTGTCAACAGCACGTACGGCTTACTGCCCGTGCGACCCATATTTGTAAATAATATTGTAAATATCTTACTTTTTGTCTAATAAAGTCCTACTACTACTACTACTACTACTACTATTTTTCTTAGTCCTGAAGGTAAATACTAGTTTAGTATTTCAATTCCAGCAACCATTTCATCATTACCACCGTTTCACAAAATAATATCAAGTTATATCCAATTCAGGGTAGGTTGAGGGAAGAGATGAGATGAAGCTCTTATATTTTAAAGGTCTGTGAACGAAAGGGTGCCGGCCGATCTTACGCTTCCAATATTTTTTTTTTATTTCTCAGTTATCGGCAATAAGATTCACCTACTAAAAGCAATTTTGCTTTTTCCAATCCGATTAAACAAAGACATTTCTAATAAATATCGAACATCCGTAGTACTGACTCGAGGGAAGATCAGCGGAAGAATATTTCCAAGACTATTTAACTCATGCCCCAAATGGGAGTCAATGACCAATCACGTTTCAATGATTTCTGTTTTACAACCAATCACAGTCGTGTTTCACCAAATATTTATCAATATTATATTTACCATATTAAAGAAAGCTCCTCCTTTTTAATATTGTGAACAGGTCTGACCATTATTTTGCAGTGACTGAGCACACAAGAAATACGGCTACCAGATTGTATATATAGTGTATAGATGTCAACACATAGCGCTTGCAGGAGTTAATATAAAAACATTTGTAGCAATTTATTATACCACCACCAAAAAAAAAAAAACACTGTTTGCACTTTCTTAAATGTATTTTTTCCCAGGTAATAATCCAGGAAAATATAGTTGTCATATTTACATCATACGACATCAGAAATGAATTAATATACAGTTTGATGTGTTTCATTTTTTCTCCACTAGAGAGCATTCTTACAATATTGCGTTCCTTTGGCAATAAATAGTATGATCTGGTTGCAGTGATAAACAAAAGAAGCAAATGAAGCGTACCTATCGTTTCTCATTTGTTTTCAAACATCGCCGTTTACATTAAATATATAAACATTTTAAAATAACTATAGTTAAATAATGATTTGTGAGTAAATTGCTTAAATTTATTCGTTAAATAGTCCTAACAAATGCCACTCTTGATTTCCAAATTCTGTAGATAAATTGGAAATCACTCGTGGCATTACTTATGAGAATTGTTACAAATTTATTTATATCAAATGTGCACATTGCGAGAAATATGTATGGCCACCCTTTTATTATTGACTTTCATCTGATTTTCTAGTTGGGTGAGCAAATTCCGTGATCAAAGTGTTTTATATTCTATTATATTCTATTAGCCTGAAATAAATCATTTGTTTCTCGATCTAATCCATAGAATTTCCTAATTATTGCAGTTTTCCCAACATAACTTTGAAGATCGACATAATTATCCTATTGTAGCAGTCTAACTAATTCACTGGACTATCGAAACAATAGGCTCAATCCCACTCGGACATAAGCTCTCCACACATTCCTACCCTTGGCTAATGTTCTCCAATCATCCTCTTTATAATCAACTCCCCTCAAATCATAGTTAATGTTATTCTCCCACTTCATTCTTGGTCTACCAAATGGACGTTTTTTTCTGATATTCCTACAAGAAGACTCCTTGCCCTCTTTCATTCCACATTCGTGCCACATGTCCTGCCCATCGCAGTCTACGAGACTTAACTGTTCTTATTATATATGATTTCCTATAAAGATCATGTAGCACTGTGTTATACAGGGTGTTGCAAGAAACGCCGACAACGAAGGTCAGATGATATATTGATCACTTTCAATAAGGTACCAATGTCCGAAAATGATGCGTTTTCACACTATGAGTAGCTAACTTCTCAAGAGTTCCGTTAGTTGGATTCCAAGACTCAATACTGTACAATACTGTCACAGTCACATCAAGTTTTCAAAATATCCACCTCCAATATCATTGCAGAGCGAACATTGGCGTGTAGTGATTGGAGCACGTTCAAATTCGCCTGGCCTCGTTTGAAATATTTCTGCAGCAGCGTGGATTCGGGCTATAAGATCAATACGCGATTCCACTGGAGTCTGATAAGCAGACTGTTTCATGTCGCCCCACAAAAAGTTGTCAAGACGTTTAAGATGAGGTGATCTCGGAAGCCATGGGACTGGTCCACCTCTGCCAATCCATCGACCTGGAAACGTGGTATCCAATTGTCTCCTCACATTGGCATCGAAGTGAGGTGGAGCTCCGTCATGTTGCAGCCACATTCCGTTGCGAAGCCACTTATCATAGGCTCGGTGCCTGTGAGGTGTTGTCAAGTAATAAGTCTTAAAATCCTTCGAACTAACTCTGATCTTGAGACATAATTAACTAGTTATAGTGTAAAAACACATCACTTCCGGACATTGGTACCTTATTAAAAAATTATCGACATGTCTCAATGTATTACCTCACCTCAGTTGTCGGTGTTTTATTGTAACACCCTGTATAGTCTTATCCATTCGCCTGTCTGTTCATCTCTCTTTATAATAGCCTGTAATTAATCGGTAAAATTGATACGTGAGTATAATTGCATTATATGTGTCTATTAAACGACAAGACCTACATGAATATAATAAACGTGATATTATGCGAAACATGGGCTCTTAATTTAATCCTGAAGGTAGCTGAAGCAGTGCATTCTCTTAATTTGTGATTCCCTGAAGAGAGGGGACAAGTTTCTTCGCTACACAATCTGTATGCCTACGTGAAAATTCTCTCAATTATAATATATGGATGAGAAATATGGACTCTTACTTTAAAGGAAGACAACAGTTTACAAGTATTTGAGAATAAACTTCTTACGGAAAATTTTGGATCAAAGAGAGATGAGTAGACATGTAAATGGAGAACATTACATAACACTGAAGTACATGGAATTTATGCTTTTGAAATTCATATTAAAGCACCGTTGAGGTTATGTAATAAGATGTTAATTATATAATTTTTACCTGATAAGTCGGTCGTCCTCAACTAAATTATTAAACTTCTTCAAGTTATTCTAATATGGAGGCCTTTCGAAAACAATGTTTCATCTTCTGCCTTTTTAAATGCAAGGTACTAAAATACAGCGCCAAATCTCACAATTAAGCTATAGAGAAGTAACATGACTCTGGCATTGCTACGTAAATTGGATAACCTTCACTATGTGCCGTCCGCGCTGCGTCCCGCCTCACTTCACTCCGCTCTTACTCATGTAAGGAGTTGATCTGTTTCTTACAGTGGGTTACCATTCCTGGATTATGGCTTAGATTTCTGTGCCTTGCAACTAAAAACGGAAGATTTTTTTGACACGACCTTGGTACATCAAAATGCTTCTCTGGGAGAAATGCGATGGCTGAGAGTTACTGAACCGAAAGTGTGTTTTTCGGCTCTTTATTGTAACGTCGTTCTCCTCCCTAGACTGGAATATTTATGAACTATGCCAATAGCCCTTTCTCCTTGTATTTACCCCCTCTCTCTACTCTTTACCCTTCCCGCTGCGCAATGTCTACGGCGCATCTCCCCTCTACCTCAGAACCTCCATATACGTGGTGCACTGGCAGAACGTTATCATTCAATCATTCAAGCATTCATCGTTCAGTTCTTTGAGCAGATTCAAAGTTTGAATCAGCATCCAGTTCGCGATGCGATTGAAGCTCTAATGGACAAGCTGGTCTGAAGCCGAGAAGCGGCGTGGTTAGTTGGTCCGGCAGACCAGGGAAGAAGTGGCTCCTGGTTCGGACGTTAGCATGAGTGTGGCGTGAGGTATGGTGTGGTTATTTCTATTGTAAGAATATCGTTATTTATTTGTTTATATTTTTGTTTAATTGAATGATCGAAATGTCTTTGTTAATTTGTTTTTAATTCAGACAACTTGTTTCTATTAAAGGTCGTCTTTTATACAATTTATCTGCTGCTTCATTGATGTGGATGTAGTTGTTTTCAATCCTATACGGAAATTCACTCACGTAGGAAATTATTTCCAGCTCCCTTGCTATTTTGCTGTTTAGCTTTCTTGAATGACAATTATTATCATTTTCACTCACTCTATGTATTTGAGAATCATTATTTATTTATGTCAATATATCTGAGAGAGAAAGATGAATCGATTGCTGCCTTCTATGGGCCCAAGGCAAGCAACTTCGTGATTGATAACTTTGCAGGAAAGCAGATCCACATTAATAGAGACAGCAGTAACAAAACCCGATCCCGGATTTATGGTAGTATAAGCGTGGTTATAAACGCCACATTACCTTGTTAAATAGTCCCCATATATACGGTGAGATAAATAATTTATTTCATAGTAAATTTCGGATTATCTTACTGTGTTATCTTCAGAAGAAAAGTATTGCAGATATTTACACAACAAGCCCCGTATTTCAGGAAACACAAAGTTTTAACTTTAATCTTCTAACCAGCATAATAATAGAATGATTCTATTCTATTCATGATAATAGCATGATTCTATTCGATAGTAATTCTGCCCTAGGGAAGGTCTTTCACTGCAATCATTGCACTTCCATACTATACTTTGCAGCTTAATTAGGGAATTATAGTTGTGGTAGCTTCCCGTTGCTTTCCGCACCGGTGAAGGATGATGATAATGATAACCGGATTATTTTTGAGGACCGTTGGGCCCTAAACACTTCCTGACATTTGTCCCCGAAAAAACCTCACCGAGGAGCCTGTCCCGACTGGGAATCGAATCCGGGCCAGCGGAGAGACAAAGCAACATGCTATCTCGAGACCACAGCGGTAAACAATAGCATGAAAACAATCAAAATTAACTATTAAGACAAAAATCGCAATTTTTCTTGGGGCCCTTAGGTTAAACTAATTTTCAAAAAAAAATCATGTCTAAAAGGTTTCAGATCCCTGGAGTTACCAAGATAAGTTGGCTCCATATGAACGCATTTCGTATGTTTCAATATACATTGATATCCTATCCACCGCTGTGGTCTCGAGGTTGCGTGCTGCCATGTCACGCAGCGGGCCTGGGTTCGATCCCCAGTCGGGACAAGGTTTTTTATGGGTTTTTCCTCGCCTGTAAGACAAACGTCAGGATACTTTAAGACCCAAACGGTCCCCGAACATCATCTGGCCATCATTATCTTTTTTTTTCAAATGCCCCAGGTTTGTTTTTCGACATTCCTGGTTTCTCTCCTGGCATGGCGTAGTTGTAACCCACTTCTGAGGTTGGGGCGCCTGGAAGGCGGGGTTACACTGCCCCGATGATATGATGGGTAATGATGATAATGGTGCGCCAGGAGAGTCCCTAATCCTAAGTTTAACCTAAGATGAATATGAATGATGATGATTGCGATGGCCATATGATTTCGGGGACCGTTTGGGCTTTAAAGTTTTCCTGACATTTGTCTTACAGGTGAGGAAAAACCCTGTTAAAAACCTCACCAGAAAAACTGTCCCGACGGGGATCGAACCCGGGCCCGCTGCGTGACAAGGCAGCACGCTCCCCGAGACCACAGCTTCAATATCATATTCACCTCATTAGATTAAGTTTAGGTTTAAGGCCTCTCCTGGCGCATCATTAGCCATCGCCATCACTCATCATGTCATTGGAACAGCGTAACCCCGCCTTCCAGGCGCCCCAACCTCAGAAGTGGGTTACAATACGTCAATACCAGGAGAAAATACATGAAATGTCGAATGAGAAACAGGTGGCACTGGATAAAAAAACATTGATATCCTTGGCGCAAGCTTCTAGATTTTTTCTGCATCGGATCTACAAAATTTTTCATAAGTAATGCTACGAGTGATTTCCAAATGATCAATAAATTCACGACTCGCGAAGTGAGGAGTCAATTATCTAGAGAATTTGGGAATCAAGAGTGGCATTTGTTAGGACTATTTAACGAATAAAATTAAGCTCCTTACTAAAAAATAATTATTTGAATATAGTTATCGGTGTTTTAAAATATTTATATAGTTCATGTAAACGGCGATGTTTGAAAACAAATCAGAAATGTGAGGTTATGTATATTCACTGCAACTCGATCATTTTATTTATTGCCAAATAGGATCGCAATATTGTAAGAATGCTCTCTAGTGCAGAAATAATGAAACACATCAAACTATTATAATCAACATTATAGGTTAATCATTTATATTTTGAATAAACAACTCAGTAAAATTACTGAATCTATTCATTATTTGCTATATTCAATGTATTTGTTGGAGAAAAATAATGGTTCAGAATATTAAAAAAAGGAGGAGCTTTCTTTATCTCAAAAGCAGGAGCTGATAAAGAGAAATCGATAAAGAGCGAGGTGAAACACGACTGTCATAGGTGCAAAACAGAATTCATTGACACGTGATTGGTCATTGACTACTATTTGCGACATGAGTTAAATAGTCTGTGTAACTAGATTGTTTTCCTCTCAAAACAAGATAAAATGGAATTGAAACCACAATGAATAACTGTATGATCAGTTTAAATTATGATTCTGGAAATAGAACATGATCAATAGTGTATGCTATGAGTAACACATACCGTACTATGCTGTAATTCAATGACTGCAGCAGGAGGTCGAGTGTGTATTGTTATACCAGAATACATGGTAAGCCGCTCATACAAACACACACATCAAAACACAGATTGTTCAAACATTTGCACTAGGCAACCCGCACAACTAACCGCCAGTTTTCAGTTCTCTACACCCAAACAAAAAGGTTGTTTTTTTTTATTTACAAAATAATTACAATGTTAGATTCAACTTGCTCATAGTTGAAAGAGTAATTGTGTGGCAGACAATGTTATAATTACAAAGATACAAACAAACCAAACTCAATGGCGCGACAGGCCTAGAAAGCCCTAGGCCTACCAACCGGGCTGTTGGTCTCATATCCACATGTGTTAATCAGAGAGGTAGACGATAATCCAGCCAATTTAAGGGTGACGTATGGTCAGCTTATCGGGTCCCTCAACCATTATAACTGGTTTTCTTAACCTGGAAACGCTATTTATTGTAGTGCCCAAATGCCTCACGATTCTGGGTGGGCACCGGTCCCATGATGGCCGATATTTCATATGCAACTCCAGTAGTTTTGCTCTAAGGAATCTTGCCTTAACCATTCGACTACGACGCGGGGCAGCCAAAAATACAAATATGTTAATTAACACATTCAGTACCGTAAACCAGTTAAGGCGTTTAAAGAGATTATCGTGTATGCGGCCGTCGGTCAGTTAACTCGCTTTAGAGCAGGCGCGAACAAACTGCGTTTATATTCGGCGCCTAAATATTGTGTTGGCTTAGTATGTCTTGGAGGTCATAGATGGCATGTAAATGTACATTTTCTATTCCCGTTTGACACGTTTAACCTTGGTGAATCCCCTTTAATTATTAAAACAAACAACACATGGAATTCGTTCACCCAAACTTGCCTCTAGGCTCCAATGCAGTCGTATATCTTTCTCGTTATCGCGCTGTTGTTTGTGCGTGAGTGAAACCATGGCGAAAGAAAAATATCTCACTGAAGATGAATTAGTGAATATTTTGTATAATGATGATTCAGGTGATGAACTGATTCCTGAATTAGAAGATTCGCAATGTGAAAGTGAAGATGAACTTCCATTTCCTGAAATTGATACGCCGATACTATGTGATGTCAATCACCCAAGTTATTTCACAATCAAATCCTACTAGGATATCTCCTTTAGGTATGTACAAAATTTGAATTTTCTAGGACCAATAGTTTGTGAATAATGGTCCATTTTCTGAAGTGCCACGAAAAGGGTAGCTGGGGTATTTAAATGGCTGGTCTGTGGGTTTAAATGCCCTGCTCAGTGCCTGGTACTGAATGTGTTAATACAGTGCGATCAGTATAGCACTGGACAGCAGACGCGGGGATTTCACTATACACTGCTGACGCACTCGCGGCAGGGAACGGAGACAGCGTAGGATCGCGGTGATACAACCACTCACATTTTCGTAACTATTTTACAAATTGCCGTACTCGACTAACTTTATTGAAAGCAGGTGTTGGAACTGTTCACCTTCGTTGTGCATACATTTTTGACACCTCTTTATAAAATGTGTTGTCATATTATCGACTGTTGAACGTGACGGAATTTTTACACCCGGGAATCGTGTTCAAAAAGTCTTTGTACTTGGCTGACAGACTGAGTTAACAAATATTGATCATAAATAAATACACGTTGTTCACTAGAAAAATTATTAGCCATTATACAGTTTACACTTTACACTTATACACACGTCATTCAGTTTACACTTATACGCGCCTGTTTTATAAGATACAAATTTTAAAACTGAAATAACTTATACACACCTCATTCAGTTTACATTATACACACGCCATTCAGTTCGCAAGGAAAAGCGACCGAGCACCTTATCTACTCGAGGTACACTATCTGACTGTGGCCGTGAATGCGTGGGATGTCGTTGTATACTGCTGAGTCAGAACACATTCAAGTCCCATGTCTGCACGTGTAAGCCTTCATCATCGAACAGCACAAACCCCTCGACTGTTGTCGAATACCATACAGTTATACACTGTTTCTATAATGTGAGATTTCAAACAGTAAATTCAAAATAATGTTATTAAAAACTATCACAATAGCCTAAAATTAAAGAAATATACTATGTTGCATAAATAAAAATAACAAGTACTAGGGCCTAATAGTTCAAACATGTAATACTAATGCGAAATACAGATTAACTATTATTTGCAAAAAATTGTTTCCATTAATATTAAGTGCAAAATTTATACACTGTTTCTAAAATGTGGTGTTCAAAAATATCAAAATAATGTAATTGAAAACTATTAAAATGAAACGAAAGAAATCTTCTCGGTTACATAAATAAAAATAACAACTATTAATAGTTCAAACTTCTAATAACTAACTCACTGGCACTATCCAACCCGTAGGTTCATGGCCGCGCGGACATAAGCTCTCTATGCATCCATATTGAGCTAACGTTTTCCAATCATCGTCTAAATATTTAATACACTAATGATTTTCTTGGTGATAAAATCGCAAAGTATACAGTCAATATACCCAATTCACCAATTAGTAATTAAAAAGTCAACATGTTTCAACAGTGAAACTGTCATTTTCAAGACTAAATATTGATTCAACTTAGTATTGAAAATGACAGCTTCGCTGTTGGAACATGTTGACTCTTTCAGTTATTAATTGGTGGATTGGATATATTGACTGTATATTTTATCCTCTAAATAATTTAGTTCCCTCAAATAATGGTTATTGTTATTCTCCCACCTCATATTTGGCCTACCTACTGGGTGCTTTCCTTCTGGTTTACCTATAAGGACCTTCCATCCCCCTTTTCCATTACCCATTCATGCCACATGTCTTGTGCACGATATTTAACTGTTCTTATTATATCATCATCATCACCTTCCATATATCATCGGGACAGTGTAAGTGCCCCAACCTCAGAAGTGTGTTACAAGTACCCAATGTCAGGAGAAAATACCAGAAATGTCGAAATGACAACCTGGAGGATTTGATAAAAAACATAAGCATATTTAATTATATTATTTTTTATGAGCCAGCTCCGTGGCGCAAGCGGTTAGACGCTCGCCTCTCACCGCTGGGGTCCCGAGATCGAGTATCGGTCACTCCAAGTGGGTTTCGTGGTGGACGAAACGGAACTTGGGCAGGTTTTTCTCGGGGTTTCTCCCGTTTTCCCCTGCCACAAATTTCATTCCATCATTTCTCCATACTCATCCATTTCCTTGCATTTCATTCACCCGTCCCTGTGACGGTGTCAGGAGTGATCGGCCGGTACCCTTGCAGTTCACAGACCTCTATAAATATAGAAACTTCATCTCATCTCATTCCTCGACCCGATCCTGAGTTGGACACGAGTTGAGGGTAATTATTTTTTTTATTTTTTTATGATCTAAATATCTTGGGTCAATAATTACAAGTTCAGGTACCTGTGAGAGAGATGTACAGACTATAATTGCAATGGCAAAAAATGCAACTAAGACATTACATGGAATAATTTGGAACAAAAATATTACAAAGGAAACTGAAATGAAAATTTATAAGAGCATAATACAGAATATTTTGTCATATGAAAGTGAAACTTGGTCTTTGACGGAATTACAAAACAATCAAATTAGAACAGTTGAATTTGATTATTTTAGAAGAAGCCTCCAAAAAACAAGACAGGATAATATAAGAAATGAATTCCTTTGGAGAGAAATGACTGTCACCACATCTGTTGTTAAGAGGATTAAAAATCAAACGGTTACATGGTATGGCCATGTACAAAGAATGGAAAATTAAAGATGGCCAAAATATATATATACCAGTGGTCACCCCCTGGAAGAAATAAACGTGGTAGACCAAGATGGAAATGGAAAACCTACGTCAGAACTATAATGAATTATAGGAATGTGGAAGAAGGAGATTGGAATGATAGAGATAAATGGAAACTGAAGATGGCAAACCTATAAGTGGGGGAAAGCCGAAGAAGAAGAAGAAGACCTATTTATATTTCCTATATAATTATCGCAGTTTTAAGAAGATCAGCTGGAAAATCTAGAACGGATAGAATGTGAAATAAAGAAATAAGGGAAATTATGGGTGTGCAAGAGGAGCCGGACAAAATACATATCATGAAAAGAAAAGATTGCAGTGGTATGGTCATGTCAAACGAATGCCAGAGCAAAGATTGCCAAAAATTGTTATGGAATGTATCCCAATGGAAAGGAGAAAGAGAGGAAGGCCGAAGAAAACTTGGATGGAAGGGGTACAAGCAGCTATGAATATCAGAGGAATGGAGGAAGATCAATGGATGGATAGAGAGGAATGGCGTTTGGTTTCCGGAAGACGGCGGCAGCTGCCATAATACCGGATGATGATGATGATGATGATAATTATCGCAGTAATCATATAGAGGAGAAGAAACCCCGATAGTCTTAATTCAACCCTAGAGACAAACCAATCTAATATAGTTAAGAGTGTAAGACTATATAACAAAATCAGTAGAAAATTAATGGAATATACGTAAAACACTGACCATACAATCACAGAACACTGATTCTACTTGTTCCTAAGGGAATATATAATTAAACTGATTGCTGTATTCACATGACAATCCCAGTGGAAATGAGCTTCATTGAATTTCCTCTCCTACAATGTGATTCATTTGTTGGAGAGATCCCAAATATAAAGTAATCAATAGCGTCATGCACAGTGTTATGGATTAAGTCATTTTATTACATATCCATAACACTAATTTCCCAAGACCCCACTTTTACTGCAAAATTGATAGCTTTCAGTAGCATCAATTTGTTTCTAAGATATGATTCAAGATCAAAAGAAGATAACTGTTATATAGTTAACGGCTATAAAAGCGTCAACATAGATTAGACACAAAACGAGCAATTTACTACACAGTAAATAAGATATATAGGCTATATGTACATAGTCAGTCGCAGTGGACTAGTGGTTCTGATCCTTGGCTCTGGTCCAGAGGATCGCGGGTTCAATCCCGAGCGGAGTCAGTGTTTTTTTTTCGGAAAAATCCAAGTGTAAGTCCTCTGGAAGGGATTTCAAACCGAGAATCCCGAGAAGATTTTGAAGGGTTCGAATTCAAATTCCAGGGATATTTCTGAGTTTCCTCAATCATTAAGGCAATCGGTGAGTTGGAATATCTTTAAAAAGCCACAGTTCCTTAAAACTATTATTTCATGGAACCATTTGAAAATATGTATAGGCCTACATATATATACATATACATATTTATTTACATTTATACATATCAATACTTCAAACACCTAGGAACAATAATTACAAAGAATAAGTTACTTCCTTACTTACTTACTCACTGGCACTATCGAACCCGTAGGTTCATGGCCGCGCGGACATAAGCTCTCCATACATCCCTATCCTGAGCTAGTACTTTCCAATCATTCTCTTATAATCCACTTCCCTCAAATCATAGTTAATGTTATTCTCCCACCTCATTCTTGGTCTACCAACTGGGCGTTTTCCCTCTGGCTTTCCTACAAGAAGCTTCCATGCACCTCTTTCATTCCCCATACGCGCAACATGTCCTGCCCATCGCAATCTACGAGACTTAACTGTTCTTATTATATCTGGCTTCCTATAAAAACCATGTAGTTCATTGTTATGTAGTCTTCTCCATTCACCTGTCTGTTCATCTCTCTTTGGTCCAAAAATGTTCCTAAGTACTTTATTCTCAAATACTTGTAACGTCCTTTCCTCCCATAAAGTAAGAGTCCATGTTTCGCACCCATATAATATAACTGGTAGAATAATAGTCTTATATATTTTCAGTTTAACGTTTTTTGAAAGGAGTTGGGACATCAAGAGTCTCTGCAATGCAACAAAGAATGAGTTACAGAAAGAAATTAAACATAGGCTCAATTCTGGAAATGTATGCTATTAAACTAAAAATATATATTCTCTCAGTTTATATATATATGGATACGAAGCAAGGATTCTTACTTTAAAGGAGGAAAAAAGATTATGAGTATTTGAAAATAAAGTTCTTAGGAAAATATTTTGACGAAAGAGAGATGAATAGACAGGTGAATGGAGAAGACTACATAACAGTGAGCTACATTGTCTTTATACAAAGCCAGATATAATAAGAACAGTTAAGTCACGTAGAATACGGTGAGCAGGACATGTGGCACAAATAGGAAATGAAAGAGGTGCATGGAAACTTCATGTGGGAAAACCATGGGAAAGCTCCCAATTGGTAAGCCAAAAATCAGATGGGAGAATAACATTAACCATGATTTGAGGGAAGTAGATTATACAAGGGATGATTGGAAAACATTAGCTCAGAATAGGGATGCATCAAGATCTTATGTCTGTGCGGCCATGAACCTATGGGTTTGACATTATCAGTGCGTTAGTTACACATATCAATATAACAGAGCTATCATCTTTCAAATTACACTAGAAAATAACTTACGGTCTACTGAAGAGGTCAAGAGTAGTTCATAAGACTTACCTGAAACAAAAGAAATAGAAAATATAAATGTACAATTAATAAAATAGTAGCATCTTCTTGGTGATTAATTTATATTAAACATAGTCAATAAAAAACCTAAATCACCAAATTAAAATTTAAAACAACCAACTAGTTTCAATAGCGAAGATATAATTTTCAAGACTAATTGACTAAAGAAAAACAAATTAAAATAGATGAATAAAATAACAATTAAAATTTTGACTACATCACATGACGAGATTAATAATTTTAAATGACTTTGTAACATCATAAATCTAGCCCTCTTCACTTTTAATTAAATAAAAGAGGGCGCTGACTGGCATAGGATCCTTGTCATTATTCATAATTTTAGCTTTATCATAAGTAATGCCACGAGTGATTTCCAAATTATCGATAAATTCACGACTTACGAAGTGACGCGTGAATTTATCTAGAGAATTTGGAAATCAAGAGTGGCATTTGTTAGGACTATTTAACGAATAAAATTAAGCTCTTTACTCACGAATCATTATTTAAATATAGTTATTTTAAAATACTTATATAATGTAAACGGCGATGTTTGAAAACAAATGAGAAACGATTGGTACGCTTCATTTGCTTCTTTTGTTCATCACTGCAACCAGATCATATTATTTATTGCCAAAGGAACGTAATATTGTAAGGATGCTCTCTAGTGGAGAAAGAATATAACACATCAAACTGTATATTAATTCATTTCTGATGTCCCATGATGTAAATATGACAATTATATTTTTTGGGAAAAATACATTTTAGAAAGTGCTAACAGTGGTTTCTTTTTTTGGTGGTATAATCAATTGCTACAAATGTTTTTATATTAACTCCCGCATGCGGTATGTGTTGACATTCATGCACTATATATCCAATCTGGTAGCCGTATTTCTTGGTAAGTCGCTCACTGCAAAATAATGCTATGACCTATTCAGAATGTTAAAAAGGAGGTGCTTTCTTTATTATGATAAACTTTAGTTGGTAAATTCTAGGCTAAACACGACTGTGATTGGTTATAAAGAAAATCATTGAAACGTGATTGGTCATTGACTTCCATTTGGGGCATCAGTTAAATAGTCTTTATAAATTTCTAAACTTTCAAGAACGTCAATGAATTTGAAATTAATGACCGATTTAACCAGTTCGAGATTACTTTTATCAATATTAATATCAATAATGCTATTTTGTTTCGATCTTCAAACTTATTTTACATCGAAATGGTATCTTTGACCTTTGATTTTGGAAATACGTCTAGCAAAAATTAAACATATTATTTTCGCGTCAATAACCAAAATTCTTGCAAAGTTTTGATCAGAGTTATTGCTAATAGCAATTGAAGGGTCCAGGGGAAAAACGATGAATGTCACATTAAACTCAAACTGAGATAAATGAATTTTAAGTTTTGAAACGCTATAACATTTCCCTGTACACATTATTTTCAAAGCCTTATAAAACGTAACCCATAGCTTCTTTAAACAGTTTTCGCCTTTTAAATGTTACTAAGGAACAGTACAAACACTAAGAATATGAAACCTCAGTTTTTGTGATTTTGTGAGATTCATCGTTTTTCCCCTGGACCCTTCAATTGTTTTTGCATCAGTAACCAAAACACTTGTCTAACGTCCCTCAGAATTAAAAGTAAAGTTGGTAATGTTACTGGAAAACACTGCAGAGGAATTTCTTCAAATGTTATGCTCCCTCGATTTATCTCTAGTGACAAGTTAAAGTCGCCCAACCATACGCTAATCGGCCTCTGTGTGTTCATTTAAGTATACATATTCTGATTGCTAAATATTTTACGATTCTTTAAATTCTTCGATTATCTTAATAAAATAATATTTTAGCGAACAGCCTTTTATTTGAATTCACTAATAGTATTCTTTTAACAATTCTTCTTCGTCTTCCTTCCAAGTATTAGGCCAAGGCCTGTTACGATCCTATAGAAAATTTTCCCTTATGGCAAATTCTCGTATAAGACTTGAAAGCATAATAATAGTCCCTTCGATTGGTTGCTGGCCAAAGGAAGGCAAGACCAGTGATGGGCCTGCCATCTTATAGCCTCTGGTCAGGCTTTTCTGGAGAAGAAAAGAAAATAAAGGAAAGAAGAAATGGAAAAAAGGAAGGACTCCCTAGCCCTCGGATGCCCTAATAGCGTCGGGGTCGAAAAAACAAGAGTTAACCAAGAGAGGTTAGATAGTAAAGTTAAAAGCGTGCAAACACAAGTAATGGAAGAAATGTTTTGCACAGCTTGGGCACCTTGTGGTCGCCATCCACATATCCCCTAGATGAAGACCCCTGAGGGGTCTTTTAACAATTAATGTAATTATTTATGAATATAATATTAAGATTAACAAATATGTTCTATTGTTTTATTTTAAATATTGTATAATCGTAAAAATAGTTTTCTATATCTCATTATTTTTCTTTGTTTTTTTTATATACATTACACAGGGACAATTTAATATGTCTTGTTTGTATACATTTTATTATTAGTTTTAGTCTTAATTTTAACTAATATTAACTGTTTGCATTATAGATCATAACACAATAGACATTATATTTTTGATCAAATTTTTATTTAATACTTAATATTACAGTTAATTGTGATTGTTATATTCTGATGTAATATATGTTTGTCCTGGTGAGTGGAAGAGAAGGCCACATGGCCTTAACTCCATCAGGCTAAATAAATCTAATCTAATCTAATCTAATACTAATGTGATATAGCCCTACGCACACTACTCATATATGAATAATTTGATTGTGTGTGTGTGTTCTAATGTCACACACTGTACTTTACGCACTTCAGGTTCCGCACTGGGACCATAGATGGCGTTTTCAATCTACGCACCACTTCGGCAGACCATTTCACATAAATTATATATTCTTGTATTGTGTGCAGAGAAGAGTGTAGGATTAGTGTACGTTTTTATGTTTGTGTAGTGTAAAGTGTGTTGTCTGAGGCATGATAATGAAGAGAAGGGAGGACGTTAAACCCGGTATCGGCACGTAGTCTACTCCTATCAAAAAGCACCAAGAGGGCCGCCAGGTTTAACGTCCCCATCGGACGGGCGAATCGCTATCAACAGAACCACATGCCTTCTCAACATATGTGCTGCGGAGAGGTTTGCAATTTAATGCAGGAATCTGGTGCACAATCTAGGGTCAGTTTCGCCAACAGAGATAACTCTATTACGTCAGTTTTCCCCATGTATAAAATATAGCATAAACTGGTGTAATACAGTTACCTTTGTTGGTGAAACCGACCCCTAGTGATTAAAAATTGTACACCACCACCTGTCCTGGTCCCGCAAAGGAAAATTTTGCAATCAAACAATGAAATTATCAATTATATTTAAACCCGCCGGGTAATGAAACCTGAGCTGCTAGTCAGGAAAAAGGTAAGCTACCACCTAAGGCAGCATGGCAGACTATTTTGATATACACCGTGTTCTATTCAAACCTCCCACATTTTAATTAATCATAAATCTCAAAGTATGCGGAATTATGAAATAAGGTTGGTATTAAAAGAAAGAAACTCAAAGAATTTTTATTTTCATTGTTGCAGTTAATTCGTCTGTCGCATGTTGGACAATAATGGCATAAAACAAAATAGCGAGCACAAACTGCTTTCTGGTATGCAGAGACGAAGTCAATAATTGCAGTGCAAAGAAATTACCGGAGAGAATATGGAGGAAATGCACCTGTTGGGAAGACCATTTGGGCATGACTTGAGAAGTTTTGGGCGACTGGAAGCGTTAAAAAAGAATCAGGAGGTGCTCGTACACTGGTTTCAGAAGAAAAGATTGAAGAAATGGTGCACATATAGAGGTGTTTTAATGTGTGGCAATTAAAATTCTTTGAGTTTCTGTTTCGTTTAATGCCGGCCTCATTTCATAATTCCGCATGCTCTGTTAGTTATGATTCATTAAAATGTTGGAGGTTTGAATGGGACACCCTGTACTACAAAGCTATTTTTTTTTCTTTATCGGCTTTTCTTCTAATATTTCGACCATCTTAATGCATCATTACTACCTGAATTACATATGCTATCCCGTCTTATTACCGGATATTTTCCGCTGTACCTGTGATTGTATTCTTTAGTTAAAATATTATTTAACGTCACTCCTTGTAGCTAGAACTAATAGACTCTAAATACTAAAATATAATTATATGATTAATAGTAATAACTGGAAGGCGCACAAACGTGCACACGAGTCTATTACCAACATAGGAATCCCAAACGAATGGTACCTACCCCTCTAAGGTGTAATGAATAACATGTGCATTTGGAGTGGGGTAAATGACTTTATGGGAGGAGTCATCGCCCTTATAAGGCAAGGACACGTGACAAAACGTTCTCACATATACTCACACTCATAAGTTCTACAAGAAATAAGTGCTACAGCAACCGTCCGCGACCTTTAGTAAATTTTAAAATCTTAAGTATTTTAAAATCCAAGATAATTAGTAACTGAGAATTTTAAGTGATATTAAATACACGTGGACTTAAATAAACTCATCAACTCCACTCCGAATATTAGTGAGATAAAAAACAATTGTATTTCTTTGTACAATAATAGTGCAAAATTATTAAATAAACTGTAGTAATAAGTTTACATTTATTTATAATTACATAAATACTATCAACATCCCTGAGTTATCATATTCTACCCTGAGCGAACCGGCTCATCCTTAACAACTCAGGTCACTAGCATCCCAGTTCAAAACTGGGTTTCTCATTGCGAACAAAATTTGTTCAGGAATCTTCTTATTTCAGATTTGAGGATATTTTTTTACGTGATGTAAATCTATAACACGGGACTCCTGAATTTACTTCCTTTCCGAAGAAATTCATATTCATGCTTTTTATGAGCACAAAAATCAATAAACTCAGCCGCGTTTGAACCCACGAACTTCGGAACAGAGGCAAGAATGGTAACCATTAGTTCACCGGGACCGACCTTGTGATTGTGGCTCACAAAAGTTGGAATGATTAATAACAACATCCAACAACAACAACAACAACAACAACAATAATAATAATAATAATAATAACAATAATAATAATAAAGAACCAATAATAATAATAATAATAATAATAATAATAATAACAATAATAATAAGAACAAGAATAACAAGAACACAGATGAAGATATACAACAATAAGGAATAAGAATAACAATAACAAGAATAATAACAATAATAATAACAATAACAAAATAACAATAACAATAATCATAATTATTATAATAATAACAATAACAATAATAATAACAATAATAAACAACAATAATAACAACAATAATAATAACAAAGAATAATAACAACAAGAATAACAATAATAATAATAACATAATAATAACAACAATAGAACAACAATAATAACAATAACAAAATAATAATAAGTATAATAACAAGAACATAATAATAACAATAATAACAATAACAATAATAATAATAACAATAATAATAATAATATACAATAATAACAATAACAATAATAATAATAAAACAATAATAATAACAATAACAAAATAACACAATAACAATAATCATAATTATTATAATAATAACAATAACAATAATAATAACAATAATAACAACCAATAATAACAACAATAATAACAATAATAATAACAACAATAATAACAATAATAATAACATTAATAATAACAACAATAACAACAATAATAATAACAATAATAACAACAATGACAATAACAATAATAACAATAATAACAACAATAACAATAATAATAACAATAACAACAATAATAACAATAATAATAACAATAATAACAACAATAACAACAATAATAACAATAATAACAATGACAATAACAATAATAATAACAATAATAACAACAATAACAACAAAAACAATAACAATAACAACAAAAACAATAATAATAATTATAATGGAGCGAATTGACTGATGCAATAGCTTTTGAGAAACGTATTTACCAGATCTGGACTCAAACCCGGTGCCGGTCAACCTGAATGTATTTTTTCATGGTTTTTCTTAGTGTTGGGATGCAACTTCGTCATCAAGATCCCATTTCTTCATAATCACCATGCGACATTGTAATTAAAATTAAATCAGTGAACATCTTTAGAAAACACGACAACAATAGAAACACGTAGCCATCTGGACAATAATAATAATAATAATAATAATAATAATAATAATAATAATAATAATAATAATAATAATAATAATAATAATAATAATAATAATAATAATGCTTTATTCAAGCTGGCAGAGTTAACATCATAAGGCCTTCTGTTCCACTCAACCAGCGAATAATAAAATCATACAAAAATGAAATACGTATTACAATTTTTAAATAGTATTAAAATATAGACTGAACAAAACATAATGCTAATGGGGTGTAATATTATGTAACACTGACAAAACATGGAATAGAAATAAAACAAAATAGAGTAAGAAAAGCTTCCTAGATGGATATTTATAGGTACATATAATATGTTGAATATAGTTGTTATGCAGGTATATTTTCATTGTATGGAACTTAAGATATCAGTTAATTTGCATTTAAATAATGATAATGACTACCAGTCCCTGACATGACTGGGAAGTGAGTTCCATGCTCTAGTCATAGATATTGTGTAAGATTCAGACACCTAAAGATCGTGATATGAACAAAGCATCTATAAATATAAATGAAATAATTATAGTCTCCCAATATATCTCACCTCTTTTGAAAGATCCAAGCATTTTCCTAATTATCGTTTCCATATTTCTGATGAATAATACAGGTGTATATGAACGTCTATGAAATATTTTGAATTAAGCAGATTTTTATAAAAAAAATCTGCCTTGACTTCTTAATCATGTATAAGTGGAGACAAAACAACTTGTCTCATTTGTTGTATTTGAGACATCAGAATATTAGTTTCTCTTCTTTTACATAGTACGTCCATACCAGTGGCAGCCAATGAAACAGTCTTAAGGGATTTCCAAATCGCAATAGTAATAAATCCTAGTTACAGATCACGGCTCACTTGGCTCTATTTCTACGACAATTTTCCATTTTCTTGCTAATTTTAAATAAATTACACTCAAAGCTCATAACACATTCTTGAAATCACAAAAACTGTGGCAGTACTAATACAAAACAAAGACAAACTGGTTAGTAAACTCAACCCAGTTAAAAACAAAATATCGTCACTGAACTTGGCTTCATTATTACAGTGTGCGATAACGATACACTTTCGTGTCATAGATAGAAACAATTACAAGTATGCTTTGCAGCATAATATATGCATGTAAACATTATTCAAGCTTCATCACGGTGAATAAATTTGCACTTGTACAAACAATCCAAAGCACACTTGCTAAAAACAGTTACCAAATGTAATCATTCTCAATTCAAAATTATAACTCATAATATGTGATAACAGAATTACTAACACAATAATATAATTTTATATATCTCGTATTATGTTTCACTTCAGAACTTCACGGTATTATAAAATAGATGTAAAGTAGAAATAGCCTTTTTTACAGAAAAATTGTGGTCTCAATTTTCTGAAATTCGCCTTAGAGTTCACAAAAAAAATGTAAAAAATCAATCAGAAAATTCGTAATATGTCCCGCCTGGGGACAAGGGTGCTACCTAGCGAGAGTGTCTTAAACAAGTTAATATAGTTACTCTTATTTTAGAGATACCAACGAGTGGCTTTTTTTTAACAAGTTGTTCCAATCTGCGTGGGTATATCACATGATAATTAGTTTACAATAGCTATTTTCGGATCTGGAATATTGGTCCTTTTTACACGCTTTTTATTAGCTTCACCTGTATATATATATATATATATATATATATATATATATATATATATATATATATATGGTATGATAAGAAAAACAAATGCCTGGACGGGATTCGAACCCGGATCTATATATATATATATATATATAGGCCTATATCTATCTATCTATTTATGTAACGGAATCTTTCAACGCGATTTTCACCCACTTAAAATCATTGGATCGACTTGAAAATTTGTGTACTTTTAAAGGACCCGTGACAATACAATAATGTCATAACTTTTTTTTCTAAAATCCTGGCCAGGATCATGAGAAAATCAAAAAAAGTGTCTTTGTATCTATGTAACGGAATCTTTGAACACGATTTTCATCCGCTTAGAAACATTGCATCGACTTGAAACTTTTCACACTTGTAAAGGACACGTGGCAATATAATAATTTCATATTTATTTTCTAAAATTCTGGCCAGAATCATCAGAAAATCAAAGAAAGTGTCTTTGTATCTATGTAACGGAATTTTTGAACACGATTTTCACCCACTTAGAAACATTGCATCGACTTGAAACTTTGTGTACGTACAAAGGACCCGTGACAATGCAATAATTTCATATTTATTTTCTAAAATCCTGGCCAGAATCATCACAAAATCAAAAAGATAAAAACTGGAATAATAGTTTGCGGACTTGTCGACTTTTTAGTCAATCGTTGTAAGAGCTCAGTTGGTAGAGCGATGAACTCTAGTCGTATATACTTTCAGTAATCCATAGGTTGCTGATTCAAATCCGGCTGGGATGATTTTTTTAAGAGAGTATTACTTTTAGCTCATACTACAATAGTATCGAATTTAAACTTATTTACATTTTTTATCTTATTCTGTAAAATATTAAAACTAAAAAATAAAAAATAAATAATAGCTTTTAAAAAACTAAAACAACACACTTTATTAGAAAACCGAACAAAAATTTAAAATAATTTTAATTTCCAACACGCTTGGGATAAAATTAAAGTGGTCAACAAAAAAAATCATCTCTAACACATCTAGAATAAAACTCGAGTTATCTACAAAAGGAAAATAATTTTACCATGAAAAGCGTGGGGTGCTCTATTTCAATTAATATATTTGATAATAAACATATATTGGTAAAAGTAAAGTGTCTAAGAAGAAAATGTAAAAATCATAAAAAGCACCCCACGCTTTTGATGGTAAAATTATTTTCTTCTTGTTGATAACTCTAGTTTTATTCTATATGTGTTGGAGATGATTTTTTTGTTGACCACTTTAATTTTATCCCAAGCGTGTTGGAAATTAAAATTATATTTCATTTTTCAGTTCGGTTTTCTAATAAAGCCTGTTGTTTTAGTTTTTTAAAACTATTATTTATTTAACAAGTTGTTCCAATCTGTGTTTTTCTCTGTGGCTATATCGCAGGAAAATTAGTTTACAATAGCTATTTTCGGATATGGAATATTGGTCCTTTACAATACAATGTTGGAGTTATTGCTTTGTAGTTATTTGTTTTACTTCATTAATGTGTAGTGTTCATTCCAATGTCTTGAATATACCGTATAATTTATGTAATTTATTATTCGTGGCATTTTGATAAATTTTCGTAGCACTATATCTGGTTTGTCCTCCGCTGTGGTCTCGAGGTAGCGTGCTGCCTTGTCACGCAGCGGGCCGGGGCAGTTTTTCTGGGTGAGGTTTTCATCGGGGGTTTTCCTCACCTGTAAGACAAATGTCAGGAAAACTATAAGTGCCAACCGGTCCCCGAAATCATATGGCCATCATCACCATCATCATTATCATTATCATCATCATCTTTCACCGGTGTGGAAAGCAACAGGAAGCTACCACGCCTATAATTCCCTAGTAAAGCTGCAAGCATAGCATGACAATGTTATGATTGCAGTGAAGGACCTGCCCTCGGGCAGAATTACTATGGATGGATGGATGGATGTTTGAGTTCTTGATGTGCCCTGTTTTTTTTTGTAGCTTGCAGTGAAGTAAAATATGTATAGAAAGTGACATGTGGTTGGCACATCGCCTCAAAGAGATAGAGTAGTCAACAAAGTTTTTACTTGGATGGACGAAGATCGGTTCAATTTTGAACAGAGGCCTTTTTAAACAGGCTTGCAGTTATTTAATGAGCCTGAAAATGTTCAGACACGGGACCCTAGGCTTAAAGTCCCTACCGGGGGACTTGTTCCTTGAATTCTTCCATCCCAAAATTCCATCGATACCAGCCATATTTCAACCCGCAATCCTTAGGACTAGAGGCAAGGAATATAACCACTAGACCATTTCGGCTGGCATAGCCTATAGAAACATAGAATATAGTTATACAAACATAGAATAGAATATAGTTACAGAAACATAGAATATAGTTATAGAAACATAGAATAGAATATAGTTATATAAACATAGAATATAGTTATAGAAACATAAAATAAAGTTGTAGAAACATATAACATAGTTGTAGAAACATAGAATATAGTTGTAGAAGCATAGAATATAGTTGTAGAAACATATAATATAGTTGTAGAAACATAGAATATAGTTGTAGAAACATAGAATATAGTTGTAGAAACATAGAATATAGTTGTAGAAACATAGAATATAGTTGTAGAAACATAGAATATAGTTGTAGAAACGTAGAATATAGTTGTAGAAACATAGAATATAGTTGTAGAAACATAGAATATAGTTGTAGAAACAGAATATAGTTGTAGAAACATATAATATAGTTATAGAAACACAGAATATAGTTATAGAAACATAGAATATAGTTATAGAAACATAGAATATAGTTATAGAAACATAGAATATAGTTATAGAAACATAGAATATAGTTAGAGAAACATAGAATATAGTTAGAGAAACATAGAATAAAGTTGTAGAAACATATAATATAGTTATAGAAACATAGAATATAATTGTAGAAAGATAATATAGTTATAGAAACATATAATATTGTTATAGAAACATATAATATAGTTAGAGAAACATAGAATATAGTTATAGAAACATATAATACAGTTATAGAAACAAAGAATATAGTTGTAGAAACATGACCAGCTTCATGGGCTAATGGTCAGCGTTTCTAACTACAATTATTCATGAGATCGCGGGTTCGATTCCCGGTCAGACCATAGGAATTTTTCCCTATTAGTCCTATCATTGTCTACGATCTGGAATGTAAGTCAAGTTTAGGTTAAGGACTCCCTGGCGCTTCACATCATTTATCACCCATCATATCATCGGGGAAACGTAACTCCACCTTCCAAGTGCCCCAACCTAAGAAATGGATTACAATTCCCCCAATGCCAGGGAACAAAGCCAGAAATGTCACAAAAGAAAAAAATTGCCGTTGGACAAAAAAGTTACAAAAACAATAAAATACTGTGAAACTGCGATCATGGTTTAAACTCCGTTTTTGCAATCGACTCAATGTGCTATTTACATATATTCAATCCAATCTTAATTTTTTGTGTATTTAAAAAAAATCTTGTACATTTACGCACATGTATCCTATTCAATTCTATAGTGTTCTGCCCTAAGGCAGGTCTTTTACTGCAATCATAGCATTTCCATGCTACGCTTTGCAGCTTTAATTATAGTGTGGTAGCTTTCCACACTGGTAAAACAATAAGATTGCTAATGATGATCATGGGCTAAGATTTTCGGGGACTGTTGGGCCCTAGGATCCCTGATATTTGTCTTACAGCTGAGGTAAAACCCCGAAAAAAAACTCATCCAGAAGCCTGTCCAGACCGGGAATCTAACCCGGGGCCGCTGCGTGACAAAGCACGTCGAGACAACAGCGGTGGACATGGACATATATTTTGTCTTAAAATTACCAGTATATCATGCCGTAACACATTCTACGCAGTTGTCTTGCTATTTTTAAACCCTGTATATTAATTATTTATTATTCTTGGATGATATATAGGTCTATAAGATATAAAGCAAACGTGCGGGAGCTTTGAAGACGAGATACATATATTAGAAAAATGTAACGATTTAAAATATTGGAGGCGTCAGTTATTACCAGAAAGATTTCTAAATTCAAATCCTGAAAGATTGTAATGCTACGAGTTAATGGTAAATCCTGAAAATTGGATAAACTCGGGTAAATTTCCGGACAAAACGCGGAAAATAAAAACAACGCTCATTCATGATTAAATAAATATGTTGGCAAAATTTAATATAATTAATTTTTAATAATTCTACATAACCTAATTAATGTAAATTATAATGTTATTGTATTATTATATAATTGTACTATTATTGTGTTTTTTCTCTCCCCCCCCCCCCCCGCCATTGTAACGGACTGTCAACAGCACGTACGGCTTACTGCCCGTGCGACCCATATTTGTGAATAGCATTCTATTATCTTACTTTTGTCCACCGTTGTGGTCTCGAGGTAGCGTGCTGCCTTGTCACGCAGCGGGCCCGAATTACATCCCCGGTCGGGGCAGTTTTTCTGGGTGAGGTTTTTATCGGGGCTTTTCCTCGCCTGTAAGACAAATATCAGGAAAACTTTAAGGCCCAAACGGCCCCCGAAATCATATGGCTATCATCATCCTTAACATTATCATCATCATCCTTCGGTGTGGAAAGCAACGGGAAGCTACCACACCTACAATTCCCTAGTAAAGCTGCAAGCATAGCATGAAAATGCTATGATTGCAGTGAAGGACCTGACTTCGGGCAGAATTACTATGGATGGATCTTACTTTTAGTCTAATAAAGCCCTATTACTACTACTATTAGCGTAGTGGTTAAAGCACTGAGCTACAAGCTGGAGGGTCGAGGGTTCAAGTCCCGTTGGGGTCAGGATTTTTAAACTGACCCAAACCCTCTGGCGGCACTATGGCCCTGGGGTCGACTCAGCCTCTAACGGAAATGAGTACCAGACGCTTGTCCTGGGGGTAAAGGCGGCCGTCACGCAGGGCTGACAACCCGGCTGACATAAAGTGCCGATTGTCTAGAAAAAGTGGGAGCCTTAACCTCCTACTACCCCAAGGGCCTCCGGGTCTGTTGTGGGATCACTTTTGGGGGCACGCCGTAGCGTAGTCGTTAAGGCACTAAGCTACAAGCCGGAGGGTCCACGGTTCAAGTCCTGTTGGGGTCAGGATTTTTAAACTGACCCAAATCCTCTCGCGGCACTATGGCCCTGAGGTCGACTCAGCCTCTAACGGAAATGAGTACCAGACGCTTGTTCTGTGGGTAAAGGCGGCCGTCACGCAGGGCTGACAACCCGGCTGACATAAAGTGTCGATTGTCTAGAAAAAGTGGGAGCCTTAACCTCCTACTACCCCAAGGGCCTCCGGGTATGTTGTGGATCACTTTACTTACTACTACTACTACTATAAAGCAAGTGCTGTTGGAATAAGATATTATTTTAGTTTTAGCGAAAAATAAGTAAAACGATTGTAACAGAACAGGGTGCTGAGTTCATACAAAGAGTTAAACAATCAATACATCTCCGCTCAACCTCTCGGCATCAACACAATATGCTACTGATTGAACAAAAAATAACCAAAGCGTGACGTGCTAAACCAAATAAATCATCCCTGACTTTCATTAAAAATTGTAGTGGCGAATGCTCTTCTCACAGGCGAGTCATGGTATTGTTAACGGCGAGGAAATGCAGGTGTGAATAAAGTCTTATTAGCGGAATAAGTAGGCTATATATTAACAATATTTAGTAATACTAAGGAACTGGGACTGGAAATACGAGTAAATATCAATAAAACTAAATATATGGTCACAACCAGAAATACAGTATAATAATGGAAATGAACAGCTAAATGACAAATGAGGGAAATTTTGAGGAAGTGGCTGAATTCAAATACCTAGGAACAATAATCAAAACTAAGAATGAGATGCACAAAGAAATTAAACATAGGCTCAATTCTGTAAATGCGTGCTATTATGCATTACAGAGACTTTTGATGTCCCAACTCCTTTGAAAAAAACGTTAAACTGAAAATATATAAAACTATTATTATACCAGTTATATATGCATGTGAAGCATGGACTCTTGCTTTAAGGGAGGAAAGGAGATTACAAGTATTTGAGAATAAAGTACTTAAAAACATTTTTGGATCCCGCGCCGTAGCCGAGCGGTTAAGGTAGGAAGCCTTGGCGCAGAGCTACGGGACTTGCGCTGGTTCGAGTCTCCATGGGGGAAGAAATTTTCTCATGGTATTTCGGCCAGTATGGGACCGATGACCACCCAGCATCGTGAGGCAATTGGGTAGCTACAATACGTAGCGGCTCCAGGTTGAGGAACCAGCTATAACGGCTGGGGGACTCGACATGCTAACCACATGTCACCCCTACACTGGCTGTTGATCATCTACCTCTGTGATTGGCACATGTGGATGTGAAGGGCCAGCAGCCGGCTGGTAAAAGGGCAACCGCTGAAAAGTGGAAAGACCCTCAATCGGAAGAACATTTTTGGACCAAAGGGAGATGATCAGACAGGTCAAAGGAGAAGACTACATAACAATGAACTACATGGTCTATATAGGAAGCCAGATAAAATAAGAACACTTAAGTCTCGTAGACTGCGATGTGCAGGACATGTGGCATGAATGGGGAATAAAAAACGTGCATGGAAGCTTCTTGTAGGAAAACCAAGCATTTGGAATTGATGTGAATTTTATAATGATATTGTGAAAAGAAAAATTAATGTCTGAACCAGGAATCGAACCGTGGACCTCTAGTTCTCCAGACTAGTGTGCAGCCCACTACACCATTCTAGATCTGGCACAAATATTAACAATTCTTTCCACATATATAAATCTATAATTCTCGTTTCGTCCGCTGTCAGGTAGGTGACACCATCATCGCCAGCGGCCAGCTTCGTTTAGAAATATCTATATTTGAGAATTTTACACCACCACTTTTATAAGCAGTAAACGATGTTATTTAACATAGATCTGTATATGTGGAAAGAATTGTTAATTTTTGTGCCAGGTCTAGAATGGTGTAGTGGGCTGCACACTAGCCTGGAGAACTAGAGGTCCTCGATTCGATTCCTGGCTCAGACATTAATTTTTTCTTTTCACAATATCATTATAATATTATAATATGATCCATTATTGGAACTGTGTTAAAATAACAGTATTGGCAAATGTTAAATAATTCTGGTGAAATATCAGGTAAACGAAAATTATGGTTTCATAATGTTCAAAGGTGAATTTTTTATTAGATCATTTAACACATCTTCTGCAGTTGTAGAGTATTTCCTATGTATTTTGAGATGGGCCAACCCAATTGAACATATATTTACAGTAGAATTACGCAGATGTTTTAGATGGCGTAATGTTCGGAGACTACCAAACATGGTCGAAGAAAGGAGAAAATAACATTATATATACACGAAAGGGTTGTAAGGGGTAGTGACGTGTGTATAACCTCTCCTACCCAATTCTCATCCTCACCTTCTCGTGGTACAACCCGTTTTCACAAACGAGGCTCTGAGGACCGAGTCACGGCGGTATAACCGTTCCATCAGGTACTGAGTAAATGCGGTATCCTAATGTCTGTCCAGAGACTAAAAGGTAGCACTGGACTACTTAGCGTCGGGCCAGTAACCTGTCCTAAGGAACTTCAAAACTACTTTCAAGTCTCAACAAGAAAAAAAATATCTCATATGAAGAAGAAAAGGATGTAAATGAAAAAAATATCTAAATTTTTAAGAATTTTAGGGTTAATAAATTCTATCTTCAAGCCACAGTTAGTCCAAAAGCATTCAAGACTGAAAGTGTATAAAACACTGGCTCTTCCAACTCTTTTGTATGGTAGCGAAGTATGGACGTTGAAACAGAAGGATATACAGAGACTTAGATCTGCTGAAATGAGATATCTTCGGAGGACTGCAGGATACACACTACTAGATCACAAAAAAAATGAAGACATCTTAGAAGAATTACACATGGAATCTTTAGAAAACAAAATTTCTGATTATAAGTCAAGATGGATACAACATGTTCATCGAATGGAAGATCACAGAATACCCAAACTAATGTTAAGATATCAACCTGCAGGAAGAAGAAGACCAGGACGTCCACTCAAAAGACTTCTGGATGGTGTTTCTCTTGAGGCCGAAACAGGTCAACAAATGGCCTAAATTCGTGAATGTACTATGATGATGATGATATACACGAACAGAATGTGTCATGGAAATTTAGTTAAAAAGAAAGAAATACGAGAAAAAGGGTAAACATAATTCTATTTATTATTTCAGAAGTATTTTTCTTTCTTTCATTTTTTTGGTGACTGCATTAAATAACCTCAACTCGTGTCCAACTCAGGGTCGGGTCGAGGGATGAGACGAGATGAAACCCCTTATATAGAGGTCTGTTTATGATAAGGTGCCGGCCGACCACGTCTGTCGCACCATCACATGGGCAGATGAACTAAATGAAACGGATGAGTACGTAGAAAAGGTGGCATGATATTGTAGCAAGGAAAAAAGAGAGAAAACCTGAGAAAAACCTGCCCAAGCTCCGTTTCGTTCACCACGAAACCCACCATGGAGTGACCAAGTTGATCTCGCGATCCCAGCGGTGAGAGGCGAGCGTCTAACAGCTTGCGCAAAGGAGCCGCCACAGTGAGTGCATTACAGATTGATTTGGTAAGGCATAAGGAGAAGAGTTAGTAGCTATATTTTAACTGACAGAGTTAGAGCCCTCATTTTAGAGTAACAATGTTACTTCCTTTATGTATTTGGTATTGCGCTGAATATCAGATAAACGACCGCTGTGGTCTCGGGGTAGCGTGCTGCCTTGTCACGCAGCGGGCCCGGGTTCGATCCCCGGTCGGGACAGTTTTTCTGGGTGAGGTTTTAATCAGGGTTTTTCCTCACCTATAAGACAAATGTCAGGCTCAAACGGTCCCCGAAATCATATGGCCATCGCAATCATCATAATTTATATTCATCTTAGATTAAGCTTACGATTAGGGACTCTCTTGGCGCACTATTATCATCATCATCACCCATCATATCGGGGCAACGTAACCCCGCCTTTCAGGCGCCCCAACCTCAGAAGTGGGTTACAAGTACGCCATGCCAGGAGAGAAACCAGGAATGTCGAAATACAAACCTGGGGCATTTGAAAAAAAAAGAGTTAAGAAAAAGAATAGTATGCAATGCAACGTTGGGAAGTGGGTTTTACAGAAGCTAACAAATGATTGAAAATCTCGCCATCGCTCTGTTTTAAATTTCCAAGATTCTGTAAAACACTTCACAAATGTGTGTTGTACATTATTTTTTGCATGATGTTGTTGTTGTAATACAAGAGGTACGAATGTTATAATTTTAATATTTTAATCAATAACTTCAACTGTGATTTGCCATGGATTTTAAAAGTGCTGATCCTCAAGTTCTTCAAATGTAATTTAATCAATTTTCGTTTTGACTTAGGCTTCCACATCCGGAGTTGTTATGATGATCTTGTAGAAGATTTCCGGGCTGTTGGCCGTGGTCTTGAGGCTTGTAGTTCCCCGACGTTTCGCCAGAGACTGCGTCCGGCATCCTCAAGGGTTGTTTTGAGATTGGAGAGAGACTGAGCAGACAACCCTTGAGGATGCCGGACGCAGTCTCTGGCTAAAGGTTGGGGAAATACAAACCTCAAGACCACGGCCAACAGCCCGGAAATCTTCCACAAGATCATCATAATTTTTGTTTTTTATTTATTTACAATTCCTTGTTCCTCAGTTATGTTTGGATCATACCACATTTTTTGTAGTATTGTTTCCATTTTTCTAAAGCTAAAATTTGCTCAAACATAAGTGATTATTTTATATACCGTCGAAAGACAACCTGGGGTATTTGCAAAAAAAAAAAAAAAATATGGATGCATAATACTTAAAACTGAAAAAAATGTATAGTCTTTACAAAGGATTTTGACTCAGTAGAGCAAATCTCCATCTTACAAACAATAGATCGTCATGGTGTACATTAGAAATACGTCAGACTTATCGGTAAACTATACTTAAACAACAAAACGAGAGTCAAAATGGACAAAATGGGGGAAGAAATCCCATTACAACGACGGGTCAGACAGGGGACCCCATATCTCCGAAATTGTTCATATCCTTAATGGAAGAAGCCTTCTGTAGAATGAAAGAAGACAATTGAATCAATATTAATGGAAGAAAGTTTTACAACCTCCGTTTCGCAGATAACATTACTCTTAGAGCCGAATAACATAGAGAGGCAAGGAAACATTAGAAGAATTTTGCAGAGACGGCCTTCAAATCAATGTGACAAAAACGAAAATTATGACTAACGGTAATAAAATACTGATTCCTATCCTCATTAAATAATCAATTGAGTTGGTGTTTACTTCATGAAAATCCATATTTATTAATTAAATAAAAATAAAACGTAGTTTTATTTGATTTTCATATTTATTATATAATTCAGTGACAGCTGTTTCGGTACACTGTACCTTCTTCAGGCATGTTAACAAATTATGAATTGTGTTCCAACTGATCTAAGCAACAATACAACAATATTTATTTAATTTTTTTTAATTTAACAAAGGGGATTCATTCAAATCAAGTTGAGAATTTAACAGTTTGTTACTACTTTTCAATTTATTTATTTCTACAGCCTCCAAAAGATCTAACTTCTTATCCTTATCACAAATTGAACATTAATGTGGCATTTAAAACTAATAAAACTCTACAAAATATAATAAAAAACAATAAAACCGAAACAAAAAAAGAAAAATTATCAGGTGTATATAAATTGAAGTGTGGCACATGTGACAATGTCTATATAGGACAAACTGGTAGACCTTTTATCTCTCGGATAAAGAACACATGAGAGCATATAACAGAAATTTAGAAAATTCAAAATATGCTAACCACCTATTCCAATTTAATCATTGTTTCGATCCAACTATTACAAATACAAAAGGGCCTAATTACAGATATCATAAAAAATAAAGACAAAAGATGGACATTTAATAATATACCCATATTAATATAGTTAATAATTCTATTAATATAGTTAATAATTCTTGGTAAGAAAAACTTGTAGTTTAGAAATTTGTAATCAATTGTTAAACATTTCATGATAACCAAACATTGTTATCATGGGTCAAAGTAGGAATGGTGATGCCTTGTCAAACCCAAGTTGCATCATCCTGACCTTAGATGTGGAATTGTTACTAAAGATGACATCATGATAGCTGGGACTGGTATGATAGATTATCTGATTTTTCGATATGTATAAAGAAGAGTGTCTGGAATGGACAAGGGAGAGCAGCGGGACTGAGTGCGGTCCCCTCAGGAGGGCCCAGCGGGCCGGTGGTGTCTACATGGGTAACGTATTGTCATCTGTCATGTCTTTGGTCATTTTAATACTTAGAATCAAATACGGGACCAAATGGTCCGAGTAACTTAGAATATGAAACAAATTTGAATATTTTAAAATAATGGATATCTCTCTAACTATTAGCATTTTAGTAACAGAATATTTTTGACGTTTTGACAATGTGGCGATTTTAGCTGACTTAAATAACAGTGTTTTTTTTTGAGTTGATTTCTTGATGTTTGGTATTTATTGTAATAAATAATGCTATTTCTCGTTTACTGTGGTTTATTATGTAATTGTAGAACTTTTCCTCCAAAATCAAGGCCAACCGCTCGGGCCAAAGACCACATAAACAATAGTGAACTTAACGCTATCATTACGCTAGGGCTTAACGGACGCTCGCGCGTAACATTCTGGTGGCAACGGTGGGATATTCGTGAAAATAAGTTTATTATTATAGTCACGAATAAAAGATATCGAACCTTAGACCACAAATTAAACTTCAATTCACATACAGTAAAAATTTATGTTTTTTTTTTCAATTGGGAAGAGAAGAGTCACATTGAATAAACTACGTCTTTTAAAAACAGAGAGAAACCAGAAAATATTCAACTTTGGGACATAATTATTTGGCTTTAGGTTATGTTATTTTTTTTTGATCTAATATTTGGGCTTATAAACAATGGAAAATTTTGGATATATCGTGTTTTAGGTTATATTTTTGGTATTGATATTTTTCAACAAATATGTTATTTTTTTTTCTGGGCATAATTAAGTTTTTTACAATGGGTAAAACATACTTTCGACAATTTTGGTGTTGTTGACAATTTTTTTTAGGTATTATTTTTTTTTGGGAGATATTTATATGTACATTAATTTTTCTCTATATTATATGTTATGTTCATATTAGAACTTGATTTTTTGATACACCTAAGGTGTATGAATTAAATTGGTGTTGTTTCAGGTAGAGGATATTTTTTTTGTTTTGTTGTTGTTAACCTAGGTTATGATATTTCTTTTTGTAGAGTGTTATAATTTTAGTTTTTGTTGTGTGGCAATATCTCATCCAATGCTAATAATTGTGTATAATGACAATATTTTGGTGGGGTGGTACAAGACAAGCTTTTTACTTACGCGACTTGTGCCATTTTTGATGTAATTTAAAGTATTGTAATGTGTTAATGATTCAGTTTTGCTAAGAGATGTAACCGCTGTTTAAATATGTATAATTAACACGAAATGAAGTAGTGGAAATATGATTTAACATGGTAATCGTCCGACATTTTGATTTTTGCATAGAGTAACAAAAATGAAGATGTAATTTACTTTACGTAACAAATCATATTATAACGCAAGGAACCTAAAAGCTAACCAAACCTAAATCAATTACTGTAACAAATAAATTACTCTAACGTAGGTGAAATCCAGGAAACGTCCTTTTTATTATTTTACGCGGTTAAATAAGTAAAGGATAAGTCCGGACCTGATTGTTGAAAACCATAGATATGGTACATAGAAATGAATCCCATGATTAAATATACACATTGTGCTCATTTGTGGTATCTCGCTGGTTAAAAGTTTGAAAATTGTTAGTTTCTCGCTGGTTAGAAGTAGGGACTCTTATAACTTATGTGGACATGACAGGAAATAGTTCCACCTTATTTTCATAGTCCGTGCGGCCATGAACCTACGGGTTCGATAGTGCCAGTGAGTAAGTAAGTAAGTAAGTACAAGTAAAATAATGAAGTGATAATTACATCTAAATACGTTTAATATAGTGTTTTATTAATATTTATTGTAATTAGATACTCTTAAAGTGGGTAAAAAAAAAAGAAAGGCTTGTGTACTCCCACCCGGCCAATATTTTATTATTTCATCTATAGGTAAGACGTGGCACGATCACATGTATACATAAATCATTTCTGAAAGCATCACCACGAGAGATAAGCCCAAGGGATCATAGGTTGCTTTACACGCCACTAGATGGGAAATTTTTGTTATATTGAACTTTTTATATTTTTGGAAAAGAGTAATAGATTTAAGCAGACAAGATGGCGGACACATCTTAAACTTACGCCACTAATGCACTCATACCACGTTTGCACTAGGTAAACATTCATTTTTTTTATATATTTATATTCACGTAAAACGCGATCTTGGATATCTGGATAGAGATGGGATACGAAAAATTAATTTATGGTTTATTAACTAGGTAGTTTTTTTGGATAAAGAACTAGGAAGTTGGCTAACGTCTATTATATTTGTGTTTTGTTCTTCAAAATGGCCACGATGACTACAGAGCCTTCTAACGGAGTCTATATTAAAACATTACAGCCACCCCGTAGGAAACTAACTTCCTATCCCCTTCAATCAAATAAAATTCTACTTATATTCAGGCTAATAATCAAAAATATTATCGACAAAATACAAGGAGAATAAATCGATTGATATTTAAGTCCCCATGCTGCAACTCATGCATCCACACTGGTAATTAATCTTGGCCCACGTGAGGCTCATGCAACCGCATCATAATTTGAAAAGAAATGAATGATTTATATTGGGAAAAATAAATTAGCAATTATTCTAATAATAAGACTATAAATATTTAATTACAAAAAGAATAACCGAAAACTAGCAGGAAAAATAGTTAGGGAGTTGGAAAACGTAAAACTCAGAGGATTTGTACATAAAGTAATAACAATGAAAAAATAAAGTAACATTTAAAGTAACATATCACCCCTACCGGAGATCTTGAGGTAACGGAACTGTTAGGGCTCCCAATATTTCTAGACAATCGGCACTTAATGTCAGCCGGATTATCAGCCCCGCGTGACGGCCGCCCTTTACCCAGAACAAGAGTCTGGTACTTATTTCAGTTAGAGGCTGAATTAATCCCAGGGCCATAGTGCCGCCAGAAGGTCTAGATCAGGTTAACAATCCTAAAACACACCGGGACTTGAACCCCCGAAGTTTCGGCTTGTGGCGCAGTACTTTAACCACTATGCTAGTAGATATAAATATTCATACTAAAAATATCGAAGAAATTTTAAAACCGATTAAAGTTACAACTGCCCACCGAGCGACATTAACAAGACAGGGCATGAGGCAAATAATACCGATTTGCGCTGGAAGTGTATTCTAGGATATGATGGTATGACGAGCACCGTATAATATTTAGGAACGTTTTTCAGTTAAAAATCGAAAGTAGATATAAAACAGAGGGAACTACTAGCTGCGTGATTTAAAATTAATAATAATAGAACACACACTAAAATAATAAACAACACACGAAGTCGGGTACAAATCATACGTTCATAATAAAAGATAATGGAAAAGTTAGGATGACACATAATAATAATAATATTAAGGAAGTTCAAGAATATAGGAGTTTCGGAATAATATAAATATGAACTTACCAGCGTGGAAAATTGGAAAATCGCTATCTGGATAGATATTTTATTTTGAGACACGTCATTCCTACGTGCACTAAGTGTCTTAGGAGGTCACATAGCTGTAAAAATTCAGCAAAGCTCTGGAATGTGTTTATTTTGGTGATAGTTAGATTAACCACACAGATAAGGACTCCAAAACCGATTGCCTGAGGAATATGAACAAAATTTATATTAGGTGCATTTACAGGTAAATAACTTTTTCTAGACATCAGAAAACGTACTTTAAATAAAGAAAATAAAGTGGCATCTATGGGCAATCAAAGGGATTTTAGAGTTGAAAACCGAGAAAATGAACAAGGGGCATGAACACTTAAGAGAAATAACCGAGAACTCGAGCATAGAGGGGAATGGAGAATTAACGCAATCACAAAAATAACAACGCACCTAATTAGGGATGTAGATTCTAGTTTCCAAACCAAGAGAATGAGAAAGAGGCATGGAACCTTAGGGGGAATTATAGAGAAATCGACAAAGCGGGGAATGGAAATTTAGCGCAAGATAATACCAAGTAGGGACCACCCGCCTCCCCAAAAGGGAAATAACATTAGACTCATGGAAAGGAAGACGACCGAACTTCAGGTTAAATAATAACTTAAAATAATTGTTTATCAACCTCTCATGCGGTGTTGAGAGATTTACAACAATGCCGGCGGGCGCATTCTGTGGAAATTTCGACTACAATGTGAGACGTTGCTAAATCACGAGTCAAGTAAATCAAAAGTAAAGTCAAGGAGGCTAGCGCAATTAAGGGAGGACTCGCTTGATCCGTAATTCAGATTAAGGTTCGGAAACGGAAGGAATAGGAATTCGGAAATAAATGAGCGAGTACTCGAATAGGAAAGGGGAATGGAGATTGGGCATAATCATAGAGCTCCGCTAGTGAGGATTACGGAGGGGAGGTAGAAACAAGATGCTTACAGAAATGATAACAGAAGGATAGACTGATGCTTACAGAAGTAATAAAGGAAGGGTAGACTTATTCCCAGAAATATTTTCTTTTCGGCTGTATCATGTTTTTTTTTTGGGAGAAAATTAGGATACTTGACAAACAAACATCGACGAATAACCCTCAAGGATAGGATGCTAGAGACTAGTTATGATATCCACGTGAGATTAATAGGATGTAAACAGGGAAATAAAACTATTAATATTGTCGAAGACCCTGAAACTTAGTAAAAACCATAATAATAATAAATCACCAGGAAAGTAAAGATGATAATAAAAATACGAAAGATAATGATGATAATAAAACTCAGTAAATTGATAACTAACAACGATAATAATAATAATAATAATAATAATAATAATAATAATAACAATAATAATATTAAGACTAATACTAATAATAATTCACAGGAAATCAATAATAACAATAATAAGATCAATAATAATGATAATAATAATGAAATAAGAGCGAACTACCAAAAATAATACTTATGTTTATGCATAAAATGAAAGAGAACGGTAGAGGGGCATGGAAACTTAGTAGGAATTACATGCAGTGAATGATGCACCTAAAATATAAAAAGCGAAATTCAGGATACTTGGCAATCTGCGAGGTGTTTTATCCGATCTAGTAGAAGTGGAATTTCAAAATGGGAACCCAGAGGATACACAAAGTACTATTACTAAGTATGACACAACAAATAATACACTCTGCAGGCAATGGACCCTGCTGAGATGGACTGGCTTCGTAAAGTGTGGAGGGCCTAATGGCGCCTAGACCTTCTTGTACTGCGAGCTTTGTTCCATGTCAGTTCGGACTAGTGACCAGTCGAGTAGTAGACACACATACACATGGGATATGACATATTACGATAATAGATGAAAACTAGATCGCCTAAGACTCTTCATATTTAGGCCTACGAGGGATAATAAAAGGATAGGCTACAACTTAGGTCAATCTAGGTAACGTGAGAGATACTCACACAGAGATGAAATTTCTTACATAGTCGCACACAGGGATACAAGTTGGGAAGGACTAAGGACCCTTTTGGAGAGGTTTTGACCTCGAAAATTTGGCGAGTTGCCTGAACACTTCGCCAACAAGCTAGGCAGGTGCAAGTCGGAAGGTGGGGCACCCCCGTTATGACATGATCTAGAGATAGAGATCTCCAAAATGATCTTGGGGCACTGGCCATAAAACCTTGCCGGCTTGGCACTGACGTTAGGGACCATACGGAACATCGTTGTTTAGGAAATGATAGGCATCGGAGCAGTAATAATAAAGGAAACATAGGAACAAATGAAAGCACGATACAATTACGGGCAAAGAGACCCACGGAAAACTGTCATGGCACCCGGGTTTAGGGGGTGATGAGAGCGATAGGGGAACCCCATCAAAAAGATTAGGATAAAATCCACTTTTCCGATGAGGCGGCGTCCATGAGTTCAAGAAGGCTCTCCCTAAGGTTAATCCTGAGGCAGCAGGATTGAGAGAGGCGGGCAGAAATCGGGCCACCGTCGACTTTGATGGGAACAACCCATCTCTGTCCTCGAGGCCGCGCTCGAAGGGATGTCCAGGGCCTAATATAGGAAATGAGGCGGGCAGAAATCGGGCCACCGTCGACTTTGATGGGAACAACCCATCTCTGTCCTCGAGGCCGCGCTCGAAGGGATGTCCAGGGCCTAATATAGAAAATGAGGCGGGCAGAAATCGGGCCACCGTCGACTTTGATGGGAACAACCCATCTCTGTCCTCGAGGCCGCGCTCGAAGGGATGTCCAGGGCCTAATATAGAAAATGAGGCGGGCAGAAATCGGGCCACCGTCGACTTTGATGGGAACAACCCATCTCTGTCCTCGAGGCCGCGCTCGAAGGGCCTAATATAGGAAATGAGGCGGGCAGAAATCGGGCCACCGTCGACTTTGATGGGAACAACCCATCTCTGTCCTCGAGGCCGCGCTCGAAGGGATGTCCAGGGCCTAATATAGGAAATGAGGCGGGCAGAAATCGGGCCACCGTCGACTTTGATGGGAACAACCCATCTCTGTCCTCGAGGCCGCGCTCGAAGGGATGTCCAGGGCCTAATATAGAAAATGAGGCGGGCAGAAATCGGGCCACCGTCGACTTTGATGGGAACAACCCATCTCTGTCCTCGAGGCCGCGCTCGAAGGGATGTCCAGGGCCTCCCCCGCGAAGAAAAGATGCCAGGGAAACCGCGAAGAAAAAGTCGTACGCACACATGGATATGGTCATAACGAAAGGACAACGAATAATAGTCAGGGACGTCAGAAACGTTGCGACACTAGATGAAAATACTGAGGGAAACACATACATACGATTGTGCGATCGACAAGTAGAGCCAAGAGAGACAGATTGACCTAAGTAGGGATATTACATACAAAAGGAGAAGTTAAACACGTTAGGTAGGGAGATCTAGGAAGAGAGGTTAAACACATAAGTAATACAAGAAAGTAGGAAGAGAGGTTAAACACACAAGTAATACAAGAAAGTAGGAATATTACGTACAAAAGAGGTTAAACACATACGGGTACATGAAAATTAGAAGTTAAACACATAAGTAATACAAGAAAGTAGGAAGAGAGGTTAAACACACACGTAATACAAGAAAGTAGGAATATTACGTACAAAGGAGGTTAAACACATACGGGTACATGAAATTAGAAGTTAAACACATAAGTAATACAAGAAAGTGGAATTATTACAGGAAATCAAGGAAATTAGGGATTAAACACATAGGGTAATACCGGAAAATAGGAGTTAAAAACATTGGGTAGACATGGAAATAGAAGTTAAACCCATACGGTAATACATAAAAGGAGATCTCAGGAAATTATAGGTTACACACCCAGGGTAATACAAGAAATTAAAAGATAAACACTTAAGAAAGTGCATGAAATTAGAAGTTAAACACATAGGGTTGGACATGAACTTAGAGGTTAAAACCATATGTAAGATAGGGAATAAGTCTACACGTATGAGATCAGGAATTAACTTAAGTACGAAAGTGGAAATTAAAAGGAAACCAAAGGATAAGAGATAAAAAGGGAGAGGTTAAACCCATAGGTAAGAGGGACCCAAGACACGGAATAAAGTCCACGCATAATCGGGAGTTATGAAAAGAAAATTAAATGCAGAAATTCAAGAAACCAGATGAGATATTGCGAACGAATCAGGAAGGGCGTAAGGAAATTTTGCCGAACGAATTCGGAAGGACTTAAGGAAACAACACCATTTAGACGCATTTCTTTATTATATTAACTATGTAGGCTGTAACACGAGAATTTGACAGACAGATTAGGAACGAGAGAATCTAAGACGCCAAGATGCATTTTTGTTTAGTTAACTGGTAGGATGTCACACTAGAACTCGACAGACAAATTAGAAACGAGAGTATTTAAGACGCAGAGACGCATTTTTATTAAGTTAACTCAGGGGGCTGGAATACGGGAAATCGACAGTAGTATTGGAAGCGAGAATTTAAGATGCAATACGCATCCCGGGATAAAGAAAGGAAATGCTCTCCCAATCAGGACCTCACGAGGGAATGATGATTCGGAATTCAGGTTACATAATCGTACAAAGTAGTAGTTACACCTTAAAGCCCTAGCGAATTATGTGTAGACGAGCACACTCGATCGAACTCAGGACTCTAGAATAGGAGAAGCAACATTGGAATTTTATCCAAACAATGGAAAGTGAAAACCAGCGGTACAATACAGGGAGATACTGACATTTTGTTAACCTAGTAAAACCTGAATTGCAATAAGGGCGTAAATGATTCATGAGAAATCATAAGACCAAAAACATAAGAGCATTTCCTTTGCAACTTGAGGCTAGCTATAAGGGACAAATAGGAACATAGGTGCACAAACCTAAACATGCAATCTAAAGCCAGGACGTCTAAAATAGAATATAGTATCAGAGATATGATGGCTGAAAATGAAGCCTCTAAGCAATAAAGTTAAATTAAAATGACCAGGAGTGATAGGAGGGATGCGGACCCATGTAGTACGGGATAGCACCAAACCCATGATTATAATCAATGTTCTAGTTATCCTCCCAAGTTTTAATGCCATATGCATAAGATTGCAGCTTCACGCTTGGACTGCGGCCACCACCACGACACCACATGATGGGAGGCAGATTAAGATGGCCAGACACACGGAGCACCCTATACATCTGGGGACGAGGGCAGCATAACGCTGCAAGGACCAACCACACCCTGTACATCTAAGGACGCAGGGTAGCTGCCAGGATCAACACACATCTCGAGGCGGAGCATGAGATGGATGAATGTCCAGACTCGCAACCAGCTGAGACAAAACACCTCATTAGCAGTAAAAACCAAACCCAGGCCATTATAAAAATAATAACGACTTTCTCCAACGCAAACCTGGGCTTAACCTCCTTCATCCCGATTTTTTTTCCTATAGAAGAGTCAGGAAAACAAACTCCACGTCAAGATTAATTCCTATCAACCCTTTCACAAGTTCTCCTTGGACCTAACTGGGTTTTGATTAAAGAAACTAGGCATGACAAAAAGAGGCCTACCTGGACCAACGGCAGCTGAAACCAAACACGACCTCGAGCATTAGAACGTCGCCTCCTCCATCGCGGTAAGCAGACACGAAACCTGACCTCCAAGCTGGCCACAGCAGACACCACAGTTTTATAATTTTTATCAATGATCCGGTTCACGGAATAGAACTGTCAGAGTGAATAACAAAAAAAAAGGGGAAAACGTCGACGTACATAACAAAAGTAATGAAATGTGATAAAGTGCGTCGGATATTGGATAACAGTGTAAGTGCGTCGGTTCCAAAAGAAACCACAGAAGGTTTAAATAAGGAAGAAGAATGAAGACAAGAAGAATTTTTTTGGTCAATATTTTTGTTTTTTTCAGCAAATAAACATTTTTTTTTCTTTCTGAAACAATGCTCAGGCATATTGTATTAAAGCCGCAAAGGCTTGCTATATTGTGATTTTTGTTTTTTTTTTGAAGCATGGTGTTCTCACTAAGTAAACGGATCTTGCGATATTTCGACGCAATTAAAGGTATTCGGGGCAAATTACAAGACGATCTAACTTCTTAGGATGAGAACAAAATACTTCCAGGACAGATGGAATCGCCAATTGACGACGTCAGTTCCACTCCCACGTAAAGCTAAGTTGAAAGATAAATGTCAGGACCAACCCCCGAGAGGTGAGAGATATCCTGTAAGGAAAAAAGACTGTCGGTTTTTCAACCCTACAGTCTTATTTAGGGGGGGGGGAATATTACAAATACAAAAGGGCCTAATTACAGATATCATAAAAAATAAAGACAAAAGATGGACATTTAATAATATACCCATATTAATATAGTTAATAATTCTATTAATATAGTTAATAATTCTTGGTAAGAAAAACTTGTAGTTTAGAAATTTGTAATCAATTGTTAAACATTTCATGATAACCAAACATTGTTATCATGGGTCAAAGTAGGAATGGTGATGCCTTGTCAAACCCAAGTTGCATCATCCTGACCTTAGATGTGGAATTGTTACTAAAGATGACATCATGATAGCTGGGACTGGTATGATAGATTATCTGATTTTTCGATATGTATAAAGAAGAGTGTCTGGAATGGACAAGGGAGAGCAGCGGGACTGAGTGCGGTCCCCTCAGGAGGGCCCAGCGGGCCGGTGGTGTCTACATGGGTAACGTATTGTCATCTGTCATGTCTTTGGTCATTTTAATACTTAGAATCAAATACGGGACCAAATGGTCCGAGTAACTTAGAATATGAAACAAATTTGAATATTTTAAAATAATGGATATCTCTCTAACTATTAGCATTTTAGTAACAGAATATTTTTGACGTTTTGACAATGTGGCGATTTTAGCTGACTTAAATAACAGTGTTTTTTTGAGTTGATTTCTTGATGTTTGGTATTTATTGTAATAAATAATGTTATTTCTCGTTTACTGTGGTTTATTATGTAATTGTAGAACTTTTCCTCCAAAATCAAGGCCAACCGCTCGGGCCAAAGACCACATAAACAATAGTGAACTTAACGCTATCATTACGCTAGGGCTTAACGGACGCTCGCGCGTAACACCAACTTTTGAAATTTTACATATTTGTGATAAGTTAGATCTTTTGGGGACTGTAGAAATTAATAAATTTAAAAGTAGTAAAAAACTGTTAAATTCTCAACTTGATTTGAATGAATCCCCTTTGTTAAATTAAAAAATTTAAATAAATATTGTTGTATTGTTGCTTAGATCAGTTGGAACACAATTCATAATTTGTTAGCATGTCTGAAGAAGGTACAGTGTACCGAAACAGCTGTCACTGAATTATATAATAAATATGAAAATCAAATAAAACTACGTTTTATTTTTATTTAATTAACAACCTGAATTACCCTGAAATCGTTATTCCCTAGGAATATAGCAACAGCTAGAGCTTGACTTTGGAGTATCGGTCCGGACATTTGGTGATTTTTTGATCGTGGACTTGTAAAACACTCCCACGAGTCGGTGATTTCTTCTTCTTCTTCTTCATTTTGCTCTTCATTTGACCATTTCCATGCATCCATTCATTCATTATTTCTTTTTGTGTTTAAAATCTCACAAACTTGGGTTTTTCCACATTTAAATTTAGTCAGATACAGGTAAAAACTCTATTTCTCCCGGCGCCAGGAATCATCACTTATTGTTAATTCTCCTAACGGGAATTCAATGAAGTGGAAACTAATTTATTTCTCTCTCTATCTTTCCGCCTTATAAACATTTTTTTTCATGAATTGTGTAGAAATATCCTTCCGTTTACGCGTTGGACAGATTCCGTTTTATACAAAATAAATAAGGTAAAATTATTATTTTGTAGGGACCAATATATTTGTTCACATTGGACAGATTTACGCATTATTCACGTTCCGGATTAAACAGGTTTTACTGTAATTTGAAGGTTAAGAAGGATGTCATGGATATGTGTATATTGCCGGTGCTACTATATAGATCGCAGTCATGGTCACTAACCAAAATATAAATAACGATATGAATCTGCCAGAGGAAGATGGAAGGGAAGTACACTCCACGACCATAGAGCCGTTAAAAGGTTTGGGCCAGTTTAAAAATCTTAACTCCACGGGGACTCGAACCCTCGATCTTCCGGCTTGTAGTGTGCCTCACAATATAATTACTACATAATACATGTGTTGATTTATTCCAAATTTAAGTAATAAAAGAGAAAGTAGATAACAGAGTAAGTTAAATGCAAAATAAAACTACTAATGACAAACAATAAATATTATATTCTTCCTTCCTTCCTTCCTTCCTTCCTTCCTTCCTTCCTTCCTTCCTTCCTTCCAAGTATTAGGCCAAGGCCTGTTACGATCCTATAGAAAATTTTCCCTCCAGCGCTTCATAGGACGGCCCAGAGATCTTCGTCTTCTTGGTATATAACTATAAACAGCTTTGAGGATTCGATTCAAACTCATTCTTTCAAGATGGTGTTTCCAATTTAGTTGGTACTGTTTAATATATTCCAAAACTGGCATAGTCTTCAATTCTTTTAAAATATCGGTGTTCCTTTTCCGATCCCATCTGGTGTAACCCGCTGTTCTGCGCATGCATCTCATTTCACAAGCCGTTATTCTTTCATGTTGTCTTTTTAGTGTCCGTTCTTCACTACCATAGGTCAACACTGGTCTAGCCAAATTGTTATATAAACGTAAATAGGTGTTTTTTTTTTTTTGTACAAGGGATGGTTTCATAACTTGATTAATAATTCCAAACTTTTGTTATAACTAGTAATTTTTTCAGGGATATCCTTTTCATCCCAGATAGAGAGGTAATATCCAAGATATTTAAATTGATTAGATCTCTCTAAAATGTTATTCTGGAGACAGATTTTACTTTGTATGGGGTCCTTCCCATAAAATTCCATAATTTTAGTTTTGTTAATTGATATTTCCATATTAAATTCGACAGCTATTTTTTTTTGTAAATTACGAATTGATCGTTGCAAATCATTTTCGGAAAGTGCCAGAAGAGACAATAAATCTTATTTATTTTATTAAATAAGAAATAAAAAATAAATCTTATATTTTTAATTATATTAAGTTAATTTAACCTTTCACTTTATAAGTATAATTTACATGCCCACGCCACATGACCTTACAGTGACATGACCTGTCGGAAGAGGTATTTTAAACTATGAATAACACGTTTTCTGACCCTGAATAAGTGATCAGCAAAATGTCAAGGTCCCCTCCGAGACAACATAAGACGAAACACACCGTTCAGACACACACACTCACACACACATGTTCACTCTAATCATGGAGAATGTGACTATGATTATTATGATATTTGGGGACCGTTTTTACCTTAAAGTTTCCTGACATTTGTCTTACGGGTGAGGAAACCCCCCCCCAAAAAAAACCATCACCCAAGAAACTTGTCTCGACCGGGGATCGAACCCGGACCCGCTAAATATATAATTGGACCAACAATTTAGGTGAACAAAGAAAATCCCAAAAATGTGTTACCCAAGCCTGTGCTTCATAAATTTACTTAGATTTTCGTGTAAGATATATCCAATGATTTTTCTTTTCTGTCTTCATGGTTTGATAGGAGAGAAGAATCGTTATTTTGTCTGGAATCGTGAAAAGGAAGCTAATGTCAGTTTATTATCTCTCGCATCAAAGTACAGATCTCCGGGATTCCGAAGTTTTTCACAGTTGAAATAAGTTGGAGGAAATTTAATGACGTCAGGTTTCTTAAACGTGACTTTCATCAGTTCATTGGAAGAAACAAATGAATTAATTATAATATTTACCATAACAGTCTATGGCTGTAGTCTTGGGGTAGCGTCGGTACGTCTACATTACTATAAATATAAAAGAAAATAAGAATAAAATGAATTGTTCCATGTGCACATGGAACAAATTTTAAATGTTCAAGTCTTTATTTGAAAACTGGGGGATTGAATAAGATGTTAAAACGAAGCCTCCTTGAAGATCGGATCTATTTCTTGGAAGGAAACAAGAAAAAAATAAGTACATATAAACTTCTCAGTTTGTGAAGAATTCGACTTGATAAACAAAAAGTTTGCAGCTGTGATTACACTAATGAAAGTTCTCCCAGCCTTGAATTTACCATATTTTTGTAAAATGTTTATTTTCTTATATAAAATAATATATTTTTATAGGAAGACCAGAATGTTAAACAGTACATATTTCAACAGTCAAAATTTTATATAATGATAGGAGCGTAGTATAAATTTTACTCTAAGGGTCGGTTTCACCAACAGAGGTAACTGCATTACGACACTTTAAGCTATGCTTATACACGGTGAAAACTGGCGTAATACAGTTACCTCTGTTGGTGAAATTGACCCTCTCCATTTGTAGATACTCCTTACGTGCCTCACACCATCCGGGCCTTACAAGGGCACGACCTGTCGAAAGTGTATTTTATACTCTAGATCACATATATATCCCAACTCATGTCCAACTCAAGGTCGAGTTGATGGATGAGATGAAATGAAGCCCAATATATGAAGCACCCTGTGAATGACAAGGGTGCCGGCTGACCACCACCACAGGAGCAGAAGAACGAAATGGATGAGATGAGTAAGGAGAAATGGTGGAATGAAATTATGGCAGGGGAAAACGAGAGAAACCCCCGAGAAAACCTGTCCAAGTATGTAAAAATAGCATACAGAACTAATAACAAATTAAACAACATAATAAACAATAACATTGAAGAAAATAACATTTTCAACAGCAAAGGAGTATGTAAGGACTGCAACAAAGTTTATATAGGAAGAACAAACAGGAGTTTTAACATCAGATTTAAAGAACATTTTCGAGACTTCATTCACGCAGAAGGAAAATCAAGCTATGCAAAACACGTTATTCATGAAGGACATCGCATGTTAAATATTGAAAACACCCTAACAGTAATGCACAGAGAAAATAATCCAGCCAAGATAAACATACTCGAAGAGATGGAAAACATGAAAGCAGCTCACAACAACGACAGTCTGATAAACGAAAACGAACCCAATACATGTAACCCCCTCTACCAGATATTCAGTGAAACACCAGTTTTGAATCCTGCCGATGATGGGACAAGTCCCGAAAGCGCTACAGTTAAATAATTAATTAAGTTGAGGAGACGGACCTTTCAGGTGAATATTCCATAATTTTATATTTTAATTACCTTAATAGTCAAAATAAACACAATTCTTAGTCCAAATTCTCTCAATATAAATTCTTCCACAATAAATTTGTGAATAAATAGATACAATTTTACGCAGTTGCTGTATAATTGTTAATAGTAGACAAAATATTTGTGCAATGGAATGAATTTCTCTCACCATTAGCGATAGACAAACTGCAATATTGAATATGAATTGTGATTTGTGTTTTCTGACACCAGACCTCATGGAAGTCGGCGTAATTTATGATTTCCAATCTAATTCCATTATAATTCCACACCAAAATAAGCTTCATTGACGTAAACAAATGATTATCCCGTATTTAATAGCATATCAATATAGTTAATTAACTGTTCGTGGTTCTCAACAGGAACTAATAAAACTATTATTAGTATCATTATTATTTATATAATTCAATAGTGAGAAATGCTGTTACATATAGAGCTGAAGCAAGGAAATTCAACAAAACTTACTACGATGGAAACGGATTTCTTGAGGAGAGCAACAAATTGTTCAACATTTGGAAAATAAATAAATAAAGAATAAAGTCAAACGAAAAAAAATTAAATATTCAACAGTAGATTATATAAGATATTCTATAGTGTTCTGCCCTAGGGCAGGTCCTTCATTGCAATCAAAGCATTTTCATGTTATGCTTTGCAGCTTTACTAGAGAATTATAGGTGTGGTAGCTTCCCGTTGCTTTCTATAAGCTATTAAATTAGTAAGGACATGTATGACGAATGCAAGAAGAAAAGTTACCTAGAAAAACATTGGAATGGTGTGTCCACCTGGAAGAAGAAAGAAAGGAAGATCCCGAAACTCGTGGAAGCAAGAAATATGAACTGGAATGAGAACAAGAGGACTGGAGGACATAGAGTGGAACGATAGGGATGAATGGAGAAAGAAAGTAATTGTTTAGGCACAGAGAGATTTGTAAACATTGAAAGCTGTATATAAATAGGCTATTATTATTATTATTATTATTATTATTATTATTATTATTATTATTATTATTATTATTATTACTATATTTATTATGGGATAAAAATATAAGTAATCAAAATAAAATTAATATAAAGCATACAGTTGTTAAAAGCATCATTAGTTATGAAGCATAACTTTAGCCATTAACAACAAAACCAAATAAGTATCTTTTGGCAACGGAAATGGATTTTATACGAAGGGCAGCAAGAATTTTAAGATGAGAAAAAATTATGAACTCAGTTATAAGGGAGAAAATGAAGATTGAAGACACTATTTTTGATATATTAAAACTCAGCAATTAAGATGGTACGGACATGTCCTGCGAATGGAAGAGGATCGGCTACCAAAATCTGTTTTGGAATGGAAACCTGAGGGAAGACGAGGCAGAGGAAGACCTAAAACCTCCTGGAGTCAGGGAATATGTTTATACGTGAGGGAGAAACATCTACAACCAGGAGATTGGATGGACCGACAAAATTGGCTATTAGGAATCGGACGATGTCAAAGACATTAATCAACCGATGATCTATATATCTATTATTATTATTATTATTATTATTATTATTATTATTATTATTATTATTATTATTATTATTATCCAATTAAGAGGGAGAAGTTATATAGTATCCTGTTGGAGTTCGGAATTCCTAAAAAGTTAGTTAGACTTATACGAATGTGTCTAAATGGCTCAAAAAGTAGGGTGCGTGTAGGCAAACAGTTTTCAGACACTTTTGAAATCCAGAATAGGTTGAAGCAAGGAGATGCACTATCTCCTCTACTATTTAATTTTGTACTAGAGCATGCCATTAAATCTTTAGAGAATGAGGAAGGCTTGCAATTGAATGGTATTAATAAGCTGTTAGTTTATGCTGATGATGTAGTACTACTGGCCGATAGCGAGGAGATACTAAAGGCCAACACGCACACTATTGAGTTAACACTAAGAAATTAGGACTGGAAGTAAATATCAGTAAAACTAAATATATGGTCACACGTAAAAATTCAGTATATAATGGAAATGACAGCTAATGACAAACGAGGGAAATTTTGAGGAAGTGGCTGAATTCAAATACCTAGGAACAATAATCACAAATAGGAATGAGAAAAAAAACGGCCATGAACCTACGGGTTCGACAGTGCCAGTGAATAAGTAAGTATTATTATTATTATTATTATTATTATTATTATTATTATTATTATTATTATTATTATTCCAGAGTTTTTTCAGATGTTATAAACCGGAAAAGAAACTGAAATAGTAACAAATGGTTACGTTCAGTGCTTTATAGTCAATTAACTCCTCGGCGCCTATTATTTTGATTAGTCTACAGTGTTGGGTCTTGCGTGATGTTAAGAAAATGCCATACAATATGACAAGTGTTAATAATTGAATTGGTCATTGCTAAAAGGCTCTTTCTCCAATACAACTAATTGATAAAGTCACTGCAAGAAAGCCTTCTATTCTGGAGTAAGGACACTTTAGCATGAAACTAAAAATGAAATGCTCAACTGTGGCTCTGTATGAAGGCTGGAGGAAGGTACTTTAAGTACAAAATGTGTACCTATATGCAAAGATGTTGAATATGTAATTAACTCATGTTTGCAAAAAAAATGGAGAACTACCTTTTATAACAATCAATAATTAAAAAATATAATTTGGACCATCGTTAAAGTTAATATATGAAAAAATATATTTAGGTCGTCATAAAATTCTATGGATCTGAATCTTGGGTACTTATAAAAAAATATATCTTACACATTCAAGCCACTGGAATGAAATTTTTAAGATCCGTAAAAGGATATACACGCATCGATAGATTACACAATGAATCAATAAGAAATGAACTGGAGATATTTTCAATACTCGATAAACTAGACGAGCACAAATACCAATGGAAAGAACATTTAGAAAGAATGGACGATACAAGATTACCCAAAAAGATCAACACCTACAAACCACATGGGAAAAGATCTTTGGAACGGCCAAGGAAACGATGGACTTGAGACCGAAACAGGTCGCATTGACCCAATCCTGGAAAGGAAGAAGATAAAATTCTATTGTAATAGTATATTACGATGCGAGGTTGGGAAGTGGTTTTTACAGAATCGAGGAAAATGTTTAAAACCCAAGCGATAACGAGGTTTTTAATTTTCAAGATTCTGTAAAACACTTCACAAACGTGCATTATTCTTTGCGCGATGGTGTTTTCAAAATAATAAATAATAGCAAAATAATATCTTTGTTGGAAATATTTGCGTTCATTATAAACAACTGACTAACGTTAACAATGTGGGCAATGTTTAGGCCTATTAGTTGAAATTACAGGAGGCCGCTGCACGATTTAGTTATAAAATGGCGGCAAGTACATATTTATTGTTATATATTGTTTCAGATAAACTTCAGTTCATTTAAAATGCAGTGATTTGTTTCGTATAATGATATTAACACTACCTTTTGGATATTTTTTGTACATGCACTGTATGTTGTGTATATATATATATATATATATATATATGTTATAATTAAATGTTTAACATTGAGCAATGCAAGCTTAATATGGTATGATAAGAAAAATAAATGCCTGGACGGGATTCGAACCCGGATCTCTGAGTCTGTACCTCAGCGTGATATCCATTACACTACCAGGCGAATCCAATTCAAACACTTATTTTTCTTATATATGTATTATATTCTCCATAATTACTAGATGTAATTATTACTAGATGTAATAATGGAGAATATAATACATATATAAGAAAAATAAGTGTTTGAATTGGATTCGCCTGGTAGTGTAATGGATATCACGCTGAGGTACAGACTCAGAGATCCGGGTTCGAATCCCGTCCAGGCATTTATTTTTCTTATCATACCATATATATATAGGGCAGTGGTTTTACTTCCCACACACGTGTTTGTAATATGTAATATTACAGTATAGTTATTTTTATTACAGTACAGTTATTTAGGTTGGCAACCCCGAAATGTAGGAAGTTGAACTTTCAATCAAAGTCGCCATTGCTGTACGACAAAACGCACTATCGCGCAAAAATTGTATTTATAAAACAACTAGTTAATACCGGGCGTGCACTCCTACGCCTAAATAAATTAGATGTGTTTCTATGCTTAGTTGAATTAGTAAAAAGAAAAATGATTATAAATTTCTATCGTAATTATTTTTAGACCCGTGCTGATTACCCGGCTTTTTCCGGGAATCTACTTATCCCAAACTTCTAGGCATAAATGAGCTGAAAGTAAAAATGGTATATGAGTTATCCGTAAAAGACAGACATATGCTACTGCGGATTTTTTTTTTGTAGATTTCTTTGAGATATTCAATTCTGTGTACATTAATATGGTGTATATGTTATGGTATAGGCAGCATAATTAATTTAAGCATCTAAAAAGTTTCGAAAAACACGTCTTTCACCACAAACGGTGATTTTTAAGGGTGAAAGAGTTGAGTATTCTACAACTCTCTTATGGCCTAAAACCTTCCCGGGAAACTCCTGAACATTTTGCAAAAAGCCCCATCATCAGATGAATGGTGTAGTAATGCATAAAGGATAAAGAGACAGACAGACATACATAGGCCTACATCCGTTTATATATAATCTTTAGAGAAAATCTATAAGATTTTATATATAAAATATACACTAGTAATTTTTATTAGGATTTTTTTTCAACACTATAGTAACAGTTTTTCCTTCAATCTAAAGCAATTTTATTCTCCCAAAAATTCCTGTCTTGTACGTATATATTCATCTGACAAATCCATTCTATTCATACTTCTCTTGATCCCACCCATCCATTGTTCCTGTGATTTTCCCCTTCTCCTTCTGCATTCAGTATTTCATTCAAAAGTCATTTTCGGAATTCTGCCTTCTCCCATTCTTGTAATGTGTCCAAACCATTTCAATTTTCGCTTTCCATATTTTAACACTTTATAAAATTAATGTCTCCTGGTCCAGTTACCTTGTCATTCTTTTCTATCGATAAAAATACTTCACATTTTCATCTGACACTTCCCAACCCATCTTTTTGCGAGGAAATGTCTTCTTATTTAAACTCCCGCCTTTTTTTCATTTAGAAGATATCTCTAACACTCCATACACTGATTGTTCGTTATTAAAGGGATATTAGTATTATCGTTCAAATGTTTTTCTTATTCCCTTAAGAACTTTCAAAGCTGCAACTGAATGTTCAATTTTTAACTGGCAATTTACATCAGAACATATTTGTTCCCACTGTTCATATCTTGCCCTTCTTCCTTCTTTTAAGTCCACATAATTTTTCATAAGTAATGTCACGAGTATAAATCCACGAATTAAATTTGAAGAGAAAAATATATGCCTAAATCGGGATTTGAATCCAATATATCTGTTTCTGTACACCAGTGTTTTACCGATTTCAGCTATTAGGCATCTCGATTTATACATAGATTTTTCCCTTATAGGCCTACTAATACGATTCCCGTGCGTCAGTTCACTGCTGTCTGGCGCGCAGGACGCTAAAAGGTTCCAGTAGAATAGATGATAAAGTTATAAAATTTGTTGTAGTTCCAGATATTTTCATTTTACTTGTAAAGTTTTATTTTTAAGGGGGGTAGAATCTAAGTTGGCATATATCTTAATTGCAATTGTTGATAATTGTAACCTTCAGGCTGATCGAGTTGGAGGGGGGAATCATATTGTATATGAGAAAAATCTATGTGTAAATCGAGATGCCTAATAGCTTAAATCGTTGAAGCACTGGTGCACAGAACCAGATATATTGGGTTCAAATTCCGATTTAGGCATATATTTTTCTCTTCAAATTTAATTTATCAATTCAGTGAGAAGTGATAAATTTATCTAAAGGATTTCGAAACCAAGAATGGCATTAGTTATGACTATTTAACAAAGAAAATTAAGCTGCTTACTCATTATTTAAATATAGTTACCGGTATTTTAAAATATTTATATATTTAATCTAAACGGCGTTGTTTGAAAACAAATCAGAAATATGAGGTTATGTATATTCACTGCAATTTGATCATATTATTTATTTGAAAACAAAAATTACATGTTCAGACAACATATATAAGAGAGAGGTTCGCGTCTTTCTAATATATGTTGTCTGAGCATATAATTTTTGTCTTCAAATATGATTTTCCATCATTGAGATGTATGAAATGAATAATAAAAACATATTATTTATTGCCAAATAGGATCGCAATATTGTCAGAATGTAACCTAGTGGAGAAATAATGAAACACATCAAATTGTACATTATAATCAACAATATAGGTTATTATTTTATTTTTTTAGTAAACAACTCAGTAAAATCACGGAATCTGTTCCTTAATTGCTATCCATCCATAGTAATTCTGCCCGAGGGCAGGTCCTTCACTGCAATCATAGCATTTTCATGCTATGCTTGCAGCTTTACTAGGGAACTATAAGTGTGGTAGCTTCCCGTTGCTTTCCACACCGATGAAGGATGATGATGATAATGATAAGGATAAGGATGTTGATGATGATGATGATGATGCCTATATGATTTCGGGGATCGTTTGGGCCTTAACGTTTTCCTGACATTTGTCTTACAGGTGAGGAAAAACTCCGATAAAAACATCACCCAGAAAAACTGCCCCGACCGGGGATCGAACCCGGGCCCGCTGCGTGACAAGGCAGCACTCTACCTCGAGACCACAGCGATGGACTTACTTGCTATATTGAATGTATTTGGAGAAAAATAATGCTCTGGCCTGTTCAGAATATTAAAAAGGAGGAGCTTTCTTTATAACATAAGCAGGAGCTGATAAAGAGAAATCGATAAAGAGCAAGGTCAAACATGGCTGTCATTGGTTGTAAAACAAAATTCATTGAAACATGATTGGTCATTCACTACCATTTGGGGCATGAGTTAAACTGTATATATGTTCTTCTCTTCTTCTGTTCGTGTACTTAATCAACTTTGATAAGCTTGTCGTTTCTTTTCTATTTTCTCTACAATATTTTGATTTATCTAAGTATTTAACTGCTATTTCTTCTTCTCGATTGATAGAATATCGAGTGATACTTTTTTAAATACATTAATCATGTAATCTTACAATTACTGTATGGTCCCTTCAAATTTTATGTCTATTGCCTCACTCATTCTCTGTTCATAGAACATTTTTATTCTTTCATCAATAAAAAGTAAATTTTTTAATGTTACATTTTCTAAAATCTGTAATTTGTTACTACTATGTTTTCCCATTATGCTAAACTGTATTTGTCCATTGATTTTTTTCTCTCACTAGATAATGATCCATTCCACATTCAGTTCCTCTCATTACTTTTACATTAGTCATTTTAGTTGTAATATTTTGTTTGCTAATTACATAATCAATTACAGATTACAATCCCATTTTCTTGTGAGTCCGCGTGTATTTATGAATTGCTTGCATTGAAAGAAATCATTATTAACTTGTAATTCAAATTCTTCACATATACTCGTATCTTATTCTATTTCCATTGCAATTTTTATCCACCCATCCATCCATCCATAGTAATTCTGCCTGAGGGCAGGTGTTTCGCTGCATTTTCATGCTATGCTTTACAGCTTTACTAGAGTTTCCAGTTACTTTCCACACAGGTGAAGGATGATTGTGACTATTTAACTCATGCCCCAAATGGGAGTCAATGACAATCACGTTTCAATGATTTCTGTTTTACAACCAATCACAGTCGTGTTTTACCAAATATTTATCAATATTAAATTTACCATATTAAAGAAAGCTCCTCCTTTTTAATATTCTGAACAGGTCTGACCATTATTTTGCAGTGACTGGGCCCATAAGAAATACGGCTGCCAGATTGTATATATATAGTGCATGAATGTCAACACATAGCGCTTGCAGGAGTTAATATAAAAACATTTGTAGCAATTTATTATACCACCAAAAAAAGAAACCACTGTTTGCACTTTCTTAAATGTATTTTTTCCCAGGTAATATCCAGAAAAATATTATTGTCATATTTACATCATACGACATCAGAAATGAATTAATATACAGTTTGATGTGTTTCATTTTTTCTCCACTAGAGAGCATTCTTACAATATTGCGTTCCTTTGGCAATAAATTTATGATCTGGTTGCAGTGATAAACAAAAGAAGCAATTAGAGCGTACCAATCGTTTCTCATTTATTTTCAAACATCGCCGTTTATATTAAATATATAAATATTTTAAAATAACTATAGTTAAATAATGATTTGTGAGTAAACAGCTTAATTTTATTCGTTAAATAGTCCTAACAAATGCCACTCTTGATTTCCAAATTCTCTAGATAAATTCACTCCTCACTTCATGAGTCGTGAATTTATCGATAATTTGGAAATCACTCGTGGCATTACTTATGATAATTATAAGGATGATAATGATGGCAGGATGATTTTCGGGGACTGTTGGGCCCTAAGCTTCCTGGCATTTGTCTTATAGATGAGGAGAAACCCCGAAAAAACCTCACCCAAGAGCCTGTCCCGACCGGGAATCGAATCCGGGGCCACTGCGTGACAAGGCAGCACGCTACCTCGAGACCACAGCGGTGGACGCAATGTTTTATATTCCCTCCAAATTGTCCCACAATTTTCTACATTGTTCGATTCCTGGTCTTGCATTCAATTTGCCTACGATTACTTACGGTATATATTTTCTTCTTGGAATTTCTTCCAACAAATCACTAATTGTATTTCAATATTTACCATTCTCACTTTCTGTAGAAATACAGTAATAATTCAGATATATTGTCCACATAATTATTTTAAGGTCATAATGGACGTTTATAAAACAAAATATTTAGAAAACTGTAACATTTAAATGTACAACAAACATTTTAATTGTAATATATTTAATTGTTGACTAAAAATAAGACTTTTTTCAAATAAACCAAGGAGTACGACAAGGGTGTTCACTCTCACCTATATTATTTAATATTTATATGGACGATATCCTAAAAGAATGGAAGAAGGTTTTAACTAATGAAGGAATATTAATTGATAATAAAGATAAAATAAATACTTTATTATTCGCTGACGATGTTGTACTCGTACTTTTAGCAGAATCTGAAAATGAGCTCCAAATGTTAGCATATAAATTTTAATTAATAGCGAATAGATATAATTGTAAAATATCAATAAATAAGTCAAAAGTAATGGCATTTATTGATAAATATGGAATTAGATAAAAAATTGTACAGGATAACAAAATAATAGAACAAGTATCACATTTCCAATATTTAGGATGTGATATAACTTATAGAGAAAATAAAGATATAGAAAATAAAATAAATAAATTTCAGGCTATTTGTGGAACCATAAAACGAACCTTAGGTCGGAAAACAAGGAAAGATACAAAAACAAATTATATAAAACAATGGCTGTTCCTTTGTTGTTGTATGGAAGTGAAAATTGGATAATGAAATCAAGGGATAAAAGCAGGATACAGACTGCGGAAATGCTGTTTTTACGTAATGTGAAAGGATGCACAAGAGCGGATAGAATAAGGAATGAAACTATACGAGAAGAATTAAATATATATATAATTGAAGATAACACCAGCGAAAATAATAATGAGAATGAACAACGAAAGAATACCAAAAAAACCTTCTTGTATAATCCCAGAGGAACAAGAGATGTTGGCCGACCACGTAGAAGATGGACTCCACTTTTAACTTCGCCGGAACAGGCTGCATAGCATAAAACTTGTAGTAGAAGAAGAAGAAGATATATTTAATTGTTTCTTTAAGTACATAACAGGATATTTTAAATATTCAGTTATAATTGTCATTACTTTGAAATATATGAACTTTTAAAGTTTTTAACCAATAAGAATAAAGATTTAAGTTATATGCTATAATGAAATTCTACGTTATAAAATATTTGAAAATTCAGTCTGTTCGGAATTGTCGCTAAGAAATAAATGTATCCCCGAGCTGGTGAGATAGTTGGTTGAAAGTGATAGTCATCCCACATAGTGGTAGAGACCAATACTGTATTAATAGAGTGTATCATGCTATAAATACAATATATTTTACTCTAAAGTCAAAAGATATTAAAGTACAGTTAAATATTTTCGACTTACCTCGATTTAAAGTGAAACATTTTTAAATAGAAGTGAGTAACGTATTTCTTTGAATCTAAAACTGGTCTGGGAAGACAAACATTTTTTCTGTGGGAAGTATCAGTAATCCAAGATTTCAATATAAGTTACAAAACAAAAAGTGAAATTATTTGTGTTAATACTAACAAAATTCATTGTTTAAAACCGTTGAGGTGGATAGTAATAAAATAAAACAAAGTTAAAATATGTGCCTTCTTAGGTTAGTGCCGTCGTCCTCAACTTTTAAAAAAAATATCATCGATGTTAGATCAGTTAGAGGGACAGACTGCAATTTATAATTTGAAAATAAAGTACTTAGGAAAATTTTTGGACCAAAGAGAGATGAACAGACAGGTGAATGGAGAAGACTACATAACAATGAACTACATGGTCTTTATGGGAAGCCGGATATAATAAGAACAGTAAAGTCTCGTAGACTGCGATGGACAGGACATGTTGCACGTATGGGGAATGAAAGATTTGCATGGAAGCTTCTTGTAGGAAAGCCAGAGGGAAAACGCCCAGATGGTAGACCAAGAATGAGGTGGGAGAATAATATTAACTATGATTTGAGGGAAGTAGATTACACAGGAAATGATTGGAAAGCATTAGCTCAGGATAAGGATGTATGGAGAGCTTATGTCCGCGCGGCCATGAACCTACGGGTTCGATAGTGCCAGTGAGTAAGTAAGTAAGTATATGTATATTTTTTTGTCTGAAGGCCTTTCAGAATCTCTATTCCATCATCAACAAGTCTTTCTTCGCTACATTTATTGATGTTCTCGATGCTGGTCTTAATGTACATCTATATTAAATCCAGCATCGAGAACATCAATAAATGTAGCGAAGAAAGACCTGCTGATGATAAAATAGAGATTCTGAAATGCATTTAAACAAAAAAAGCATAAATATATATTATTTTACCTAGGAAGGGACATATTTTAACTTTATTTTATTTGTGTTAACCTATGTTTTTCATTTATAGAATCCCTCAGGGTTTCCTCATGTCCTTCTCTTTGAAGAGTGTCCAGCTCTACCCTGGGTGAACCTAATGTGAACTCAAGTAAATCCTAAGTGAACCCTGATCCCACCTTTAATGATCTTATCATAAGTAATGCCACGAGTGATTTCCAAATTATCGATAAATTCACGACTCACGAAGTGAGGAGTGAATTTATCTAGAGAATTTGGAAATCAAGAGTGGCATTTGTTAGGACTATTTAACGAATAAAATTAAGCTGTTTACTCACAAATCATTATTTAACTATAGTTATTTTAAAATATTTATATATTTAATGTAAACGGCGATGTTTGAAAACAAATGAGAAACGATAGGTACGCTTCTACTGCTTCATTTGTTTATCACTGCAACCAGATCATACTATTTATTGCCAAAGGAACGCAATATTGTAAGGAGCAGCTTTCTTTAATATGGTAATTATAACACTGATAAATATTTGGTGAAACACGACTCTGATTGGTTGTAAAACAGAAATCATTGAAACGTGATTGGTCATTGACTCCCATTTGGGGCATGAGTTAAATAGTCTTCGAGTGATTCCACTTCATACGACTACAAACTCAAAGGGCTTCACATACTCTTTTATATGATAAAAAAAACATGGGTCTGTATATTCTACTTCATATATCAAAGTTAAAAATGTTACAAACATACCTGGGAAACTCAATCTTCCTACGTATGTGTAACTTCAGCATCTGTAGGCTACAGTGAGTAACCTCGGAAGAGATTAAACTAACAGAGAGAGAACTGAATTTTTTACTTATTTTTCATGGCTGAAATTAAAATTAGTGCGCAATTTTGGCAAAAGAAAATACTCCCGTTGCATCATTTGTAATTTATGCACAGTAGTTTTTCTCTTGGACTTTAATTATATAAATGTCAGGTAAAGTTTAGAACAGCACTTACTTACTTACTCACTGGCACTATCGAACCCGTAGGTTCATGGCCGCGCGGACCGTTCCAAATGCAGGTCTTTCTGCACCCCCGTAGTATAACGCAAAGCTTCCTGATTCCAGACTACCTTCTCCTGGCCACCTAATTTCCTGTAAAGCGACTATATCCAAGGGCGATTTATCTAATTCCCGCATTAATATCTCTAGTGCCCCGCTATTGTATAAAGTCCTTAACATTCCATGTTCCTAGGAACATGTCCCTGTGTTTGAGCCTTTGGCATGGGTTCCCTGAAGTAGTCCCCGCCCGGAGAACCGAATGGGGGAGTATTTGACCTCCGGATAATTTTACCCCAGTTGAACCCATGTCCGTATTTCTTGACAGTTGTATTTTTACGGTGAAAGATCGTCACTCTTTCGACCAAGGTACTTTTTTCGTCTGGCTTATCACCTTCGACCAGTCCGGCATGGGTAACCCTATCGGCAGCAATGCTACCGCCGGCATAGCTCTCAGGATCAATTAAGCACGCAAGCCACTCCACCAGGAAAAGGTAAAGATACCATGGAACAGCACTAATCAACTAAAATAAAATAATAATTGTTACCTAAAACCGCCTGGTTTGATCTTTCTGTGACCCACGCATTTTAACATCACAACTATAATGGACCTAAGTTGCGGGTTCTATTGAATATTTACCAAAAGTAATGCCACGAGTGATTTCCAATTTGTCTAAAGGATTTGGAAATCAAGAGTGGCATTTGTTAGAACTATTTAACGAATAAAATTAATCAGTTTACTCACAAATCATTATTTAAATATAGTTATTTTAAAATATTTATATATTTAATGTAAACGGTGATGTTTGAAAACAAATGAGAAATGCTTGGTTATGTTTGATTTGTTCATCACTGCAACTTGATCATACTATTTATTGCCAAATAGGATCACAATATTGTAAGAAAGCACCTTAGTGGAGAAAAAATTAAACACATCAAAGTGTATATTATAACCAACATTATAGGCTGTTAATTCATTTTTTCCGGAAACAGCTCAGTAAAGTCAGTATTTAAAAACACAATTATTGAGCACACAATTATCAAATGTGTAGGTCAAAGGAATCTGTTCATTATTTGCTATATTCAACGTATTTGTTACAGAGTCAGTCACTGCAAAATAATGATATTGACATCTGGGTTGAGGATAGCAGACGCAGTCTCTGGAGAAACGTCGGGGAACTACAAGCCTCACGACCACGACCCACAGCCCGAAAATCTTCTTCAAGATCATCATAGCAACTCCGGCCGTGAAAGTCTACGTCAATACAATAATTATAATATCAGTCAGTCCTCAGGGACTACTGGTCCCCATGATATCCTCCGATTTCGAGATTCGCAGTTTCAATTCGGCCAAAATCGATGGATTTTTTTATGGGTGCAAACATTCTGAGATGTCTTCTTAGGAAAGGATGTAAAGCCGAGAGTCCCATGCTGTAAATTGATGGAAGGTAAAAGGACTTCAATTCTGAAATAAGATACCCCTGAACAGAATTTGTTGGTCCTTCAGCCCCCCCATATGAATTTCGATGCAAATAACCTGAGATGTTATAATGTGTCATTAGATAAATGCTAACTAATTAAAAGAGTAAGATTAAACTACTTATTTTGTCTTATGTTTTTCATATCCCAGACTAAAATGTGGCCTAATTTCCATCGTGCAAATAGAATAGCATTTCTGTGATTCATTACGGATTTTATACTAATATACTGTGTAAATAGGGCTATTTTCTAATATTTTATTAAGTTTATTCTTTGTAACCATGAATCTATTTTGCAAAATTTCAATCTCATTACCATCTTCTTCTTTCATGGATTAGGTATTTGCCTGTTCCGATCTCACATCTGCTCAGCCAAGTGCTTTCTCGATCTTCCTACCGATCTTCGTCTTCCAGGATTATACAACAATGCCATCTTTGGTATCCTATCCTCTGTCATTCTTTGCAGATGTTCTTTCCAATTGTTCCTGTGTTCTTCTATTTGTGAAGAACTGGTTGTACTTTTAGTTCCTCTCTAATATTCTCATTTCTAATATGTTATTTTCTTGTACAACCTTTCACAGCCCGTAGGAATCTCATTTCCGCTGCCTGAATTTTACTTTTTTTTTTCTTTTTCATTCAGGACCCAGGTCTTACTTCCATACATCGCCATTGGCAGTGCCATCGTTGAGTAAAATCTTAGCTGTGTATCCTTTCTTACGTTGTTCCTCAGTGTTCGTCTGATTGTTCCACAAATGTATATTTAAAGCTTTTAGGCAATTTAAAGTAAAAAACAAAGTACAATTGGTAGAGTTAACTTAATTTATCTTCAGACGTTATGGAAAAAGTTTTTTTAAATCATGACAATTATAATTTGGATATTACTCTTTTTTTTACATTTAATACTATTAAAACATCACACCACCATAATTAGTTAAGGCAATACGCTGCAAGCAGGAAGGTCAGCGGTTCAAGTCCCGGTGGGTCAGGATTTTTAAACTATTCTGAACTTTCTGGCGGCACCATGGACCTGGTGCCGTCTCAGACTCTAACGGAAATGAATACCAGACGCTTGTTCTGAGTGTAAAGGCGGCCATCGCTCAGGCCTGACAATCTGGCTGAAATCCAGTGCTGATAGTCTAGAAAATGCGAGTGTCAACCTCTTACTATACCAAGGGCATCCTAAAGCCTATAGTGGGGTATTTTTATCTTTACCTTAGACTAAACTGCGAAGTACATATGAAGCTCAATCTGTTGTATTACAAATAGAATCTTTTGAATGAAGAAGAAAGGGAGATTGAAAACAAGATGGAAACAGACGAGCTAAAAGTGTGTATTCAACATCACTCATATTATGTATGCATTGTACTAAATTAAATTCTCTTTAGCTTTCAAAGGATCTGTGAAGACAAGCTCTCATTTCCAATCTCACTACCGGTGCAAAACAAAAAGAATACAAACTTATCGCAAACTTGGGAAAATATATGAATAAAACATATTTCCAACAAAACTTGGAACTACAGGATATGAAGTTAAAAACCAATAAAAAGTATATATTATTTGAAAATATCTTTCTCTAGTTTTATCTTCAATTCGCTGTGGATCAATGTTGAAAATAAATTGCAAACTTTCATTCTACGGCTCCCCAGTGTAACATATGTTAGCCATACGTTGTATCATATCTGATTCATAACATATTTCATCCCATTTGGGAGGTAACACATTCAGTAGGTGCAAAAATTGTACTTATATTAACCTTTTATAAGATTCATTATGTGTTTCGTTGAGGTATTACTCAAAATTAAAATATAAAATTATGGAATATTCACCTGAAAGGTCCGTCTCCTCAACTTAATTAGTTATTTAACTGTAGCGCTTTCGGGACTTGTCCCATCATCAGCAGGATTTAAAACTGGTGTTTCACTGATCTGGTAGAGGGGGTTACATGTGTTATGTTCGTTTTCGTTTATCAGATGGACCAGATCTTACAGATCTTCAGTGAAACACCAGTTTTGAATCCTGCCGATGATGGGACAAGTCCCAAAAGCGCTACAGTTAAATAACTAATTAAGTTGAGGAGACGGACCTTTCAGGTGAATATTCCATAATTTTATATTTTAATTTTACACTGCTCAAAACAATTAGAGGAACACTATGAAATATGAAAATATTTTTTCATTGGATAAAGGTACAAACATGAAATTAATAAAGTACATTATTTGTGGTTATTTATTTATTTATTTATTGCTCATGTCAGTAAAAACAAATGAATAACGCTGACAATTAACTTTTCAAATAATTCCGCTATGTAAGCAATTGAATCTTATGCTTATTTTTCAAAGTTAAACACTCGTTATATAGAGTTAGTATCGTGTATGGCCTCCACGACATTCGATGACACTTTGGCACCTTCGTGGCCTGCTCCCAATAAGATTCTGGATTTCCTCTTGCGGGATATTCTCCCATTCCTCCTTCAGAGCATCTCCAAGTTGCTGGAGAGTTTGTGGAGCTTGATGTCGGTTCCTGATCTTCCTGTCTAGAATATCCCACAAGTGTTCAATAGGGTTGAGGTCTGGGCTGACCGCTGGCCACTCCATTACCTCAATTTCATTCCTCCTCAGGAAATCCCTGGTGACAGCCGCAGAAAGTGCCCTGGCATTATCCTGCATATACAGAAATCCAAGGCCTACTCCAATGGCAGCAGGTACTACTTGCTCTTCCAGAACGTGCTCGATATACCGGACAGCATTCAGTCGCTGGGAAACAAGTACAAGGTCCGTACGATTGTTGTACATAACTCCGGCCCACACTATTATGGAACCTCGTCCGAATCTATCAATTTCCTGTACAGCCTCTGCAGAAAATCTTTCTCCTGGCCGTCCCCACACCCTCAATCGACCATCACAACGTGTAAGACGATACCTAGATTCGTCCGAGAAGAGCACAGACTCCCACTGGTTCAGGTTCCAATCACCATGGTTTTCAGCATACGTACGTCTTGCTGCCTTATGCCCATTTGTTAAGCGTGGCTTTTTAACGGGCCTTTTTGGACGAATATTCTCTTTCCTTAATCTGTTCCTTATGGTTTGGTCTGAAACCCGGATTCCGGAAGCCATATGAAGGTCATTCTGCAGGTCTTTTGCAGTTTTTGTACGCTGTCGAAGAGCAAAAAGAACAACGTATCTGTCATCCTGGGGGCTTGTTTTAAATTTACGGCCCTGGCCACGTCTTCTACAATACTGACCTGTCTCTCTGTGCCTGTTGCGTAACCTGGACACCACGGAAGGAGAAACCCCAAGTTCTCTAGCCACTTGTTGCAGAGATTGACCTTGTCGTAAAAGATGTAGAGCATGATACACTTCAAACTCATTTAAATGCCTCATTTTGTCAGAGACTTCTATAAACAAGGCGATAATCAACATTCGTCACTATAGCAATATCAGGAAGGTTACCAATTAGAAGTGGCCAGTGCCTTCCAAAATAAAACAATTCTCTATATTTGTTATTTGAGGTAATTTCTCTGTATTTAGGCCATGGATCTTTAAAATTTGTATCCAATGATAAAATTAATAATTCAATTTACATATTGTCCAACTTTCAGCATCACAGCTTTAAAAAACAATTATTTATTCAATTTATTACAAGTGTTCCTCTAATTGTTTTGAGCAGTGTATATTAACCTTCCGTCGGGCGCAATGTGCCTGATCAGCAGATGCTTAAAAAATATTTAACACGCTGTTTGCCAGTCTGAACAACGGGCGGGAAGTCGAAGAAATGTTATTGTTAGGGATGTCCAAAGGATAAAATAGTCAAAATTTGCTGCTAGAAAACTTTTTATTGGACGTAATATTGATTAAATAAATTTGTGACAAACCTTCAAACAACATGACATAAAAGTAAGAACAAGTTTGGTTCAGTTCAAATATACTTGAAATAGTTCACATTATCAACATTTAGCCTATGCTTTTAGCAAAATTATTCAAGAATATAACATTATTTAGTATAAATAAGTTAAATAAATAATTTTCTTTTGCAAATATTTTCAAAATACACATCTTCAATAATGTAACGACTTCGGGCGCAATGAGCTTCTCTGAACAAAATATTTACAACCCGCCGCGGTAACGGTCGAGAGCAAACTGAGCGGGGCGGTTGTTTACAACAGGTAAAAATAAACAGCTACTGTAAAATGTAACTGTATAAATGTCCAGGAACTTCGGGTACCTGGACCCTATTTTCAATTTGTTGTTTATCTTCTTTTAATTAAGGGATTTGAATTTTGTTTAATTACAGTGACTATTTAACTCATGCCCCAAATGGGAATCAATGACCAATTACGTTTCAATGATTTCTGTTTTACAACCAATCACAGTCGTTTTTCACGAAATATTTATCAGTGTTATAATTACCATATTAAAGAAAGCTCCTTTTTAATATTCTGAACAGGTCTGACCATTATTTTGCAGTGACAGAGCCTGCGAGAAATACGGCTACCAGATTGTATATATAGTGCATGAATGTCAACACATGCCGCATGCGGGAGTTAATATAAAAACATTTGTAGCAATTTATTATACCACCAAAAAAAGAAACCACTGTTTGCACTTTCTTAAATGTATTTTTTCCCAGGTAACAATCCAGAAAAATATAATTGTCATATTTACATCATACGACATCAGAAATGAATTAATATACAGTTTGATGTGTTTCATTTTTTCTCCACTAGAGAGCATTCTTACAATATTGCGTTCCTTTGGCAATAAATAGTATGATCTGGTTGCAGTGATAAACAAAAGAAGCAGATGAAGCGTACCTATCGTTTCTCATTTGTTTTTAAACATCGCCGTTTACATTAAATATATAAATATTTTAAAATAACTATATTTAAATAATGATTTGTGAGTAAACAGCTTAATTTTATTCGTTAAATAGTCCTAACAAATGCCACTCTTGATTTCCAAATTCTCTAGATAAATTCACTCCTCACTTCGTGAGTCGTGAATTTATCAATAATTTGGAAATCACTCGTGGCATTACTTATGATTATCATTACTGTTATCATCGGACTCCATCAAGCTGAAGGTGAGGGCTAGAGAGACTTGCGCTAGTTCCCCTAAGGGACTAGTCTTAGTACCCTTAAGGGGCTAGAACAGCCTGCATTTGCAGGTGTGTGGGCCCACACCGTCTCTCGAGGTGCCCAATTTTTGGAGTGGGTTCGAGGCATTATCCTTGAACCCCAAAATCTAAACGCTACCTCTCAACAGCCACAGGACCCTGAAACATCGGACTCCATCAAGGAAGTCAACACCGTTTCATGAGTTTAGAGTTTACATCTATTTTTAATGCGTCTAAATACTTTTATATTTATAGATTTGGTGAAACACTCCAATTTGAAAACGTAGCGTTGCATATTAGAATATTTTCAACGAATGTATAACTATGAAATAGCATTGTTATTTTATTCAAATATGAAAAGATCTTCATAATTTATAAATATTTTTAGTTTACAACGGAGGTCCACTTTAACCTCCATATTCCGGTAAAGTGGACCCCAGAGTCCATCCTAGCCTTTAGACTATTTAAAGTTTATTTGTTCTATTAATTCGAATAGACAGGCACAAATTAATCTGAAAGTATTTATGGCTGATTGTAATTAAAAGCGTTGATATTTATTTCAGCGTGCTGCCTTGTCACGCAGCGGGCCCGGGTTCGATCCCCGGTCGGGGCAGTTTTTCTGGGTGAGGTTTTTATCGGGGTTTTTTCTCATCTGTAAGACAAATGTCAGGAAAACTTTAAGGCCCAAACGGTCCCCGAAATCATATGGCCATCATCATCATCATCATTCTTATCATTACTATTATCATCATCATCGTCATCCTTCACAGGTGTGGAAAGCAACGGGAAGCTACCACACCTACACAATTCCCTAGTAAAGCTGCAAGCATAGCATGAAAATGCTATGATTGTAGTGAAGGACCTGCCTTCGGGCAGAATTACTATGGACGGATGGATATTTATTTAATGTTTTGAAAAATTATCGTTGATTATAACATTCACACGTCATTCATCTGCAGACAGCGACGGTCTTTGGGTTTAGGTAAATTTACAAGGATATTAAACAACACCGTAGCGTAGTGGTTAAGGCACTGCGCTACAAGCCGTTAGGTCGAGGGTTCGAGTCGCGATGGGGGTCAGGATTTTTAAACTAACTCAAGCCTTCTGGCGGCACTATGGCCTGGGGGTCGACTCAGCCTCTAACGGAAATGAGTACCAGACGCTTGTTCTGGGGGGTAAAGGCGGCCGTCACGCAGGACTGACAACCCGGCTGACATCAAGTGCCGATTGTCCAGAAAAAGTGGGAGTCTTAACCTGCTACTATCCCAAGGCCTCCTGAGGCCTGTAAGGGGATCACTTTACTTTATTAAATACAATTAATGAAGTGTATGGCTTTTACATATAGCACCCTTATTGATAAAATATACGTATTCATGTAAAGTAGACCCAGGTCAACTTTAACTGCCTCGTGGAGGGTCTACATTAACCGAATTCCTTTGTTATATTTTCATTTTATACAGCCACCATGTCACATAATATCAAACCAAATCCATCAGTGTATTAGAACAGCATCTACATAATATAATATATGTGGGAGTTTTTTTCAACATTTCTAATATTCAATAACAAAAATTAAGAATGAATTCTTGGCTTGAAAAACTTTTAAATGGCCGGTATCACAAATAAACCCTTCTTCGCACAAAGAATAAAATTAACTGATCTTGAACACGTCAAAGTTGATGAGGAGTAGAAATTATAATATTAACTGTTCCAGGGCAGCACCAATTAAAAAAATATATTAAGAGGGTCCACTCAAACCGAAGGCTCTAAATATACCCGAACTTCCTATACGCTATAGACTTAAAATCCGAATGTCCTATGCATGTCGCCTTGACAGGTGAGAATCAAGTACTTTGATCATACCGCCGAAGACGCTCAAGTTAAAACAGACACACACTGAGACCCAAGGTGGATATTTAAAATCCCTATCCTGTCAGGAATCGAAACTGGGCCGCCGTAATGGAAGATACCGGCCGCACCACGGAAAATTAACTAGTTAAATCTAAAGGTGTTAATTACATCTTCTCTTTTGTATATAGGCCTAGTGTTTATTCTCAACTACAATTTAATTTTATTGTGTTCATCTTTGTTAAAATATTGTTATATAATTGTATTTTGTTCTACTGTTTTATGTTAATTTACTTGTTCCATCCATAGTAATTCTGCCCGAGGGCAGGTCTTTCACTGCAGTCATAGCATTTTCATGCTATGCTTTGCAGCTTTACTAGGGAATTGTAGGTGTGGTAGCTTCCCGTTGCTTTCCACACCGGTGAAGGATGATGATGATGATGATGATGATGGTGGTGATGGCCATATGATTTCGGGAACCGTTTGGGCCTTAAAGTTTTCCTGGCATTTGGGAGGAAAAGCCCCGATAAAAATCCTGCTACCAGCTACTAAACAGGAAACTGCATTGAAGAAAATAAGACAAAACAAGACAAAATAAATACCAGACGATTTTTACGCAACAGATGCAATGATCAATCGAGACTGGACTGGACCAAACAACTAGATACGCAGGGCAATAATAAGATTTCAGTGTCTGTTTAAAGAGAACACAATCATTGCTGGTATACAGCAGAGACATAAACTAATGCACTTTTGTGCGCGTTTTTCCTATTATTAAACCTCATCCAGAAAAACTGCCCCGACCGGGGATCGAACCCGGGCCCGCTGCATGACAAGGCAGCACGCTACCTCGACACCACAGCGGTGGACAATTTATTTGTTAATGTTACATAATTACAACCCTTATATACCGTAAGGTAAAAAGGGTTTTAATCTTTGGATATAAGTTTAGAAAACAAATGTTTTCTGTCTTTTTTTCATTATTAAACTCTTGTAAATCAACTTACGTTATGTTGAATATTATTTAGGCACCTGCTGATTGCTTCATTTTAATGGTCTGTACTCATTAAAACAATACTACTGAGAAATTGAATTGAGTGTAGCTATTAATTACGCTAATTGAAATCATAATGAACTATAAACCAGTCTACATGTTTTCAAATCAATACATCTCCCAGTAACAAAGGTCAGAGTTACAAATTTTATGTGGGCAGGGAAAATGGACACAATTTAAATGTTTCTTCTTTTTACACGCTTTATATTAGCTTGATCTGTATCTGTCTATGTAACGGACCTGTATCTATGTAACGGAATCTTTGAACACGATTTTCACCCACTTAAAAACATTGCACCGACTTGAAACGTTGTATATTTGTAAATGACCCATGACAATACAATAATTTCATAATTTTTTTTTCTAAAATCGTGGCCAGAATCATCAGAAAATAAAAAAAATTAAAACCGGTATAATAGATTGCGGACTTATCGACTTTTTAGTCAATCGTAAGAGCTCTGTTGGTAGAGCGGTGGACTGTAGTGGTATATAATTTCAGTAATCCATAGGTCGCTGATTCAAATCCGGCCCGGAAGACTTCTTCTTCTTTTTTTTTACAAGAGTATTAAGCAATTAAATTTTCATGGGATTCCGATTTATGACAATCAATTAACTAAAAATAAAAAAAAATAGTTTAAAAAACTAAAACACGCTTTACTAGAAAACCGAACTAAAAAATGAAAAATAATTTTAATTTCCAATTCTCTTGGGATAGCATTAAAGTCGTCAACAAAAAAATCATCTCCAACACATCTAGAACAATACTAGTGTTATCTACAAAAAAAAATAATTTTACCATCAAAAGCGTGGGGTGCTTTTTATGGTTTTTACGTTTTCTTCTTATAGACTTTACTTTTACCAATATCTGTTTATTATCAAATATATTAATTGATAGAGAGCACCCCACGCTTTTGATGGTGATTTTTTTTTGTAGATAACTCTAGTTTTATTCTAGATGTGTTGGAGATGATTTTTTTGTTGACCACTTTAATTTTATTCCAAGCGTGTTGAAATTAAAATTATTTTTCATTTTTTAGTTCGGTTTTTTAATAAGGCGTGTTGTTTTAGTTTTTTAAAACTATAATTTATTTTTATTTCTTGGTATACTTGTCAGTTTTCCTCTTTCTTCATAACAATAATAATAATAATAATAATAATAATAATAATAATAATAATAATAATAATAGGCCTAATAATAATTAGTCCCGTAGACTGCGATGGGCAGGACATGTTGCGCGTATGGGGAATGAAAGACGTGCATGGAAACTTCTTGTAGGAAAGCCAGAAGGAAAACGCCCAGTTGGTAGACCAAGAATGAGGTGGGAGAACAACATTAACTATGATTTGAGGGAAGTAGATTATACAGGGAATGATTGGAAAGCATTAGCTCAGGATAGGGATGTATGGAGAGCTTATGTCCGTGCGGCCATGAACCTACGGGTTTGATAGTGCCAGTGAGTAAGTAAGTAAGTAATAATAATTAGTATCACTATTTTTATTACTATTATTATTACTATTATTATTACTATTATTATTATTATTATTATTATTATTATTATTACTATTATTGCTATTAACCCTCCATGGTATCTTTACCTTGTCGTGGTGGAGTGGCTTGTGTGCTTAAATGATCCTGAGAGCTATGCCGGCGGTAGCATTGCTGCCGATAGGGTTACCCATGCCGGACTGGTCGAAGGTGATAAGCCAGACGAAATAAGTACCTTGGTCGAAAGAGTGACGATCTTTCACCGTAAAAATACAACCGTCAAGAAATGCGGACATGGGTTCTACTGGGGTAAAATTTTCCGGAGGTCAAATAGTCCCCCATTCGGTTCTCCGGGCGGGGACTACTTCAGGGAACCCATGCCAAAGGCTCAAACACAGGGACATGTTCCTAGGAACATGGAATGTTAGGACTTTATACAATAGCGGGGCACTAGAGATATTAACGCGGGAATTGGATAAATCGCCCTTGGATATAGTCGCTTTACAGGAAGTTAGGTGGCCAGGAGAAGGTAGTCAGGAATCAGGAAGCTTTGCATTATACTATGGGGGTGGCAGAAAGACCTCATTTGGAACGGTTTTTTAGTCAGAAGGAGGATCCTATCCGCTATCCGAGATATTAAGTTTGTTAGTGATAGGATATCATACATAATTCTAAAGGGTAAACGACATGATTTTATAATTGTAAATGTACATGCCCCCACCAGAAGATAAAGATGACAAGATCAAGAATGATTTCTATGAAGAATTAGAATGCTTATTTGATAGCCTTTCACGATATCATATTGAAAATTGTCTTAGGAGATTTTAATGCAAAGGGGGGCGGGAAGATATATTCAAACCAACAATAGGCAAATTCAGTCTTCATGAAGATAGTAACGACAACGGGGTTAGATTAGTACATTTGCACATCGAAGAATCTCTTGTTAAGGCTTAACATTTAGCTAAGGTTATAATAAAGTTTACATGTATATCATTTTAATTAGTCCATTTGCCACATCAAAGAAATCTCATTCTTAAAGCCACAACATTTCAGCATAAGGATATTCATAAATACACCTGGACGTCCCCAGATGGAGAAACGCGGAACCAGATAGATCATGTATTAGTGGATAAACGCTGGCACAGTAGCATCATTGATGTTAGATCAGTTAGAGGGACAGACTGCAATTCAGATCATCATCTGGTCAGGGTGAAAATCAGACAACGGCTATCGCTTATGAGAGGAACAAACGCTAAAGATGATTCTGTAAAATATGAATTAAAAAACTTGAAAAATGATGAAATGCGGCAAGAATACCAAATCAAAATTGCTAATAGATTTGAAGTACTGGAATCTTCAGATGACAATGTGGCAAACGAAAAAGAAACTGATATAAATAAAGAATGGGAGGCTATAAGAGATACTATTAAATTGTCAGCATCAGAAAGCATTGGTTGTTTAAAAAAGAGGCAAAACAAGAAATGGTTTGATGAGGAATGTGCCGACATTGTAAAGAAAAGAAAGCTAGTAAAAATGAAATGGTTTACAACGAGCCAAATGAGGTAAATTTAGAGCAATTGGGTAGTGTTAGACGGGAAACCACCAATTACTAAAGAGTAAGAAGAGGGAATATTTGAGAGAGAAGATTAATGATCTTGAAATGAATGCAAAAAATAGGAACATTAGAGAATTATATCAGGGAATTAGTATAGAGAAGAAAGGGTTTCAGGCTAGAACAAACATAATTCGGAATGAAAATGGGGATATGATTGCAGATTCCAAGAGTATATTAAATAGATGGAAAAGTTATTTTAATCAGCTATTAAATGTACATACAGAACAGGACATTGAGGAGGATAAGTTACAGACAGCAGAAATGCTAGTCGCAGAGCCAAGTGCATTAGAGGTTGAAATGGCAATTGAAAAATTGAAGATGTATAAAGCATCAGGTTCAGATGAGATCCCAGCAGAACTGATAAAATCAGGGGGAGATAAAAATTGATGGACAAGATACGCTGGTTGCTTACTATGATTTGGGAAAAAGAAGCTCTTCCAGATGAATGGAAGGAATCAATTATCGTACCAATTTATAAGAAAGGAGATAAAACTGATTGCAACAACTATAGGGGCATCTCATTACTTTCAACTTCGTACAAAATTCTAACAAATATATTAGTAAGCAGACTTACTCCCTATATTGATGACATTCTAGGAGATCATCAATGTGCATTTAGAAGAAACAGGTCTACAACAGATCAGATTTTTAGTATAAGACAGATTTTAGAAAAGAAATGGGAATATAATGGTACTGTACATCAACTATATGTAGACTTCAAAAAAGCATATGATTAAATTAAGAGGGAGAAGTTATATAGTATCCTGCTGGAGTTCGGAATTCCTAAAAAGTTAGTTAGACTTATACGAATGTGTCTAAATGGCTCAACGAGTAGGGTGCGTGTAGGCAAACAGTTTTCAGACACTTTTGAAATCCAGAATGGGTTGAAGCAAGGAGATGCACTATCTCCTCTACTATTTAATTTTGTACTAGAGCATGCCATTAAATCTTTAGAGAATGAGAAAGGCTTACAACTGAATGGTATTAATAAGCTGTTAGTTTATGCTGATGATGTAGTACTACTGGCCGATAGCGAGGAGATACTAAAGACCAACACGCACACACTATTGAGTAACACTAAGAAATTAGGACTGGAAGTAAATATCAGTAAAACTAAATATATGGTCACACGTAGAAATACATTATATAATGGAAATGGACAGCTAATGACAAATGAGGGAAATTTTGAGGAATTGGCTGAATTCAAATACCTAGGAACAATAATCACAAATAGGAATGAGATGCACAAAGAAATTAAACATAGGCTCAATTCTGGAAATGCATGCTATTATGCATTGCAGAGACTTTTGATGTCCCAACTCCTTTCAAAAAACGTTAAGCTGAAAATATATAAAACTATTATTCTACCAGTTATATTATATGGGTGCGAAACATGGACTCTTACTTTAAGGGAGGAAAGGAGATTACGAGTATTTGAGAATAAAGTTCTTAGGAAAATTTTTGGACCAAAGAGAGATGAACAGACAGGTGAATGGAGAAGACTACATAACAATGAACTACATGGTCTTTATAGGAAGCCAGATATAATAAGAACAGTTAAGTCTCGTAGACTGCGATGGGCAGGGCATGTTGCGCGTATGGGGAATGAAAGACGTGCATGGAAACTTCTTGTAGGAAAGCCAGAGGGAAAACGCCCAGTTGGTAGACCAAGAATGAGGTGGGAGAACAACATTAACTCTGATTTGAGGGAAGTAGATTATACAGGGAATGATTGGAAAGCATTAGCTCAGGATAGGAATGTATGGAGAGCTTATGTCCGTGCGGCCATGAACCTACGGGTTCGATAGTGCCAGTGAGTAAGTAAGTAAGTAAGTATTATTGCTATTAACAAACTCTCACTAGAAACAGCCCTACAATTTTTTGAACTTAAAGTTGATCCCGTTGCAACATATGGGTTAGAGAACATAAGGGTCCATTTAAAGAAAACGAACCTAGAAAAATTAGAGAAACTAAAAGCCACATGCCTAAAGAGGGTGCTCTGTTCTCTCCAGATACACGCCCTCACGACTTGTATATAAACTCTCCAGAGAGCCATTCTACATAGAAGAGCTGAGGCTAAAGTTCCTACTACCAGTGACACCAGCTTACCAGGACCTCCTGCAAGAACTCCACGAGAAGAAACGCAAAATATGGGAAGAATTCTATATTATTGACGCCATGACAAACCGTGAATGGACTCAGGGAGGATATGAATTGCGCCACACAATGACCAGACTCGCTGTGCATGGATTTCACCACAAGCTGTGCAGCAACCAGAGAATCCACGAGCCCGGCCCAGACTGCATGTGTGCAAGATGTGGCGAACAGTGCGAGAAATACCATGTGTTAAACTGTAGGATGAGATCAGAATCGTTGTTGAAACTCTGCAGTGACAGAGAACAATCTTCTTTGCACGTTGTGCGCATTTCTTATTTTATTAATATTATTACTATTACTATTATTGTACATTCTAAATTGAAAAAAAAATCAGAAACAGAATCATCAGAAAACAAATGAAAGTCAAAAATTCCATATTAGATGTGAGACACAGAGCGCTATAATGGTATGGTCATAGGCAATACTAAAAATGCCAGAGACAAAATTACCCAGAAACGCTTTGGAATGGATTCCACCTGGGAAAGGAAAGAGAGGTCGACCTATATTTAAATGGATGGATGATATAAGAAGAGGTATGAGGAAGATAGGTCTGGAAGAACTGGAATGGGAAGATAGAGAAGAATGGGGAAAGAAGATAAAAATTAAAACGCTTTGGGCACAGAAATATGTTTTATTACATTGTAAATCTGTTTATAAATAGAAATATTATTTTTATTATTACTATTATAATATTATTATTACTACTAGTACTATTATTATACATTCTAAATTGGAAAAAAAAAATCAAAAACAGAAACATCAGACCACAAATGAAAGTCCAAAATCCCATATTAGATGTGAGACACAGACAGCTAGAATGTTATGGTCATATATTAAGAATGCCACAGACAAAATTACCCAGAAACGCTTTGAAATGGATTCCACCTAGATTTAAATGATTGGATGATATAAGAAGAGGTATGAGGAAGATAGGTCTGGAAGAATTGGAATGGGAAGATAGAGAAGAATGGGGAAAGAAGTTGGGCGCAGAAAGATGTAAATCTGTTTATAAATAAAAAATATTATTTTTATTATTACTATTATATTATTATTATTATTATTATTATTATTATTATTATTATTATTATTATTATTATTATTATTATTATTATTATTATTATTATTATTATTATTAAAAATCTCAGTGGGTTTCATTCTCTAAAATCCTGTCAATTATTATTATTCATCATTTTATGGCATCACTGTTCGTAAAGTTCTAAATGTTTTACGAATAATTCAAAATGATGTACTTCTTGAATAAAACTATACAAATTGACAATATATCTTCATCGCCAACACAATAAGATTGCAGGTAATTCATTTGTTATGAAACAGCTTATGGATACAACTTCACAAAGTATTGTGAAGACAAAGTTTGTTTTTAAATCGATGGAAGGTCTCGATACCTTAAGCCTCGATATAAAGCAGTTGACAGTCCTTTTAATCCTACTCATAGGAGTTACGAAACAAGACCGCGCTACAGACGCCATTTTAATAAAGCCCAGCGATTAATATTTTTTACACGCTATATATTAGCTTGACCTGTATCTATCTATCTATGTAACGGAATCTTTCAATGCGATTTTCACCCACTTAAAATCATGGGATCGACTTGAAACTTTGTATACTTGTAGAGGGCCCGTGACAATACAATAATTTCATATTTATTTTCTAAAATCCTGGCCATAATCATCAGAAAAAAAAAAGTGTTTTTGTATCAATGTAACGGAATCTTTCAACGCGATTTTCACCCACTTAGAAACATTGGATTGACTTGAAACTTTGTATACTTGTAGAGGACCCGTGACAATATAATAATTTCATATTTATTTTCTAAAATCCTGGCCATAATCATCAGAAAATCAAAAAAAGTGTTTTTTTTATCTATGTAGCGGAATCTTTCAACTTAGAAACATTGGATCGACTTGAAACTTTGTATACGTGTAGAGGACTCGTGACAATACAATAATTTCATATTTTGTTTCTAAACTCCTGGCCAGAATCATCCGAAAATCAAAAAAATTAAAACTGGTATAATAGGTTGAGGACTTGTCGAGTTTTTAATCAATCGTTGTAAGAGCTCAGTTGGTAGAGCAGTGAACTCTTAGTGGTATATAATTTCAGTAATCCATATGTCGCTGGTTCAAATCCGGCTCGGGAGGATTTTTTTTTTTTAGAAGAGTAATACTTTTAGCTCGTACTACAATAGTATGGAATTTAAAGATATTTACATTCTTATCTTATTCTGCAAAATATTAAAACTAAAAAATAAAAATAAATAAATACTAGTTTTAAAAAACTAAAACAGCACGCTTTATTAGAAAACCGAACTCAAAAATGAAAAATAATTTTAATTTCCAACACGCTTGGGATAAATTTAATGTGGTCAACAAAAAAAATCATCTCCAACACATATAGAATAAAACTAGAATTATCAACAAAAAGAAAATAATTTTACCATCAAAAGCGAGGGTGCTCTACATCAATTAATATATTTGATAATAAACAGATATTGGTAAAAGTAAAGTCTCTAAGAAGAACATGTAAAAATCATAAAAAGCACCGCACGCTTTTGATGTTAAAATTATTTTCTTTTTGTTGATAATTCTAGTTTTATTCTATATGTGTTGGAGATGATTTTTTTGTTGACCACTTTAAATTTAACCCAAGCGTGTTGGAAATTAAAATTATTTTTCATTTTTGAGTTCGGTTTTCTAATAAAGTGTGCTATTTTAGTTTTTTAAAACTATTATTTTTCAAGGGACGTTCATGCTACACGTACTAAGTAATTTTCCGGTCACCAATATTATACACCCTGTCCCATTCAAACATCCCACATTTTAATTAATCATAACTAGGGCTCGGACATGAAGTTATTTTAAGTGCAGTCTTACTATACATAATATTGCTTGATGAGAAAGTGGTAGCACTAGTCTGACTAGTATGGCATTTGTGCTGTACTGTTTACAGGTGGTATAGGCGGGTAATGAAATAAGTAGCTAATTGTGGATTACAAGTTTATTACGTTGCGTAAAACATTTTTTAACTTTTTTAATTAAACGCTACAGTACAACAAAAAGTTAAGCAAATTTATAATTTCCGCATATTTCTCAAAAAAATGTATAAGCTGGATTTTGCACTTTATTGAAAGGAATATTCGCGGAAACCATCGTTTCGCATAAATCCTTGTAAAATTCACGATTATTACTCCTTGTGCAGATGACTGTATTTCATCGTCAAGCTTATGTTTTACATTCCGAATGTGTGTTTTAGATTTGCAATGGCTCTTGATAAAAATTCTTCTCTCCCCCTTCAATTCTACATTACACAATTTACAAAATATTTTATCTTCTTTTAGGCAAAGATACTCAGGGCCGTACTCATGTACAAGTGAATTCATCTTGTGTGTGTTGGGATTTCGGCATGTTGTAATCATTCACCAGATCGTGGTGATCGGTATTATGACTTGACTGCATACTATACTTGTAGCAGCACAGCAAAGATGCCAATGACTGCAGCACTGCGCACGGGACAGGACTAACTATAATCCACAGACGAAATGAATGAAAGCAGTAGGTATTTCGTACGTCATGAGTGTTCCTTTATTAACAGGTAGTATGCCATTGTATCGCTTGCAATTCCCCGTGCCCCCCTTCGTCCCGTGCTTTCATTCTCTTCGTCTGTGGACTATACCTGTGCAGTCAACTGTTTGAAAGCGAAACGGCAATGAAGTCCGAGCTCTAATCATAACTCTCAAAGTATGCGGTATTATGAAACGAGGTTGGTATTAAAAGAAAGAAAAACTCAAATAATTTTTGTTTTCGTTGTTGCAGTGAATCCATCTGTCGCTTGTTGGACAATAATGACATAAAACAAAATGGCAATCACAAACCGTTTTCTGGTATGCAGAGACGAAGTCAATAATTGCAGTGCAAAGAAATTACCGGAGAGAATATGGAAGAAATGCACCTGATGGGAAGACCACCTAGGCATGGCTTCAGAAATTTCTGGAGACTGGAAGCGTTGTAAAATAATCAGGAGGTGTTCGTACACGTGTTTCAGAAGAAAAGATTGAAGAAATGGTGCACATATAGAGGTGTTTTATTTGCTCTGTCCGACTCCTGCTGCATGTCGTCTGGAACCACTTACAAGAAGGGCTCGATGTGACGACCACCGACTTCAATACAGATGCGGTACCTCCGTACCAAGTTCTCGTAGACAGGATCACCAATCCCTGGTTCTCCAACAACCGCCGCAGTCATAACTCGTGCTAGGTCTTCCTCGGATTCTACAGGAGTCTCGTAAATTAAGGTTTTCTTGTGACCTCACAGGTAGTAGTCTAGCTGAGTCAAGTCGGGAGAACGTGCAGGCCAAGCAATCCGACCTGCCATTGCATCGAGCTTCGCCGTATAATAACATCATATCTGCGTATTCCACAAATGTGTAAGCCATGATAGCAGCAACTCAGTACCAACGAAGTACATGCACCTTCTATTCTGCTGTGTACTGTCGTGAAAGTTTACTACTGTACTGTGCAGGTGAAAATGTCTCTGGGCGGATCACTAACTCAGCTGAATAGCACGTAAACAAACTTGCAGTTGACATCGAATATCAGGTGAGCAGGGAATGACATATGGACTAACCTAGTCAAGACCATCCTAATAAGTGGCGCCGAAAAAGCATGTGAGGTGATTTTGCGTGTAGCGGAAAATTGGTACGTTTCCGGACACGAGTTTCTATGCTGAACTTAATTGTCTTGGTCACTACTGTAAGTCCTCAAACTCTGTAAGGGGAATTTAGACTCACTCTGTATATTAAGTTGTCCGCTCAGTACTGTGGGATGTCATGGTTGGATTTTAGCTTTGATTTCTGTAACTTGTAGTTAAAAACGGTAGGTAATCTTTTGGCCATGGCTTTGGCATATCACAACCCTCCCCTGAGAGAAATTTCAAGGTAGGTTTCGGCATGTGTAAAAATTCTTTCCTAAGGGAAGTAAAGCCGAGGGCCCATTCACGGAGTCACAGAACGTAAAATAACCTAATACCTGAAATAAAAGGCGTCTGAATAAAATACATTTCGGAATCTACTTATTCCGATTTTCTTGGCATCAATGAAAGACAAAAATGGTTATTGTGAGTTATCCGTAAAAGATAAACATATGCTGTCGCAGACGTTTTTGTAGAGTTTTTTTTTTTTTGGAGATATTCAATTCTGTATACATTAATTTGGTATATTTGTAATGGTTTAGGCAGCGTAAGCCATTTAAGCGTCAAAATAGGGACTTTATTTCACGTTTTTCATTACAAAGGGTGATTTTTAGGGGTGAAGGTGTTGAATATCACAACTCTCTTATAGCCTATGTTCATCCCGGGAATCTCCTGAACATTTTGCAAAAAATACATCAAAATCGGATCAACGGTATGACCGCCCATAGAATACGAACAAACATACAAACCAACAAACAAATAAACATTGATTTTTATATATTGGATAAGCAGTTAAACTGATATGGGCAAATACGACGAATGCATGAAGAAAGGTTATCCAGAAAAACATTGGAATGGTGTCCACCTAGAAGAAGAAAGAAAGACATCGAAACTCATGGATGCAAGAAATAAGAACTGGAAAGAGAACAAGAGGACTGGAGAACATGGAGTGAGTGGAGAAAGAAAATAAAAGTCTGGGCACAGAAAGACGTGTAAACATTGAAAAATCTATATATATATATATATATATATATATATATATATATATATACACTAGAAGTCCCGGCCACGCGTTGCTGTGGCTAAGGTATACGTTAAAAATTTAAATTAGCCAGATTACTTAAAACTAATACTTACACACGAAATTAATAATATTGAAAATAAAATAAACACTGAACACACTTAAATTATGAAATAATCAATATTTGTAATTCAATTGAAATTCGCGGTTGCAACAAAAATCACAGCCATCTGGATCTCTCTTTGTTAAATAATAAACCAATTACCTTACCAAATTACCTTACACCGCCATCTGTTAGAATCGTATGGAACTCACAGATAATTACACCGCCATCTGTTAGAATCGTATGGAACTCACAGATAATTATAACTCTTTGTAAAATAATAAACAAATAATTTGCAATAAAAAATGCGACTATAAATTTAGTTATAAACTACCCTAAGTCTCCAGTTGGATCAAACTGCACACAGTGTGCAAAATTTTATTAAAATCGGTTCAGTAGTTTAGGATTCCATCGCGGACAAACAACGTGACACGAATTTTTTTATATATTAAGATAAATAAAAAAAACTATATCTTGTGTAATAATGTAAGCAATTCATATGATGCAAATTTATTGGCTTGATCTCTGAGAACGTAATCAAGTCTTTGAGGTTTTAGTCCTCGAGTTGAGTTTCAAACTTTGAGAATTTCGTCAGAACAAAGGTTTTAATCACTCGCATGATACTGAGTGTAAAGTTAGCAACTACAGTTGTGGTTTAATCTATGTGTTTACCATCAAGTAATTCACATGCTTCATTCCGACACTTGAATTAGTAACACAGCCTACTTTGCAACATGTCGCTCTCGAAGACGGACTTCTCTGTACTCGCAAAACAGACCTGTAACTTTAATTCATAGTTAAATAGGGGAAATAACATTATGAGGTTCTTAATTCGTAAATTAATGAGTCAATTTTTAATATCTTACCTCGTATTTTATGTTTCTTCAAACACGGGAACTATAGTCCGTTTGCTCAATTAAGAGAATCTTCCCGCATATATTTTCATACGGTTGCTGAATGGCCAGTCGGAGAGTGGGAGCAACTAGCCGAAGTTTCTAAAATATGTTAACACTCATCGTTGAAAAAAAATATTTCACGTAGCACAATTCATACGTCAACTCACCGCTAAATGCAATACAAAAGTGTACAATACATGCGAAAGAAAGAATTTCTGACCCTTCCTATACCTGACGCTGGCCTTCAAGTAGACACAGAATTCACCCCCCGCCCCTAATTCCTTCAAATATTTGCGCGGGAAGATTCTCTTAATTGAGCAAACGGACTATAGTTTTCGAGAGAAGGGTCTCTCTCATTTTCAACCGACATTATGATGGAGGTGAAGATTCCAACGAAAATCCGGTAGTCATAATGTCGGTTGAAAATGAGAGAGATCCTTAAAAATTGACTCGTTAATTTACTGTAACTTTAACTCTAATTTCTCAGCTCGGACACATCTACCGTCTGTATTTGACTCGAGGTCTGTAGCAAGCTGTATAATTCACATTTTATCTGAAAATATCCCTTTATCGCAGATCAATAACAACGACGGCACTTATGACAATTATAAAAATAGCAAGAAATTGTACACCTATCTTTTGCCATCCCGTCACTAATGTACCAGTTACAATGGAGGGCTAATGTTATTATCCCAAAAGTATGTATTCTCTTTTGATTGCAAAATATATTTTTTTCTAGAATCAAGTCATTGCCGACAGTGGCGTTTTAAGTTATTTGAGGGTGTGTGAAGATTGTATGAATAACTGTTAGGGGCCTGAAGAAATAAGAATAATTGTTAAGTTTATTGTCTGGTCATGTGTTACGTATTTTGGAAGTCGGTAGGTATTAAAGACAGTTTATTAGCCTTAGACTTTACACAAATCCTCAAGGTTAAAACTCAGAAGTGGAACATCGATACGGTTAGGAGGGATGCAAAGATTGGTTTAATGTTTTTAAGAGATTTCAAAAGGAAAAGAAAAAAATGTAGTCTCCAAAAACATAGCGGGTAGCTAGAAAGATTATTGACCTCGAGTAACTTGGAAAGAAAGATAGTCCTGTAAAAGGCAACGCCCTAAATTTAGTAGGCCTATATCGACTTGCACATGTAGCCTATAGAGGTGTGTCAAAAGATGTATTTTACCCAATGAAATTTTTGTATAAATATTGTAATGGCACGGAAAAATATGTCAAATCCACGACTTTATTAAATAACTCTATATAAAGTGGGAGAACAACATTAACTATGATTTGAGGGAAGTAGATTATACAGGGAATGATTTGAAAGGATTAGCTCAGGATAGGGATGTATTTGAGCTTATGTTCGCGCGGCCATGAACCTATGGGTTCGATAGTGCCAGTGAGTAAGTAAGTAAGTAAGTAAAATGTTATGAAGTTAAAATGAAAGCAAGTGGGGGCGAGTGCTCCTATCTGAAGAACAAAGCAATAGGAGCGAGTGCTCCCCGATAGTCAAAGTGCGTGGAGCGAGTGTTCCCATTAGAAGAACGTACAAAAGAAAGATCCGTGATAAGCGTTATTAAAACTTAGTCGTGGGTTTGGCCATTTCCGAGCCAGGTTTTAAGAGCAAAGTGTGTATCTAACTATTGAGGGAAAAGAAAATTAATAAAATCCTTCTATCACGACGCCTAAAATTAGTTTTATCACTAATTATCTTAAAGAGTTCCTTATCTATCACCGGTTAAATCATAAAATTCAGCCCGACCCTAGAGAAACATAGAGGAACTCATAGCTCGCGCGCCTACCTAACGTTCAGCCCGACCCTGGAGAAACATACAGGAACTCATAAACTCATAGCTCGCGCGCCTATCTAGCGTTCAGCGCGACCCTAGAGAAACATAGAGGAACTCATAAACTCATAGCTCGCGCGCCTACTAACGTTCAGCCCGACCCTAGAGAAACTCATAGCTCGCGCGCCTACCTAACGTTCAGCCCGACCCTAGAGAAACATAGAGGAACTCATAGCTCGTGCGCCTACCTAACGTTCAGCCCGACCCTAGAGAAACTCATAGCTCGCGCGCCTACCTAACGTTCAGCCCGACCCTAGAGAAACATAGAGGAACTCATAGCTCGTGCGCCTACCTAACGTTCAACCCGACCCTAGAGAAACATAGAGGAACTCATAAACTCATAGCTCGCGCGCCTACCTAAAGTTCAGCCCGACCCTATTTTTTGTTACACTAATTACTAATAGACTTCTGTCCTGTGGATGTTACGTTCTCAAATCTCTCGTGTTCCCTCCACTATCTCACTGTTTCAAGTTCTTTTTTGATCTTCCCTTCCCTCTTCTTACTAGAAAATCGTTAGGTCATCTTTCATCTGCCAGTCTCTTTAAATGACAAAACCACTTGAGAATCTTAGTTTCTATCCTATTCATTACTATCACTTTAGGATCTATTAGTCCACGCTGTGGTCTCGAGGTACCGTGCTGCCTTGTCATGTAGTGGGCTCGGATTCGATTCCCGGTCGGGACAGGCTCCTGGGTGACGTTTTTTCGGGGTTTTTCCTCACCTGTAAGACAAATGTCCAGCCATCATTATTATCCTTATCATTGCAAACCTACATCCTTCACCGGTGTGGAAAGCAACGGGAAGCTACCACACCTATAATCCCCTAGTAAAGCTGTAAAGCATAGCATGAAAATGCTATGATTGAAGTGAAAGATCTGCCCTCGAGCAGAATTACTATGGATGGATGGATGTCTTAATGTCTTGATTTCTCTATTCTGATATTTTAACCCTATGAATTAAGTACCGTTAAACAGGGTGACTTTGATTCTGTAGGAATTTCTTTGCCAAAAAAATACAAAACGTTTATGCCATCTGGACGTATAGTTCTCCAATCATAATAAACTTCTTTCATTTAGCGAAAGTCAAAGTAGTTGATAATGATGATGACGACGAAAGAGCTTATCTCCAGGTGATCCTATTTTTTTAATGTTGAGCAAAGTTACCCATTAGGATCAAAGTAGCCCCGTTTGAAGGTAGTCCATTTAACTGCTTGTATTTTTAAATGCCCATTATCAATTGTGACTCAAATAATAATAATAATAATAATAATAATAATAATAATAATAATAATAATAATAATAACCATAATAATATTGTATCTTGTAAGCCCATGTTTCCCTTAACAGAGATTTAGGCGCTCTCCCCTACAGGGAAGAATTTGAACCATACTAATTTAGTTACACTTGTTTTCGTATATATGTCATTTGAGTGGTCCGGGTCAGCGTTCCGCCTTATACTGAATAATAATAATAATAATAATAATAATAATAATAATAATAATAATAATAATAATAATAAAAGTAATTCCATTACCCGGCCTTGGAGGCCCTTGGGATAGTAGTTTGTAGTTATTTCTGTCAAAAGTACTTCAGTAATGGGTGGTTCACTTAAATAGACGGTGTTATTTAGAAGACAGGTGATTTGAAACCTTTCATTTCAGGACGGAGGGCAATGAAATTTAACGTGTTCAAAACTGCTAATACCACAATTACAACTTTCATTCTCTAAGTTGTATACATAAGAGGAGTTACAAAATACATGTTTAGAGTTTTTATGCCTTAACAAACTTCAGTCACTAATTATACAAAAGAAGGTAATCGATGTAACAAATAACGCTTCAGCGTGCTGTAAGAGTTTGTAATTAAAGTAAATAATTCTTTGTTAGGCATGAGTTTATTCACAGTCCACAATATTTTGGGATGTAAGCACTTGAAAATCGTTTTCATAGTCCACACATCACATCGTGAAGCAGGGAAGAAAGTTTAATTTTTCATGTATGTGAAATTTTACGTGGAATTATTTTAATTATTTCATAAAATTTAAAACAGAAATAGTCAAGACATATTTTATTTAGAAGAAATAGGATCTAAAACACTCCATCCTAACAATAGAAAAATAACAAGATTAGATTATACTAGTCCCGCGCCGTAGCCGAGCGGTTAAGGTAGGAAGCCTTGGCGCAGAGCTACGGGACTTGCGCTGGTTCGAGTCTCCATGGGGGAAGAAATTTTCTCATGGTATTTCGGCCAGTATGGGACCGGTGCCCACCCAGCATCGTGAGGCAATTGGGTAGCTACAATAAGTAGCGGCTCCAAGTTGAGGAACCAGCTATAACAGCTGGGGGAGTCGACATTCTAACCACATGTCACCCCTACACTGGCTGTTGATCATCTACCTCTGTGATTGACACATGTGGATGTGAAGGGCCAGCAGCCGGCTGGTAAAAGGGCAACCGCTGAAAAGTGGAAAGACCCTCAATCGGAGATTATACTAAAAACTGTACTGACATCATTTATATACAAACATGTTTTAATTTGCTGTAATTTAATGAATTAAACTAAGTTTGAATATACAGTATACAAAATATAGAGAGTGGAAGTAATATATATGCATTTATTTTAAATATGTAATTCCTTGGGTGGAATGCCCAAAAAAAACAGCTTCAGTAACATTTTGATGTCAAATAAATAATTTTCTTTAAAAATAATATTTCTCCTTGAACTTGAAACTCGACAAAATATTTGCCTATAGGTCTAATATTTACTTAGATAATTAAAGACGAACAACAAGAATGTTTTGTTTCTTTAGCAGTTTTGCAATAAAATTGATACCTTTTTCGGGCATATTAAGTGAATACGTCCGACGTTTTGGAATAAAAAAAGAGAGAAATTGCACAACGACGCGAACTGCAGGTAACACGTGGTCTTGAAATCGTAGATCCCAGAACAACTGTTTGTGTCTCGTCGCAAGAATCACTCGAATCTTACATGCGCTGTTGCGATTTCAAAAAGTTTGGTCTTAATTATTTAATTAACCGTGGAGTTGATCACAAAATTAAAGAGAAAATATATGTTTATTACAATTTAATCACCTCCTTGAATTAATGTACTTATCCACCCTATATAGATAAACTCATGTAGTATTATGTAAGACTAATACTCTGTAAATAAATTTCAGCTAACGTTCTGTTATTACAGCAAAACAATAAAATAGTTACGCCCTCCCGGCGATGATTCGTGTTGGCCTGTCGATAATCTAAACACATTCTGAAGATTATCCTTACTCTAATAAATAAATTTAGCTTTATATTTTATTATGACGACATAGGGTTATTGCATTATGCAACTCACGTAGCTTGCAGTCAAATTAAATTAAAATGAGAGGGAACTGCAATCTATATCCTATAATGACCCAGTTTCCCAGAAACAGATTGATAATTTTATTAAATGGGCTTAAAGTCTTTACGTGCACTACATGTACTCTCCAGTCTGCCTTATTCGTTCATTTATTTATATACTAGCTGATTACCCGGCATTTTCTGAGTATTGGGCTAATTTGTGACTAATTGTTGAATCAAGTAAGATAATAAATAAATGTGAACTGGATATTTTTATATAGGTAATCATTCTATTCTATAGTGTTCAGCCCTAGGGCAGGTCTTTCACTGCAATCATACGAATTTTCATGCTATTCTTTGTAGCTTTACTAGGGGATTGTCGGTGTGGTAGCATCCCATTTTTTTATATACCGGGGATGATGATGTCCACTTGATATTCGGGGACCGTATGGGCCTCAAAGATTTCTGATATTTGTCTTACAGGTGGGGGAAAAAATCACCTAGGAAGCTTGCCCCGACCGGGAATCGAACCCGGGCCTGCGGTGGACTAGGTAATCATAACTAATCAAAAAATGAAATTTATATAATTATATAATACTTGTAGAAGAATACAGACTACATAACAAAAATTCAAATAAGCCTATTTGCTCATAATTCTCTGTTTAGAAAAATTAATTCATTAAAACAAAAAACTAAACTATTTATACTGCACAGTACTATAATGTACGGTTAAAAACTATAAAATACCATGAATTTTACTAGTATCTATTTTTACTGCACTGCACACCTATTAAACCTAGCTTTTCAGTCTCTTGTGTAGTCAAAAGCATGCGTAGGCTCCAAAGAGTGTGTGTTTTTGTGTTTTTGTGTATTTGTGTGTGTGTGTTTTTGTGTGTGTGTGTTTTTGTGTTTTAGTGTGTGTGTGCTTTTGTGTGTGTGTGTGTGTGTGTGTGTGTGTGTGTGTGTGTATGTGTATGTGTGTGTGTTTGTGTGTGTGTGTTTTTGTGTGTATGTGTTTTTGTGTATGTGTTTTTGTGTATGTGTTTTTGTGTGTGTGTGTTTTTGTGTGTGTATTTTTGTGTATTTTTTTTGTATTTTGTTTTTTTTGTATGTGTTTTTTTGTGTTTTTGTGTGTTTCTTTTTTGTTTTTTTTGTGTGTTTTTTTTTACTTTTTTTTTGTTTTTTTTGTGTTTTTTTGTGTTTGTTTGTGTGGTTGTGGTGTGTGATGGCGTGCGTGTGTGTGCTGCTCGTGTCGTGTGTGTGTAGTGTGCCGTGAACCGAACGGTTTAAGACTGGCGCCTTGAGTCGGACTGCGGCACTTGCGCTAGTTCGAGTCCCCATGGGAGAATTTTTTTTTTGCAAATGCCCCAGGTTGTCTTTCGACATTCCTGGTTTCTCTCCTGGCATGGCGTACTTGTAACCCACTTCTGAGGTTGGGGCGCCTGGAAGGCGGGGTTACGTTGTCCCGATGACATGATGATGATAATGGTGCGCCAGGAGAGTCCCTAATCCTAAACTAAGATGAATATGAATGGTGATGATTGCGATGGGCATATGGTTTCGGGGACCATTTGGGCCTTAAAGTTTTCCTGACATTTGTCTTACAGGTGAGGAAAAACCCCGTTAAAAACCTCACCCAGAAAAACTGCCCCGGCCGGGGATCGAACCCGGGTCCGCTGCGTGACAAGACAGCACGCTACCTCGAGACCACAGCGGTGGACATGGGAGAAGAAATTGTCTCATGGAATTTACCCAGCATAGAACCGGAAACGCACCCAGCATCGTGAGGAATTTGAGTAGCTACATTGGATAGCGTCTCCAGGTTAAGAAAACCAGCTATAACGACTGTGGAACCTGACATGCTGACCACATGTCTCCTCCAATACGGGTTAGATGATCGTCTACATCTGTGATTAACATATGGATGTGCGGCCAGTATCTATCTGGTAGGCTAATGGCCTTCTAGGCCTGTCGCAACATGGAGTTTGTGATCCAAATTAAAAATTCCTCTACCGACAGGATGTGCCACAGTAAAAACCGTGTGGCGAGGAGCACGAAAAATCCTTATAAGATGAGAGGTTAAACTGCGATGAAGAAGAAGAAGAAGAAGAAGAAGAAGATGATGAATTAAATTCTAACCCAATGGAAACATGGAATGAAAAGATACGCAGATGAAGCTCATAGAAATGGAAGCACAGGCTTTTCCAATTACTGTTGTTACAGCACAAAGATGCTGTATTTTACATCCGACTTGCCAAGTTAATTTTAGATACGAGTTTAAGTATAAATAGCAAGCTTCACGTAATGGGATTCACTTTGCGTGGGCAACACTTTACCTTCTTATTCTCACTACTGTCAAATGTTGAGCATAACAACCTACTGTAACAGTAATGTTGTTGCAGTGACGTCAGACACAAGTACTACACATTTTAAAAACATACTATTTACGTTATTCAAAGCAGTAAGACTATGTGGTAACTTGAAAGTCAGTGTTTTTGGATTAATGTATACGATTTATTTTCTGTAGTTGTACTAGCTCCCTATCTGGTTTGTTTTCATTCGTTCCCTCCCCTACAGCGCATTATTCAGCTCTGCATATAACAGAAGGATATCTCTTTGAATGTAGATACCTCCAGACTATAGAATTTGATGGTCTTTACTTTGAAAAGTAGTTAAATTTCGTATCAGAAAATATTCTAAACACTTTTTTAAAACACGACGTTACTTCTGAGACAGTATCTGTAAGTGCACTGTATTTATTTTCCATCAATTTCGGGGAGAGAACTAAAATTCTTACGTGGAATGGTACATAAAACAAGAAGATATAGATTAAGGAATGACAAAATCAGAGAGACATTAACAGTCTTACTAATAAAAATCTCTTATACAGGCTTTCATCAGTTGTTTAGTTATACAATGTATAAGCCTTATGTAGATCATGTATAATTTCCTTACTAATAAACGTTGTGCCGGAGCTATATAACAATCCAACCGATAAACACAATACGTCACAAATTCGTCATCATTATGACGTCAGAATAATATTACGCGCAGTTTGTAACAGAAATAAAACAACATCAACTAGTGATTAATTGTGTAAGAAAGAACATGGATAAGAATTAATAGAGATTCCCTAATTGGGGAGGTACGGAAAAAATAAGTGTTTTAATTTATTTACATTCTCCTTTACGCTATGTCAAATATATGGAAGAATTAGTTTCACAGATAATGTGCTGCCATCTAACGCCAAGAATTTCGAACAATTCTTGAAAACTAATAAAAGTTTTTCCCATTACTCATTATATGCAGTGTTTTAAGATGCAAAAGAGTAGGAAATGTTACCGACAACAGAATAACGTTTTAAGCAAAAGAAAAAAAACCATTGCAGTTCGATCGGGAATCGAACCTATGACCTCACGAACCTTAGTCAGAAGCTCTAACCACAAGACTATCAAACTAACATGTGACTTGCCGTAATAATAGTACCTCTATAATTAAATACATTGTTTATATCGGTGTGTGTCTTATGTATTAACGATGCAAGAAAGTTTTATTAAAGTAATATTATGAAGCATTTAAACTACATTCAGGTTATATCTTGTCTACGGCAATTATTGTAGAACATATTCTTTTGCGAATCAATGTTCAATTTAAAAATATTATTAGGCCTAATCGAGAATGAGTGTAACAAAATGCTTTTTATGATGCCTTTATTTTCCTACCCAGAGCTTTATTAATATTATTTATGTCATGGCATCCATCAAACAGTCGTTAAAGTGTTGCATTTTGGAAACTTTCATCAATATCATAAAAAAACAATCAGTTGATCTTGAAGTCCGACATTTTGTCTAGTTATACAATCCTTAAACAAGGCTGGAGGCATGTATAACGATTCCCATGTAAAGTTGTACATCTCTTATACACTGAACAGCTAATATAGTGTTTATTAGTAAGAATGTTCAACTGAGATATGCATAAACCTTGTATAAAAGTTATACGGTATATGGATTATTAGTAAGAGGGAAAGTGTACAAAAATTAACAACAGACATAGAAAAAAGTAGACTAAAATGGTTTGGACATTTAAACAGAATGGAAAAGGAAAGACTACTACAAAGACTGTTAAATCTCAAATTACAAGAAAAACGACCACGAGATAGACCACGAGAAAGATGGATTAACCAAGTGAAGAAAAGTCTACATGAGAGAGGATACGACTGGGAAGAACTAAAAGAAGAAGCAAAACATGGGAAGATAGAAATGGTTGGAGACATATTTGGAATCGACATTCTGAAAGGAGGACACGATAAGAGGATGATGAATTCCGAGGAGGTCATTTATTTATATTAAGAATAAGATGGGTCCAAAGACTGTGCCATGCGTTAATTCAAAACCTCTACTTCAGCTTAACCTCTCCGTTTATACGCACTTTTACATGCTGCACGTCATCCGGGCCTTACAAGGACACGATCTGTCGGGAGAACATTTTCAACTCTGGATCAGCTCAATACAGAGCCTTCTCCGAGACAACATAAACATTTAAGACAATTAGTCCTTGCTTATAAGCAAGGCGATTATAATATTGATTATAGCAACACTGGTATAACGTTAATTGTGTATTTTTTCTCAATGCTTACTTGTTACACAAGCCACGAAATGGCAGCGTGACCGATAATAGAGAATCATATATAAAGAAGAAAAATAAATGTTTGTGCTAGAATGCCTAAGTGTACTAATTTGCATGTTGGAGGTCTCGGGTTCAGGCGTTTATTCTTCTCCAAGCACGACAGGCCTCTAGAAGGCCGTTGGCCTACCAGCCGGCTGCTGGCCTATATTATATATATATATATATATATATATATATATATATATATGAGGAATCAAAAATAGTTTTAAATTTAAAGACAGGGAAATCACAAGAAATTTTAACTAATAAAGGAGTGAGATAAGGATGCCCAATGTCGCAGACACCTTTTTTTAAATGTTTATATTAATTATATAACCCAGAATTTGGTTATTGGTGCAGGCATAAAAGTATAAAAGGAGCCCAATGTATTATTGTACGCTGACGATATAGTAATAATACAAGAAACAGAAGACAACGTTCAATACACCACCTTAACCAAATATGTAAAAATTATAATATCGAAATATCAAAAGAAAAGATAAAAATATTGGAAGAAAAGATAAAAATATTGGCAAACTGGGGGGAAAATGTCAATAAGGTCGAAAATAGCCATTGATGACAAAGTAGTATTGTAAATCTCTCTGATATTTCTGGACATTTTATTAATTTATATGTTAAGTTTTTTTTTATGTTTGTTCCCCTCATAGCTAAATGAATAGAACTATGTAGGCTTCATAAATATTGAAATGTGATAGGTCTACCTGTATAACGTAGAGCGATACACCTTGCAGAATGGGACTTTGACGTAAGTATTGAACGAACAGTAAAAGAAATGTCATGAGTGATAGCGCACTAACATAAGGCAAGTATGGCTTTTTTTTTTTTTTTCAACTTATTTTGTCACATCAGAAGTACATTGGTCCGGATTGCATTTCACAATATCAGACATGAACAACGTTGTATTGAACCCTACGCAAAAAATAACGTCCGTATTTCTCTACATAACGTCCATATTTTATATCGATTGCCATCATGTTTATGTTATTACCCTTAATGTACACCTGGGGACTGTTTTAAAATTATAGCAAAAAATATCAAACAGCCATCAACCAATACAACGTACGATGACATTAAGCTATAAAATTGGAACGTATCATGTTGCAGTCACATTTAGGCCTACCCTACTCCACTTCTGACGTAGAAACCTAAAACATTTTTAGAACTCCAAATTTTACCGAAAATGGGATTATATATATAACTAACTAACTCTCTGGTACAATCGTTCATGGCTGCGTGGCCATAAGCTCTCCATACATCCCTATCCTGAGCTAATGTTTTCCAAACATTCCCTGTATAATCTACTTTCCTCAAATTTTGGTTAATGTTATTATTCTAACTCATTCTTGGTCTACCAACTGGGCGTTTTCCTTATGGTTTTCCTACAAGAAGTTTCCATGCACATCTTTCATTCCCCATTCGTACCACATGTCCTGCCCATCGCAATCTACGAGACTTCGCCGTTCTTATTATATCTAGTTTCCTATAAAGACCACGTAGTTCACTATTATGTAATTTTCTACATTCACCTGTCTGTTCATCTCTCTTTGGTACAAAATTTTCCTAGGAACTTTATTCTCAAATTCTCGCAATCTCCTTTCCTCCCTTAAAGTAAGAGTCCACGTTCGCATCCATAAAATGTAACTGGTAGAATAATGGGATTATATATTCTGTTAATCAATAATTATAACTTTTAGCTTAATATGAATTCCAAAACTTGATATATATATTTTTCCTCCAAGGCACGACAGGCCTTGAAGGCCCTTGGCCTACCATTCGGCTGATGGCCTCACATCCACATATGTTACAGAGGTACACGATAATTCAGCCAATGGAGAGGTGACATGTGATCAGCATGTCGGGTCCCCCAACCGTTATAGCTGGTTTTTTAACGTGGCTGTTATTCTATTAGAAAATGTCTTCCCCCCATGGAGACTCGAACTAGCGCAAGTGCCGTAGCTCTGCGTCAAGACATCTTGCCTTAACCACTCAGCTATGGCGCGGGACAAAACTCGATATTACATCAGTAAAATATTAGGGTAATATTTAACTTTCATTCCATTATTCATAGTTTCTGATCACGGGCAGGTCTTTCACTACAAATTCGGAATTTTCTAATCTTCCTCCCCAATGTTTTTTTAATGCACCTGCAAACGATCCATTTATTTTCAGGCTATTATCTTACATGTTTCCTTCCTCAGACATCTATTCCGTCCACCATTCCTACAAATGCATCCTTCAAGAGACAGTATCTTCTTAGCTAGTGTCCCCTATCTACCTATATACCCCCTTTTCCCCTGTGGGAATTAGGGCGCTCCGTAGTGGTAGTGTTTAACCAAGTTGATTTAGTTAGACTTATTAACCTATAGATGTCAACGAGTGACATGAGGTCAGCATATCGCCTCAACTCTTACTTGGATCGATAACGATTGGTAAATTTTGCACAGATGCCTCTTTATTCAGGCTTATGAGACACTTAGTGGGCATCCAACTTACTAGTTGGATAGATAACGATTAATAAATACTGCACACATGCCTCTTTATTCAGGCTTGTGGTTCTTTTATGAGCCTTAAAATATTGAGACTCGGGGCCCACAGCTTAAAGTCACTCCTGGAGAACTTGTTCCTTGCATTTTTCCATCCTAAAAATCCATCCACTCCGGTTTTGAAACCTCGTCCCTCGGAACTAGAGGCAAGGAACATAACCACCAGCCCACCGCGGCCGACAATTTATTTTTCTCCTTTTATTATTTCCAATATCGCAAGTTGTTAGTATACCTTCCTTTCTCGTTTTTCTATCTACTTCACAGGTTCTTTTCTTATCCATATAAAGCATTTTCAGTGTCTTAGTGTCCAAGTTTCCGGTTCATACATTGTTTTTAAATTTATGTTGCTTAATCTGTCCGGGTTTCGTATTTGTACTTGAGATTTTTCAGTGATATTATCACCTACATTGTTTAATATATATTTTGACGAGGTTATACGAAAATGGAAAAAATCAAGTCCAATAGGAATACAAATTAATAAGAAAATGTATATGAACATTTTAATGTATGCAGACGATCTGGTAATTATACAGAAGTCAGAGGATGATTTACAAAGAGCCATTTACATGTTGAATCAATTAGGACTCTATTATAATCTCAAAGTCTCAATTTCAAAAACTAAAATTATGGCTTTTCAGGGCAAAGTGCCAGTCAGAGCAAAAATAGTAATCAATAATGAAATAATAGAACAGATAGCACACTTTAACTATCTTGGTTCAGATATAACATATAGCCACGATTGGGATATACACAATAAATTAAACCGATATCAAATGATGTGTGGCACCATAAGAAGAACCCTCCGAAAGACTCGAAGAGAAACTCAGCTCAGGTTTTATAAAATTATGGCTGTTCCTGTTCTTTTATATGGACCTGAATCTTGGGTACTTACAAAAAATATATCTCACACATTCAAGTCACTGAAATGAAATTTTTACGATCCGCAAAAGGATGTACACGCAAGGATAGATTACACAATGAATCAATAAGAAATGAACTGGATATATTTTCAATAGTCGATAAACTAGAAGATCACAAATAGCAATGGAAAGAACATTTAGATGGAATGGACAATACAAGATTACCCAAAAGATCAACACATACAAACCACATGGAAAAAGATCTTTGGGACGGCCCAGGAAACGATGGACTTGAAACCGGAACAGGTCGCATTGACCTAATCCTGGAAAGGAAGAAGAAGATGTTGCTTAATGATTAAGCAAACAACTGGAAAATGTAGACATTGTCTCATTGCTTGTCGAACAATACTTTAAAAATGACACGTAACTTTAATGAGCTAACAAATACTCACTACTATGAAGAATGTGAACTAAAGAAAAAAGTCCCCCTAGAATGATGGAAATGAAGCGTCTGTGCAATGTTCTACGTATAATGGTTATTTTGAGAAGAAGCTTAATCACAGCTAATGAGACACCAGGGTAAAGACTGAAATTACAGGCATCCATTAACCTTTGTCATTAAGCCAGTGATTTGTTAATTTGCAGTAACTCATTAATTACCATCTCCATCATATAAGAAAAATCAATACTTTTATTATTATATGGAAGACAAGAATACAATAATCCATTTTCAAATCCCAGGAAATATCAACCTAGATGAGTGTTATTTTTTACGATTTTTCGCAATAGTCAAGGTTAATTTTGGATTAGAATTAATTCATTAGCATTTCCAGTTTAATTTTGTCGCAGAGAGCACGAAATCCTTGCACACGTCCTTGGGGCTTGTCCGTATGGGGAATCACTGAGAAACATTCGACACCACACTATTCGAAATATGATGGCAGAAGTCCTGTGAGATTATGGATACACAGTTTATGAGGAAGTTCATGGTGTGGCCACTGATGGGAGTAATAGACGAATAGATATTATTGGATTTAGACCATCTTCTAAAATTGGTATGATATTAGATCCCACAATCCGTTTTGAGACTCATAGCGGCCAACCTGAGGAAGTTGAATGTGAAAAAAAAGTCATATACGAGCCAACAATTGACTATTACAAAGATAAATACCAATTATATAGTATAACTGTCACAGGATTGATGATCGGGGCAAGAGAAACTATACCAGGATTCTTAGCTAAATTTTGGAATTTCTTAGATTTGGACAGAGGGTATCTTTCTAAAGTTGCCATCGCTGCTATTAGAGGATCAATTTCAATTTTAAGAAACCATCTTTACAAAATATCGACTTTATAGTATGTATACTTCAATTACAATATGAATTTTTTATAATGATTTACAAAATGTCTTTCATAAATTTCGAAAATTAATTTTCTTTATCACTTTGCCCTTGTGGAAATCCTCTAATGAGAAAGTTTTTATTATAATTCGTATAATATATATATATATATATATATATATAATCTACAAATGGAAGCCATTAACCCCTAAATATATTGGACGATCCAAAAAAAAGATGGGAAAATTATGTTGTAATTGATATAAAATTGATAAAGATAAAAAATTGGAACAAATGTGTCCAGAATAGATAAATGTGGAAAGAGCTCGTTGAGAAGGTCAAAGCATTCTCCAATTGAAGCTTTAGTCTTATTAAGAAGAAGAATATATATATATATATATATATATATATATATTATATACATGTGTTATAACTATATTTTTGACATTTGGCAATGAAGGCAAATATCATATATATTTATGCTGGTTGAGTGGAAGAGAAGGCCTTAACTTTGTCAGAATAAATAAAATTATTATTATTATTATTTATTATTATCATTATTATTATTATTATTATATTTCATAATATAATTAAAAATTAAGTAAATTTATACATTTAACAGAAGAGAAACACAAAAATACAAACACAGACCACTGAGTATAGCCATAGATTATAATAATAATAATAATAATAATAATAATAATAATAATAATAATACTTTATTTATTCTGGCAGAGTTAAGGCCATAAGGCCCTCTCTTCCACTCAACCAGCACAAATACAAATAAATATTAGACAATTATAGATATACACTGTACTAATTATAAACAGTTAAAGATACAATAAATGTAGCAATGTAAATGTCATGTACAAACAACATTTCATAGGGTAATAACAATAATGATACGATAATAATAATAATAATAATAATAGTAATAATAATAATAATATAAATATGATACATTATACGGGAAACGCCAATTAATATATATATCTTACACTGGATAATAATGAAGTCGAGTTTAGAGCAAATATAAATTTAGATTTCTTTTAAAAGATGCCAATGTCCGGCAGCCCCTTATTTCTTGTGGTAGGGAATTCCAGTTGCGAGAAGTGGAGATGGTATATGACATGGAGTGATGTGATGTTAGATATGCTGAGATTTTAAACATTAATTCCTACATATATGACAATTAAATTAAAAATAATGTTACTACACAACCGTTTTAAGGACGTGATCAGGAGATTCGCCGTTCAGATCCAGGAGTGGCTATTCTTAGTGCGATGTTTTGTGGTTTTCCTCTTTCGTCAAAGCAAATTCTGGATTGGAGTTTCATTACAATTTATGAAATTAATTGGAAGTTGTCTGATATTCTGACATTATAAAACAGTCTTCATGAACATTTTATACCACTGCACACATTAACTAAATGTTGACTTTCAATTTAATCAAATGTTTAGATGACAAAAATAACCCAATGGTATTAAACAGCTGTTGCCATACGCTAATGATGTATTAATAGGCGAAAGTGAGGAAATAATAAAAGTAAATACACACAATGCATTTTTTGTTTCAAATAACACTAAGAAGTAGAAGTAAATACCAATAAAATTATAAGCAGGCCTATATATGAGCACACAGAAATACATTAGGCCTACTAAACTGAAAGGACGAGCCTATATATGAGCACACAGAAATACATTAGGCCTACTAAACTGGAAGCCTATATATGAGCACACAGAAATACATTAGGCCTACTAACTGAAAGGACGAGGCCTATATATGAGCACACAGAAATACATTAGGCCTACTAAACTGGAAAGGACGAGGCCTATATATGAGCACACAGAAATACATTAGGCCTACTAAACTGGAAAGGACGAGGCCCTATATATGAGCACACAGAAATACATTAGGCCTACTAAACTGGAAAGGACGAGGCCTATATATGAGCACACAGAAATACATTAGGCCTACTAAAACTGGAACGAGGACCGAGGCCTATATATGAGCCACAGAAATACATTAGGCCTACTAACGGAAAGGACGAGGCCTATATATGAGCACACAGAAATACATTAGCCTACTAAACCTGGAAAGGACGAGGCCTATATATGAGCACACAGAAATACATTAGGCCTACTAACTGGAAAGGACGAGGCCTATATATGAGCACACGAAATACATTAGGCCTACTAAACTGGGAAAGGACGAGGCCTATATATGAGCACACAGAAATACATTAGGCCTACTAAACTGGAAAGGACGAGCCTATATATGAGCACACAGAAATACATTAGGCCTACTAACTGAAAGGACGAGGCCTATATATAGCACAACAAGAAATACATTAGGCCTACTAAACTGGAAAGGACGAGGCCTATATATGAGCACACAGAAATACATTAGGCCTACTAAACTGGAAAGGACGAGGCCTATATATGAGCACACAGAAATACATTAGGCCTACTAAACTGGAAAGGACGAGGCCTATATATGAGCACACAGAAATACATTAGGCCTACTAAACTGGAAAGGACGAGGCCTATATATGAGCACACAGAAATACATTAGGCCTACTAAACTGGAAAGGACGAGGCCTATATATGAGCACACAGAAATACATTAGGCCTACAAACTGGAAAGGACGAGCCTATATATGAGCACACAACATATGAGCACACCAGAAATACATTAGGCCTACTAAACTGGAAAGGACGATTAATAAATGAGGGAGATTTTCAAAGAGTTTTCTTTTTCGTTTCGGTGAGAAGGCAAATATCTCCATTAGCTTTTTTTAACTCATTTTGTTACGGAATTCAAATATCTAGGAACGATAATAACAAGCAGGAATGAAGTAAGAAAAATAAATTGAACATGGGATCAACTATGAACGCAAACTGTATAGGAAAGTTCGGGTAATGTGGACCCTTCTGTTTGAGTGGACCCTGTTTATATCTCCTTTAATTGGTGCTGCCCTCGAACAGAAAATATTTTTAATTCTTCCCCTCATCAACTTAGACTGGTTCAAGGTCAGTTTTTTTTATTCTTTGTGCGAAGAAGGGGTTTTTTGTGATATTTATGAAAATGACCACTTTAAAAGTTTTTCAAGCTAAGAATCAATTCTAAATTTCTGCTATTGAATATTGAAATGTTGAATAAAACTTCTAAAATATATTAACTTATGTAGATGAGTTTTTAATATACTGACGGGTTTGGTTTGATATTATGTGACATGGTGGCTGTATAAAATAATTAAACATAACAACGGAATTCGATTATTGTGGACCCTCCACAAGAACCTGGGTACACTTTAAACGATGTATATTTTATCAATGAGGATGCTACCTGTAAAAACCATTCTTACTTACTTACTTACTCACTGGCACTATCGAACCCGTAGGTTCATGGCCGCGCGGACATAAGCTCTCCATACATCCCTATCCTGAGCTAATGCTTTCCAATCATTCCCTGTATAATCTACTTCCCTCAAATCATAGTTAATGTTGTTCTCCCACCTCATTCTTGGTCTACCAACTGGGCGTTTTCCCTCTGGCTTTCCTACAAGAAGCTTCCATGCACGTCTTTCATTCCCCATACGTGCAACATGTCCTGCCCATCGCAGTCTACGAGACTTAAACTGTTCTTATTATATCTGGCTTCCTATAAAGACATGTAGTTCATTGTTATGTAGTCTTCTCCATTCACCTTCTGTTTCATCTCTCTTTGGTCCACAAATTTTCCTAAGAACTTTATTCTCAAATACTTGTAATCTCCTTCCTCCCTTAAAGTAAGAGTCCATGTTTCGCACCCATATAATATAACTGGTAGAATAATAGTTTTTTATATTTTCAGCTTAACGTTTTTTGAAAGGAGTTGGGACATCAAAGTCTCTGCAATGCATAATAGCATGCATTTCCAGAATTGAGCCTACGTTTAATTTCTTTGTGCGTCTCATTCCTATTTGTGATTATTGTTCCTAGGTATTTGAATTCAGCCACTTCCTCAAAATTTCCCTCATTTGTCATTAGCTGTCCATTTCCATTATATACTGAATTTCTACCTGTGACCACATATTTAGTTTTACTGATATTTACTTCCAGTCCTAATTTCTTAGTGTTACTCAATAGTGTGTGTGTGTTGGCCTTTAGTATCTCCTCGCTATCGGCCAATAGTACTACATCATCAGCATAAACTAATTTTATTTTAATACCCTTAAGGCCTTAACTCTGCTAGAATAAATAAAACATTATTATAAAACATTAATTTTACTAAACCCAAAGACACTAAGTTTGTTACAAAAGGATTACGATGAGGAATAATTCTATTTATTATTTCAGAAGTATTTTTCTTTCTTTCATTTTTTTGAGCATTCTTTCATAGAAGCCTTTCCCCTAGTCGCTTTCTGCAGTTGAATGACGTGTAAATGTTATAATCAACTATAATTTTTCAAAACATTAAATAAATATCAACACTTTTTAATTATGATCAGTCATAAATATTTTCAGATTAATCTGTGCCTGTCTGTATAAATTAATAGCGTAAATAAACTCAAAAACAGACTAAAAGCTAAGGTGGACTCTGGAGGTTAAAGTGGACCTTTCTTGTAGCGTAAAAAAAAAGTTATAAATTATGAAGATTTTTCATATTTGAATAAAATAAAAATGCTATTGCATAGTTATAACGCTAATGATAATCAGTGTAATTAAACAAAATTCAAATTCCTTAATTGAAAGAATAAAAACAACTAATTCAAAAAAGGGGTCCCAATTACCCGAAGTTCCTCTATGCATTACAGAGACTTCTCTCACACCAACATCTATCAAAAGAGGTTAAACTAAAAATATATAACAACAGTGGTTCTTTCAGTTATATTAAATGGATGTGAAACAAGGTATTTTATCTTAACAGAAGAAAATATTACAAAATGTTTATAATACAGTGCTAGGTGAAAATTTTAGACCAAGAGATGAGAAATGAATGGAAGAGACCACATGGAAGTGGGTTTCTTGACCTTTATAGAAACTAGATATAATAAATATGGAAGGTTCACCCGAATGGGTATTATTCTTTGCTATATTCTGAGATTGACTTTGTTCTTTCACGGCATTCGGTGATATGATATTGGTTACATCTCTGTCTGCACAATTCACACACACATTGGTCATTCGGGGTGTGGAATGTCTTGTTCTTGCATAATTTGTGGTGGAAGCCGTGAATGGCTAGTCTTGCAATGGTGTGCCTCTGCTCCGATTCTCCTTGGTCCAGTTGCGATCGATCATTGCAGTCGTCCCATAGAAGTCGATGTCTATCTCCGCTCTTTTCATTCTTCTCCGTTCTAGTAGCTTGTTGCTGGCTCCGGTAGATGGTAGGCTGAGTCTCAGATCTATGTAAAAAGTTTCCTTGGCCAGCTCATATGCCAGCCTTGATGGAGCATATTTTCCCACTCTGAGGGCACACTTTAGGAACCGTGCCTTGACTTTCTCAATGCGTTCTAAGTCACTGATTGTTAATTTTTCCCATATTAATTCGAGCCCATACGTGATTATAGGTCTCAATCCCTGAATGTCAATTTGGCTTCACACGAAGTAGAAGCACTCTACAAGCCGTCAGGTGCCTAATGGGCGAAATAGAATAAGCCTTACGAAAACCCAAAGGAAAATACTATACTGTATTCATAGACTACAGCAAAGCATTTGACTCCCTGAACAGAAAACTCTTGATCCAAAAAATAAAACACATGATCGGCACTGAACATACACTAGTCAACATTATAGAAAACGCTCTCCAAAACTAGATATAATAAGAAAAGTTAAGGACCATAAACTGCGATCTGCAGGTTATGTGGTATGAATGGGAAATGGAAGACGGCAGACATTTCTTGTAAAAAAAACACAAGGAAGGCACCTCTTAGGTAGCCCAAGAATGAGGTGGGAGTATAGCATTAAGCATAATTTGAGGAGGTGAATTATACAGGGAATGATTGTAGAATATTATCTCAGGAAGAGGTAAATGGAGAGCTTACAGTATGTCTGGCGAGCATTAACCTTCCGGGATCGATAATGCCAATGAGTTAATTATGAAATGTTTATTATGATAAAGTGGGTTCTGATAATGAAATTCCAATCCAATTATTGCCTTGATGACTCAATAAAACCAGAAAAATGTGAGGTTGGTCTGTATGATCAAAATACAGTTATATATATTTAGCTCCTTTTACACCTCACTTCTGAAGGACTTCAAATGGGACTTACAAGCCAACGAAAGAGCAGGTATCTTGTAGGTACAGATGAAGAACTCTGAATCATAATACAGAATGTTCCGAAACTATTCGTTCAAAATAATACAGGAGGTAGAAAATATCAAAACAAATATATTTCGATAAAGAACACATGGCCTCTGAAGTCAACTTGTAATTTTAGGGACAATTTACATAGAAGATAGTTCTTCTTCTACTTCTACTACAAGGTTTAGGCTATGCAGCCTATTCCGGCGAAGTTAAAAGTGGAGTCCATCTTCTGCGTGGTCGGCCAACATGTCTTGTTCCTCTGGAATTATACAGGAAGGTTATTTTTGGTATTCTTTCGTTGTTCATTCTCATTAAGTGTTCTGTCAAATCCAATAAACATACAGCAAAAAACGGCCGAACGCAAACAGCATACCCCACCTCTAAGAAGTGAACGACCGGCGGACACAAGAACTCCAACAAGAAAATCACTAAGACTTCAGAATCTACCCGCAGAAAAGGAACTATTGAGAGGGGGAAGTTCGAAAAATACAGGTAAGACTAATGACAAGGGAACACAATAGGGTTTGTTGACAGTCGGTTCATGGAATATCGAAGTGTTCTGTCCATTTCTTATTATTTTCTCTGATTTTATCTTCAATTTTATATATATTTAATTCTTCTCGTATAGTTTCATTCCTTATTCTATCCGCTCTTGTGCATCCTTTCAAATTACGTAAAAACAGCATTTCCGCAGTCTGTATCCGGCTTTTATCCCTTGATTTCATTATCCAATTTTCACTTCCATACAACAACAAAGGAACAGCCATTGTTTTATATAATTTAAGTTTCGTATCTTTCCTTGTTTTCCGACCTAAGGTTCTTTTTTATGGTTCCACAAATAGCCTGAAATTTATTTACTTTATTTTTTATATATCTTTATTTTCTCTATAAGTTATATCACGTCCTAAATATTGGAAATGTGATACTTGTTCTATTATTTTGTTATCCAGTACAATTTTTGATCTAATTCCATATTTACCAATAAATTCCATTACTTTTGATAGTTTAACTTGCTAATTACAACAGGAATTGCTCGAATGCACGATCATTGGCCTGTATGCATGCAGTACATCATTTGACACTGATTGTCAGGTTCGTTCGAAGATTCCTGGCATGTCTGCAATGGCCCCAGCAAATGACAGAGAACATTTTGTTAATGGTTCTGATGCTGTTGGGTCAGCCGAGGTGGCCCTGTGGCCTGGCCACCTAGATCACCTGATCTCACGTGTCTGGGTTTTTTTCTCTGGGGGCATATGAAGCAGCTAGTATATGAAACCGTAGTGTAAACAGAAGAAAACATCGTCGCTAGAATTTCCGTCGCTGCTGGCGCCATTGCGGACATGCCAAGAATCTTCGAGCGAACACGACAATCAATGTCAGATAATGTACTGCATGCATGTAGGCTAATGGCCATGAATTCGACCAATACCTGTGATGCTACTGCTGTAATTAGCATGTTAACCTATCTACTGGGGGCACGCCGTAGCGTAGTGGTTAAGGCACTGCGCTACAAGCCGGAAGGTCGAGGGTTCGAGTCCCGGTGTGGTCAGGATTTTTAAACTGACCCAAACCTTCTGGCGGCACTATGGCCCTGGGGCCGACTCAGCCTCTAACTGAAATGAGTACCAGACGCTCGTTCTGGGGTAAAGGCGGCCGTCACGCAGGGCTGACAACCCGGCTGACATCAAGTGCCGATTGTCAAGAAAAGTGGGAGCCTTAACCTCCTACTACCCCAAGGGCCTCCTGAGGCCTGTAGTGGGATCACTTCACTTCACCTATCTACTATGTAAATCGTCCCTAATGTTTCCTTAACGAAATATATTCATTTTGACGGTTCTCTACCTCCAGTATTAAGTTGAACGAAAAGTTTCGGAACACCATGTATATTATACAGTACAACTATGGTGGTACCTTAAATGCAGCATGAGTTAATAAGTGAAAAAAGCTAACCCAGCAAACCCTAGAGATAAAATACTTATTATTAAACCCAACTGTCTTAAAGTAGAGAAAGCAATAATTTTTCGTGGACTTACGGTTAAAGGATGTCAGGCAAATTGCCTAAGACATCACAGGACAGCACAAGAGAAGGGATACATACTCGGTCACAAAGTGGAGATTTAAAATCTAGTACCTCTACGAGAATCGAACCGGGTTACCACTCAGGAATGAACTCGAAAATTGCCAGGGTCTCAAAACGGAAATCGAAGTAAAAAATAAATAAATAAGAATGCATTAAAAGTATGAGGTAGTTATCATAAGTAATGCCACGAGTTATTTCAAATTTACCTAGAGAATTTGAAAATCAAAAGTGGCATTTGTTAAGACTATTTAACGAATAAAATTAAGCTGTTTACTCACAAATCGTTATTTAAATATAGTTATTTTAAAATATTTATTTATTTAATGTAAACGGCGATGTTTGAAAACAAATGAGAAAGATTGTTACGCTTGTTCATCACTGCAACCAGATCAAATTATTTATTGCCAAAGGATCGCAATATTGTAAGAATGTACCCTAGTGGAGAAATTTATAACCAACATTATAGGTATTAATTAATTTCTGATGTCCTATGAGGTAAATATGTCAATCATATTTTTGTGCAACGTTATTTCCTGGGAAATAATTCGTTTAATAAATTGCAAACGGTGGTTTCTTTTTTTAGTGGTATAATCAATTGGTAGAAATGTTTTTATATTATCTCCCGCAAGCAATATCAGCTGACATTCGTGCACTATATATATATATATATATACATATACACACACAATCTGGCGTCCATATTTCTTAGAGAGTCAGTCACTGCAAAATTATGCTATGATTCAAAATGTTAAAAAGGAGCAGCTTTCTTTAATATGGTAAATTTGTTTGATAATTCCAGGGAAACACGACTGGGATTGGTTGTAATTAAAAAATCTTTGAAATGTGATTGGTCATTGAATCCCATTTGGGGCATGAGTTCAATAGTCAATACAAACTAAAGCAAATCTCTATACTGAAGAAATCGAAGCAAAAAATAAAAAAAAAGTAGAATGCATTTAGAAGCACGAGGTAATTATCATAATAAACGAAAGAAAATGCATGTAAAGAGTTGTGTTTTTAGAGTTGCATGTCCTTCATCCATTTTTGATAAATGTTGTAATGTGACATAGATCAATATACTGCAAGAGAACAAACAGCATTCTGGATTTATCAGCATTGAGACGCATATATTCTATTCACACAGCCTTCAAGACATATTCAATCATTTAGCTAACGTGACTGTCTGGTTTTATGTGCAGACAGATTCTGCCAGCTTCTCTCATACGAAAACATCAAAGTCATTTTATAAAATTCAACTTTTTAAATTATAGGCCTATGTATGACATTTTATAAAACAAAGAGAGAGAGCAAGTGGAGATAAAGCAAGTGCCATCCACCATTTTTTCTTGATCTCTCATCATCAACATCATTATCATTGGTGTGACGGCGATTTTAATTTGATCTTAACGTCCCTTTTATCAATATCATGCACTTCGATTAGTGAATCTTGCTTTCGCAAATCGTCTAAATACCATCCATTAATATTGTAACGTATTGTAATTAGCATCTTTTGAATAGAGCGGGCGACGGCAGGAGTAGGGATCTCGCATTGTTTACTGGACCCGCGCAGAATGTTATCGATGAGTCTAGACCTCCATGTCCTGAAGGTTTTTTTTTATTTATTCATTTATTACGGCATGTTCCATTACAATGGGTGCAATACTACATGCCTTATAACATAATTTATACATAGGTAATATATCTGACAATAGTTATAGTTTAATCTTTTACACTATGGCTTATTGGTTATTATTTGTCTTTGTTAATATTGGCTTGAGATAGTCTGTTTAGTATCTAGAAGTTATGTCCTGAAGGTTCTGTATGCATATACCGCTCCACTCCAGAAGCTTCGACTACCGAAGCTTCCATACTAGAAAAGTCTCAATTGAAAGTCGATAAATTTTCTTCCTCGGCTTATATAAACTGTTGTCAAGGGAGTCAGCCAGTTGTGTTGTGACAGTGATACAGTGAACTAAGATCAGAAGAAATTGTATCAAGTGTAATCCATCAGTGACTGTAAATAATTGTACGACAAATAAACTGTAAGACAAGATTAATTAATACAAGAAGTTGTATGTAAAGTGTCACTGAAATGTTAGTGAATCAAATAAAGTTATTGTTAAACTTTTACGTGAACATGTTACGTTTATTGAAAGAAAACAAGTTGAGAACGACGCCCTGGTATCACGCGGCAATATTAACCTAGATCTGCCAACTTTCCTAATGCCTTCTAGTTTTGAATGTAGTATCAATATGGATAAGTGTGTAGTAGAGCGGGGTTACTTGTATAGTGGGGCTTATTGAATAATATTAAGCTTTTGCGCATGTGCAGCGAAGTACACAGGAAGATGGTGTCATTTTGTCAGTGGATGTTGTTATTGAAGTATTTTATATTCAGTGAAGTAGTATATTTTGATTTTTGTCTATAGAAGTTTCGTCTAGATTCATTTGAAATACCAAAGATAAGTGGCTCTGGTGTTCTGATTGTAGAGTATGTAAAATGTTCTTGGTGATTGTAAAGTTTTATCTGTGGACATTGAAAAACTTGGAAAGTGAATGGCCTACAGATGTGGTAGTTGATCTTTCCTCCACTAACCATCCAGCTCGTGCTGCAATCTATGCGCGTTTTTTTAAAACAACGTGGTCATGAAGTGAACATGTCACGGGGCTATTTGAATATCTGAGAGCGGGCTTCTTGAATAGTCAAAATTGTTGTTTTGTATTCACTTTTTTCTTTTTTCTAAATACATTTTCACTACAATAGAATAACTGCAATGATTGTACGTGCCTTTCACGACTCTTTATCACCGATATCAGCTGGAAAATACATCATCTTGGGTATATGCAATCTTCTCCCAACTAAATATAAAAGAAGGAACTCCAACGCCCATCCTACAATATTTACTGCAGAACAAGAAAAAATTCTAGTCGATCGGATAAAACTATTAGGGAAAACGTGGTTTCGGACTCACGCCAAAAGATATTCGAATCGTGGTAGTCAAGCTCGCCGATAAGCATAAAACAGAACATTCCTGGAAGGACATAGCAGGAAAAGACTGGTGTTCTGCATTCTGCAAACAAAATCTCATCTCCGTAAGAAAACCAGAAGGATTGCCAAATGCAAGAGCTGCAGCACTGAATAGAGAGACAGTTCAACATTTTCAACATTTTAGTCTCTTGGACGAGCTCTTCAGTAACTCAATGTTTGCATGATAAGCCAACCCATATCTGCAATGTAAATGAAAAAGGACAGCCTCATATCTCCAAACATTATGGCAAAATAGGCACAAAAGAAGTTCTGGCGTTGACTAGTACTGAAAGCGGCGAGACTGTAATACCTGCTGCAAGACTGCTTGTGCATACATTCCACCACTAGTCATCTTCAAGGGTCTGAGGCAGAAACCAGAATTCTCCTTTAATTTGCCGCCTGGGTATATTGCTTGCATGAGTGAGAGTGGGTGGATTAACGAAGATATAGTCTTGAAATGGCTCCGCCGTTTTCAAGAAAAGCATGTATCAGTGAAAGTTCTTGTGATTTTTGGATGGCCATCTTTCACATACCTCACTAACTGCTTTGGAAATTTGTCTGGAAAATACTACTGAGTTGTTTTGTTTACCAGCGCACACTACTCAAGCTTTACAACCATTAGACAGATGTATGTTCAAGACCCACAAGTCGGAATATTTTGCGAGGGCAACCAAATGGCAGCATAGAAAACCTCATGAAAAACTTGTAAACGTTCATGTCACTGGAATTTTCAGTGAAGTGTGGATGGCCACTGCATCTGTTCGTCTGGCGGTTAGTGGGTTTATCCTCTATGAAAATTTACCCGCTTAATCCTGACACAATAGAAGATTCCAAATTAGCTCCAAATGAAGGTTTGGAAGTAGGATGTCCTGAAACATCCCAATCAAGTGAATCATCTACATCAAATGCAGATGCATCAGCCCGGAAAGTCCTTCCTTCTCCTGAGAAACGACCAGAAAAAGAATGTATATACCGTAGCAAAGCCAAAAGCTTGTAATACAACCTCTCTAGGAAATGTTGGCGCTGCAAAACTGAAGAGGAAACTTCTGTTTGAAAAGGAGAAGAGAAAAGTAAGCCAGTTAGATGATGGAAATGTAAGGAAGAGGCTCGTTGTTTCCAAAAGGACAAAAGAACGAAAGAAGATGCATCAACCTAAATTCGGATTCCAGCCTAGATGACCATGTACCTCTGACTGACTCTGAGCTTGAAGATGCTGAGTGGAAATGTGGGTTCTGCCAGGGGAATTGGTCCCGCATAGAGTCTGAGGGAGAGAAGAAAGATTGGATACAGTGCCAAAAGTGTAACACTGATATTACGAATATTGCGTGGGTACAAAAGATTGCAAACAATTTCTTTGTGGACGCTGTAAGTAACTTGCCTGGAATGTGTGTCTGATGTTTATTTTTGTTCTAGTGCTTATGTATTGCTTTTCTTTTTTATATTTATCTTATTTTCTAATAACAGTTTCATGAAAATTTCACATAATATTGTGTGTTTTTTTTCAGTTATCCAAATAATCCCGTCCATTATTCAAACAGCCCCGGTCAACATTAGGTACTTATCATGTGGAGGGTAAATTCAAAAATTGTGTAACTTGAATCATTTAAAATTTATTACACCAAACTTACATAATGAGGAAGACGATGTGTAGGGCAATGTTACTGTATATTTCAGTTCTAACGATTGCACATATTTTTTTCGGATAAATTGTTAACAAAGTTGAAATTATGAAAAGAGCCCCGCTCTACCCTATCATATGTTCTGCATAATGGTCCAACCATTCAATGCGTCTACTTTTAATGTACATATCATTATATTCATATAAGTTGTATATTTCCTGGCTTGTTATTATTCTCCAGGTTCCTTCAGCACAGTTTGGACTTGTAATTATAAAACAAAAAACAAAATATTTAAGAATCTCAAGAAGAACAGAAATAATACAACCACTTGATAGTAGAATAAATTTCGAACCAGTGAATTCATTTAAGTATCTGGGAACAGATATTGTTGGAAAATGGTTATTTTCATTCCGGAATTAAATTCTGAGATATTTCAAATGTAGGCTTATATTAGAACCTCTTTAAAATGAAAGAGTAAAAGTCAGCAGTTCCATAAAATTATGAATAAGCTATAACGAAGACGAATATAAGCAATTAATTAGATATTTTATAATGGGTCTATGAATTGATAATTCGACAGTGACAACACAACAATCTGCAGGATACAAGCTGCTAAAATGAGATTCCTCAGACCAATAGCAGGATATCAATGAACAGACAAAAAACATAACACAGAAATAAGACAACAACTAAAAATAGAGGAATTAAACTCAACAATAAAGAAATACAGAATAAACTGGAAAGAACACTTGGCAAGGATGACTGAGAATAGAATTCCAAAAAGCAGCATACAACTATTTACCACGAATGCTATTGTGTTATTACTTAATTGTAATATTATTGTGTTTTCTTTATGTAATTGTAATGTTAATGTTTTTAGTGTATAATGCTATTGTGTTATTATTTTAATTGTAATATTATTATTGTGTTTTCTTTATGTAATTGTAATGTTATTGCTGTTTTTGTTGTTTATTTTTCTTTACACTAGTACCAATTATTACTTTATTGTAACGGACTGTCAACAACACGTACGGCTTACTGCCCGTGCGACCCATATTTGTAAATGATATTGTAAATATCTTACTTTTTGTCTAATAAAGTCCTACTACTACTATTTACCACGAGGAAGAAGAAGGTTAGGAAGACCAAGGAAAATATGGAAATAGCAACAATTTGGAGCCGGAACAGGCTAGTAAATAAGCCTAAACCGTGAAGAAGAAGAAGAAGGAGGAGGAGGAGGAATTGATAATTCAACATGTATGTAAGCTATGCGTTTGTAATGTATTACTGTGCAATAACTTATCTGAAGTTTTCATAATGTCATTTGCCATTCATGTATAGGCCTACTTTCTTTGTCAGATTAGAATAGGGATTATTAATATGAATTCTAAAATGTAAAGTAAGTTTTAGGATATTTGCTGGTGTCATATATCCACAGAATAATAATAGAAGAGTTGTTAAGTTGCATGCTACAATTCATTACATGAAATTGGATTACACGATAAGATCGATCAGTTTTTACAGCCTTCAGGCTCCAGGTCATAACCTAGAATTGTGAGAGAAACAAAAACAAGAATAAAGAACTTGACCACATATATTCTGTCTACCTTGTAATTGCATAATTATATTTAAATTATGGTGTTAAAAAATAAAATTTAAGATCATGGCCTTGTTCAACGCAAAAATAGTTCCCATTGCAACCTATGGAATAGACCTCATTTGGGAGAAGTTGAGGCTAATAGATCTAATAACTTTGGAAGCAGTCAAATCACGATTCTTGAAAGCCGCCCCAGGTGTCTCAAAACACACAAACTCGAGGCTAGCACATGAACTCGCCAAGGAACCTTCTTCACAGAAGACCTGCATATGAGGCTACCATTCACAGATAGCTCAAATAAACTACTACATGAAAGGGAGAAGAAGAGACAGGAAATATGGCTGGACTTTTATACGGCAGAAGCCATAAAAAATAGTAGATCCTGGACCAACACCAATCAAGAACTCCGACACCTGGTGAACTCAATAGCAGTGCATGGATATCATCACAAAATATGCAGGATCAAGTGTTTCCACGATCCCGGAAACAACTGTGTGTGTGAACTGTGCGAGCAACCATGCGATCGTTACCATGTAACCACCTGCAAAAAACGAGAGAAATGTCTGGCTGAATTCTGCAAATAACAAACTATGTGTATAAAGTTAATGACAAAACTTACGTAACCTATATATTTTCTGCACAACTTGTGCGCATTTATTCTATTATAAAAATAAAATTTAGCATGGAAATGTGAAATATAATAATTTTTCTCGTTGAAATCATAACAACGTCAATAATAAATTAAAATACCAACATATGGATTAATAAAATAAACAGAATGAGTAACAAACAGTTAATCCTGTAGAAAAGTAAAATAAAATCCAAAAACATTTAAATATCTTAATGAAACCATTTATAAAATATACTTTTAATAAATGCTCATGCTTTATGCTCGTTAGATTTATTTTGTTTAGCGAATATTACTTATGAACGGCTAGAGAAACGCAGATCCATAATTGAATATGGGTTATTAAATTTTATACCTAGAATAATCCATGGTAATTCTGCCCGAAGGCAGGTCCTTCACTGCAATCATAGCATTTTCATGCTATGCTTGCAGCTTTACTATGGAATTGTAGGTGTGGTAGCTTCCCGTTGCTTTCCACACAGGTGAAGGATGATGATGGTGATGATGATAATGGAAAGGATGATGATGATGATGATGATGAAGATGGCCATATGATTTCGGAGACCGTTTGGGCCTTGTAGTTTTCCTGACATTTGTCTTACAGGTGAGGAAAAAACCCGATAAAAACCTCACCCAGAAAAACTGCCCCGACCGGGGACCGAACCCGGGCCCGCTGCGTGACGAGGCAGCATGCTACCTCGAGACCACAGCGGTGGACCCTAGAATAATAATAATAATAATAATAATAATAATAATAATAATAATAATAATAATAATAATGCTTTATTTTAGCTGGCAGAGTTAGGCCATAAGGCCTTCTCTTCCACTCAACCAGCGAATAGTAGAATTATACAAAAATTACATACATCTTACAATTTTAAGATATTATTAAAATACAGACTAAACAAAATACAATGATGGTGTGATCTAATACTAGCTAGAATTTCTCTATGATGATTTTAAAATATTGTAATATAGACAAAAGTCTTCAATGCATGTGGTATTACTGCTACTTTTAACTGCAAGGCACAGAAATAGAATCCAAATCCAGCAATGGGAACCCACTGTGCGTAGCAGATGGACGTCCCTGCTGGAGTTAGGGCGCGGACTGTAGGTAATGAGGATTATCCAAGTCGCCAATTCAGGAGTTATATTACTTTTCTGTAGTTTAAATGAGAGATTTGGCGCTGGATTTCAGTGCCTTGCAGTTAAAAGTGTCAGATGTTTTTTGGACACGTCCTTGGTACATCACAACGCTTCTCTGGGACTAATTTCAAGGTAGGTTTCGGCATGAAATGGCTTACAGATTCTGGGTATGCTTCAACTAATAGGCTATATTTTGAGGTAAAGATACAAAAATGTATTTGTTTTAGGGAACCTGTTTTTGTCTTTCTTGTCATATTTATTCATCATCATCATCATCATCAACAACAACAAGGATTGAGCCCAATGACCTGTTCCGATCTCATTATAGGTCGAATTAGTCCTTCCATCTCTTCAATGGTCTTCCCAACAATCTTCTCCCTTTTGGTTTATAATTATACATTCTTCGTGGTATGCGCTGTTCATTCATTCGTAATACGTGCTGAAGGTAAGCATTTTGATAGTATGTTATTCTTTCACAGAGATTAAATATATTAAGTTCTGTTCTTATATCTTCGTTTTTCTTTTTATCGTTCCTTTGGTATTCTGCCATTGCTCTCAACATCTTCATTTCTGCAGCCTCTATTTGTTTACTATCTGCCTTTGTTAATGTCCAGGTTTCACTTCCATAGCTAAGAGAAGGAACTGCCAATACTTTGTAAAATTTTAAAATAGTTTCTTTTCTAGTTTTATTAAATAAAGTACGTTTAATTGTGCCACATAGATAATTGAATCGCTGTATTTTAGTGTGTTTATCTAAATTTCTGTCATTACTTAAATGAGATCCCAAATAATTAAAATTCTGAACTTGGCCTATAATTACGTTTATCACTATTTTTGTTCTTATTGCACATTTTCCTTTCAGAGCTAATATTTTTGTTTTAGATGTAGATATTCTTAAATTTTATTTTAGAGAGATATTATTTGAAGTATAAAGGAATTGTTGTAAAACATTTTCTGATGCTGTCATTATTACCTGATCGTCTGCAAAAAAGCATAGTTGTCGATACACGATATATATTAATTTGTTGTTGCCATTGATTTATGACATGGTCCAAGTATAAATTAAATAATATTGGTGACAATGGACACCCTTGTCTTACTCCCTGGTTTATTTATATTTTTTGTTTACTAATTTTATCTCCGCAGTCTATTTTAAAATTTGTTTCTATATATAAACTCTTAATGGCTCTTATAAGGTGTTGAGGAATTTATTTATTTATTTATCTATTATCAAACGCTGTGGTCTAGCGGTATCACCGTTTCCCGGGTTTAATTTCCGATCGGGTAAAATTTCCTGGTTGAGTCCATGATATTTAGACGGCCTCTGTAATAAAACAGTTATCATGAGAGTAATCCCAGCTATTCACAAAATATTTTGGCTCACTACCGGGGGCTCGTTCCCAAATCGTTTTTACTTACTTACTTACTCACTCAATGGCACTATCGAACCCGTAGGTTCATGGCCGCGCGGACATAAGGTCTCCATACATCCCTATCCTGAGCCAATGTTTTCCAATCATCCCCTGTAGAATATACTTCCTCAAATCATAATTAATGTTATTCTCCCATCTCATTTTTGGTCTACCAACTGGGCGTTTTCCCTCTGGCTTTCCTACAAGAAGCTTCCATGCAAGTCTTTCATTCCCCATTCGTGCCACATGTCCCGCCCATCGCAGTGTACGTGACTTAACTGTTCTCATTATATCTGGCTTCCTATAAAGACCATGTAATTCACTGGTATGCAGTCTTCTCCATTTTCCTGTCTGTTCATCTCTCTTTGGTCCAAAAATGTTCCTAAGAACTCTATTCTCAAATACTCGTAATCTCCTTTCCTCCCTTAAAGTAAGAGTCCATGTTTCGCACCCATATAATATAACTGGTAGAATAATAGTTTTATATATTTTCAGTTTAACGTTTTTTGAAAGGAGTTGGGACATCAAGAGTCTCTGCAATGCATAATAGCACGCATTTCCAGAATTAAGCCTATGTTTAATTTCCTTGTGCATCTCATTCCTCTTTGTGATTATTGTTCCTAGGTATTTGAATTCTGCCACTTCCTCAAAATTTCCCTCATTTGTCAGTAGCTGTCCATTTCCACTATATAATATATTTCTTTCTGTGACCATATATGTAATTTTATTGATATTTACTTCCAGTCTCAATTCCTTAGTGTTATTCAGTAGTGTGTGCGTGTAGCATTAAGAAATTGGGACTTGAAGTAAATATCAATAAAACTCAATATATGGTCACACATCGCCGACACCCGCGAAATTCAAACGCTGCTATTATAATGCGTCACAATATATGTTCTTAAATAAAGGGTTTTGTGAGGTTAACTAACGTAAATAGCTATTAGATAATGAGAAGTAGCTAATCCATTTAAGGAAACAGAAAAATAATTGGGCATTACGCCACGTTAATTACGTCACTCTCTACACTAAATTCTGTTGACATCAACCACTACATTCAGCCTTGGCTTTTCGGAATCATTTAATGCATAACAATAGAACCAGATTTCCATAGTTCTATCAAAAACTGTGAATATAATTTATGAAGTGAGAGTCGAGATATTCAATCACACGGTGTTTACGACGGGTTTGAAATCTAGATGCCGTGACAACTGGTGGGGTATGAATAGAGCATGTCTTACGAAGTTGGAATGTCCGTTCATCACACCGGATATTATCAGTGAGAGAGCAATCCGATCGGATCGTCATAACGTCTTTCTAGGGCGAGAGAGAACATCGAATTTAACAGAGCAAATATCATAATAGCAGTAACCAACAAAAGTTGTACTGTTACCGCTATGGTTAAAGTGGATACGAAATAAAACAAAACAAAATCAAGTTTTGTGTTAATTTTACTTTTTTTTTATTTCTTTCTTTGTCGTTTTCTTTCGTTTACACTGTTCTTCCTTTTTGTTTTACCTTTGTTAATTTTTTTATCTTATTCACACATACAAACACAAGACAGGACACACACCCAGACACTAGGCGGAGATTTAAAATCCTCTACCCCGCCGGGAATCGAACCCTGGTCGCCGGAGTGGAAAGTAGGGACTCTACCGACTACGCCACGGCGACGGACTACTCAATGAAAGGATATAGACACTAGTTTCTATATTAATCAGAAGGGTTAAGAAGATATAATTTTCAATTTATTTTTAAAAATCGAAACTTCTTCTAGCGATCCATTTCTGAAGTAAGACATAGTGAATTAAGGGCCGGTTTCACCAACAGAGGTAACTGTTTTACGCCAGTTTCCCCGTGTATAATGCATAGCATAAACTGGCGTAATACAGTTACCTCTGTTGGTGAAACCGATCCTAAGTGTTTCTACTTTGTCCTATTAATATCTCAATTTTCATAAAAACTCGAGGTTTTACAGTTTTTAATATTCCTACTATCCTAGCTTAGAATAAATCCAAAATAATTCAACTCTCTAGCCAAAATAATTAAAACATAAATCCACAGACTTTTAAAAAATAAAAAAAATATTTTTTAATGTCATTTGGTTGTTTTGCCCACCGCTGTGGTCTCGAGGTAGCGTGCTGCCTTGTCATGCAGCGGGCCCGGGTTCGATCCCCGGTCGGGGCAGTTTTTCTGGGTGAGATTTTTATCGGGGTTTTTCCTCACCTGTAAGACAAATGTCAGGAAAACTTTAAGGCCCAAACGGTCCCCGAAATCATATGGCCATCATCCTTATCATCATCATCCTTATCATTATCATCATCACCATCATCCTTCACCGGTGTGGAAAGCAACGGGAAGCTACCACACCTACACAATTCCCTAGTAAAGCTGCAAGCATAGCATGAAAATGCTATGATTGCAGTTAAGGACCTGCCTTCGGGCAGAATTACTATGGATGGATTGGTTGTTTTTTATGACATTTCTGATTTTCTCCCCTGGCATTGGCGGAATTGTAATTAATTTCTTTAGTTGGGGCACCTGGAAGGCGGAGTTACGTTACCCCGATGAAGTAATGTGTGATAAATGACAATGAAGCGCCAGTTGAGTACTTAACCTAAACTTAACCTAAATTCCAGACCATGGGAACCACAAGAATAATTACCTTTAAGAAAAAAAATCAACGGTTTGGCCAGGAATCGAACCCGGGGCCTCATGAATTGAAGTCAGACACGCTGACCACTAGCCCATGAGGCTGATAATCACATTGCTAACTCTAATGAGATTCGTACTAAACGTCTTCTTCTTCTTCTTCGTCACGGTTTAGGCTTATTTACTAGCCTGTTCCGGCTCCAAATTTCTGCTGTTTCCATATTTTCTTTGGTCTTCCCAAACTTCTTCTTCCTCATGATGAATAGTTGTAAGCTGCTTTTGGTATTCTATTCTCAGTCATCCTTGCTAACTGTTCTTTCCAGTTTGTTCTGTATTTCATTATTGTTGTGTTTAATTCCTCTACTTTTAGTTGTTGTCTTATTTCTGTATTATGTTTTTTGTCTGTTCTTTGATATCCTGCTGTTGGTCTGAGGAATCTCATTTCAGCAGCTTGCATTCTGGCACATTGTTGTGTTGTCGCTGTCCATGTTTCGGATCCGTAAGTAATAATAGGAACTGCTATGGCCTTGTATAATTTCAATATAGAGTCTTTCCTGGCTTTATTTTTCAAAGTTCTTTTTAGTCTTCCTGTTATATAATTAAACTTATTTAGTTTGTTATTTATATCTGTTTCCGCTGTGTATGATATTTCGCAACCTAGGAAGTTACACCTTACCACTTGTTCTATTGGATTATTTTCTAACATTATCTTTGTCCGAAATGGATGAGCGCCCTTGAAAGACATTGTTTTTTTTTTCTGATGATATTTCCATGTTGTATTTTTTTGATACTTCATTTAGTTTATATAACATTCTTTGTAGTTCGTCTTCTGTGTTTGTTATTAAAATCTGGTCATCTGCAAAGGCTACTGTTTTTCGTGCTAAATGTGATTTAAAATTAAAATATAAAATTATGGAATATTCACCTGAAAGGTCCGTCTCCTCAACTTAATTAATTATTTAACTGTAGAACTTTCGGGACTTGTCCCATCATCGGCAGGATTCAAAACTGGTGTTTCACTGAAGATCCGGTAGAGGGGGTTATATGTATTGGGTTCGTTTTCGTTTATCAGATTGTCGTTGTTGTGAGCTGCTTTCATGATTTACATCTCTTCGAGTACGTTTATCTTCGCTGGATTATTTTCTCTGTGTATTACTGTTTTCAACAGCAAAGGAGTATATAAATTGACATGTAAGGACTGCAACAAATTTGATATAGGAAGAACAAACAGGAGTTTTAACATCAGATTTAAAGAACATTTTCGATACTTCATTCACGCAGAAGGAATATCAAGCTATGCAAAACACGTTATCCATGAAGGACATCGCATGTTAAATATTGAAAACACCCTAACAGTAATGCACAGAGAAAATAATCCAGCGAAGATAAACGAACTCGAAGAGATGGAAATCATGAAAGCAGCTCACAACAACGACAATCTGATAAACGAAAACGAACCCAATACATGTAACCCCCTCTACCGGATCTTCAGTTAAACACCAGTTTTGAATCCTGCCGATGATGGGACAAGTCCCGAAAGCGCTATAGTCAAATAATTAATTAAGTTGAGGAGACGGACCTTTCAGGTGAATATTCCATAATTTTATATTTTAATTTTGAATAATACCTCAACGGAACACATCATGATTCTTATAAAAGTTAAACGTGATTTAGAAAATGCCCTTGCTAAGGAATTTCAGGTTAAAATTACAGAATCAGATTAGATTATATAATAAATATTGACTATTTAACTCATGCCCCAAATGGGAGTCAATGACCAATCACGTTTCAATGATTTCTGTTTTACAACCAATCAGAGTCGTGTTTCACCAAACATTTATCAGTGTTATAATTACCATATTAAAGAAAGCTCCTCCTTACAATATTGCGTTCCTTTGGCAATAAATAGTATGATCTGGTTGCAGTGATAAACAAAAGAAGCAGTAGAAGCGTACCTATCGTTTCTCATTTGTTTTCAAACATCGCCGTTTACATTAAATATATAAATATTTTAAAATAACTATAGTTAAATAATGATTTGTGAGTAAACAGCTTAATTTTATTCGTTAAATAGTCCTAACAAATGCCACTCTTGATTTCCAAATTCTCTAGATAAATTCACTCCTCACTTCGTGAGTCGTGAATTTATCGATAATTTGGAAATCACTCGTGGCATTACTTATGATAATTTCCTATTAGTAGTCTACATATGGCAAGAATGTTGTGTAGTTAAATGAAAGAGACTAAAGAACAATTGAACAAGTTCTACTAGTTTATAGCAACATGCAAACTAACTTTCTTCCCATTATCTGATTATAAACACGCAAGTTATTCTATGGTTTAATATTCATCTATATTTTACATTTAAAACTTTCTATAGAAGTCGGGCAGTAATGTTTTGATTTAATCGCATTTATTCGTGTTTTTAATGTGATGCAACAACCACATCTGTATCAACCATTGGGCCTACAAGAATAACTTCCAACCTATTTCAATTCTCATATCGATACCTAATAATGAAAACTTCAAAACTCAATTTTACCAACATTTTTAGCAAAAAAAAATAGTTTCGTTTTTTCCCTTACTTACTTACTTACTTACTCACTGGCACTATCGAACCCGTAGGTTCATGGCCGCGCGGACATAAGCTCTCCATACATCCCTATCCTGAGCTAATGTTTTCCAATCATTCCCTGTATAATCTACTTCCCTCAAATCATAGTTAATGTTATTCTCCCACCTCATTCTTGGTCTACCAACTGGGCGTTTTCCCTCTGGCTTTCCTACAAGAAGCTTCCATGCAAGTCTTTCATTCCCCATACGTACAACATGTCCTGCCCATCGCAGTCTACGAGATTTAACTGTTCTTATTATATCTGGCTTCTTATAAAGACCATGTAGTTCATTGTTATATAGTCTTCTCCATTCACCTGTCTGTTCATCTCTCTTTGGTACAAAAATTTTCCTAAGAACTTTATTCTCAAATACTCGTAATCTCATTTCCTCCCTTAAAGTAAGAGTCCATGTTTCGCACCCATATAATATAACTGGTAGAATAATAGTTTTATATATTTTCAGCTTAACGTTTTTTGAAAGGAGTTGGGACATCAAGAGTCTCTGCAATGCATAATAACACGCATTTCCAGAATTGAGCCTATGTTTAATTTCTTTGTGCATCTCATTCCCATTTGTGATCATTGCTCCTAGGTATTTGAATTCAGCCACTTCCTCAAAATTTCCCTCATTTGTCATTAGCTGTCCATTTCCATTATATAATGTATTTCTACGTTTTTTCCCAATGTTCAAAATTATAAAATACATTGTATATGTTATTCGAAATAATATCTAATATTTTAACCCTTAAGTTGGCAATGTATCCATCAAGTTACATTGGTTTGTTTAACAGCACATCTTTAATAAAACAACAGAAAACATGTCAGTAAAAATTACTTAAATATGGGAGATATGGATGCTGATAACATCCTTAACAACCAGAACTTTCGTGGAAAGAGTCTGGGAAGCCGGGGAATATATGATGACCTTTTATAATCTTTCTTGTTATTGTTTGTTTTCCCCAGTCATTGCTGGCTAATGACAAGTGTCAAACGCCACTGCATTTAAATAAATAAATAACTTAAATTTTGAATTGGATTATACAATATAGAGCAAAGACTAACGGTTACAAGTGATTTTATTTTCTCTGCGGTCCGTCGCGTTTAAATAACTGGCACGAAAAATTAAAATGCCTCAAAATTATCTTTTCGGCCCCGTTATACACGAGGATCGCAGAGCTTCACAACCTAGCACAGATACCCTATATTGCGACTACAATTGAAGAAAAAGTGACATGTATCATGTTATTTCAATTCATGACAACCCAATTGTTCGTAATATAGGACATATGCTACAGCGACGTGCTGTTCACCGAAGCATATTCTCTCGGGATGGACCCAGGAATATGAGATGAGTACTGTAAAACAGCCGAAGTGGCGTGGCTCACTCCGTGTCGCTGGCTTTCGGACTCTCTGCTTGTCTGGCGGCACGTTTTCTGACGCCCCGCTTTGGATAGTGGAACACCTCATCTCTACCCAATACTACTTCAACACATAAGCAAAATATCAACGTCCTAACAATGGAACTGAACTAGTGAGTGAACCCTATATTGATAAACACTAGGGAATTTGGCTGTCATGGGGCCAATGTAGCTCCAGAGCAACACCCTGGGCGATGCACAGTCATTGCCATCACTCAGCAGCAGCATGCTTTGCCAATTTAAGGATTAAGAATATCTTATTGTAAAAAATCATGTGATATAGATCCCATGAATTCGTATAGGCTACTTGTCAAAACATCTTACAAGATACGAGGTTTTACAGTCCCTATATATTATCAGTCAACAACTAAAATAAATCTTCTGACGCAAGGACATTGCGAATTGTTTTTACTTTCCCTTGTCAATGTCCCAATTTTCATAAAATCTGAAACCCATATGGAAAACCGAGACTCGATCCCGAGACCCCAGTGGCGAGAGGCGAGCGTCTAACCGCATGCGCCACAGAGTTGCCACTGAAATATTGTCGAATTGAAATTGTCCGAACTGATGCTTAATTATTCGTAAATTCTATAAAATGGCTTGGAAATGTTTCCGATTTGTAAACTGCAAAGCACAGAATGAACACTGTCACACAATAAATCAAATTAATTAATATTATATAAAATTAGTAATTTATTTCCATTTAATTAATGTATTTTATTAAAAGTCATTCAATAAATATTATTTTAAAATACCACTCGAATTTTCATCTGTTTGGACAATTCATTTCTATCACTAACGCTTCGATCTTGATATAAAAACTCTTGTGATTTTGACAATATGTTTTCATTTTATTCAAAATTCTTTGTAAAGTCCTCAATATTTCCGACATTGTAGAAGTAAATGCGATAAATAATTTCAATAATTGGTTTGTCCCTGAAGGATGATTATATGAAGTAGGTCTATTGCAATATATATTATCTTAATTTTTCCAGTAATTTCCAAAATCTTACTTCCATGAAAATTAGCTTATGGAACCTAATTAATGCTAAGATTAGAAATCATTATTTTGGAACGAATTTACTTACAATAAAATAGCTTTATGTATGGTATTCAAACTTAAATAATATGGGCATTATTATATACAAATTTAAGAATTTAGGTTTTTGGAGACGATCCACAAGAATTTCAAGAAGGGATAAGGTCAGAATCAGCACAATAAGGGAAATTATGTAAGTTGAAAAAAAAGCATATTATAAAAAATTGAAGAAAAAGTTTTAAATGGTATGGACACCTCATAATGATGGAAGAAGGAGAATACCAAAGAAGATCCTTAATTGGAAAGCTAATGGAAGAAGTGGAAGAGGCGGACCTAGAGAACGTTGGATAGGTGGAGTGAGAAGAAGTATGGAAGCTAGAGATTTGAGAGAATAAGATGCTTTAGACAGGAACCTCTGACGACAAATCACTTTGGGTTGAGAGGGGGGAAACACTGTATTGTTGAATATTCCTAATAAAAAAAATAGGTGAATACTCTACGTATGTCATTCTATTATTCATTCCTGCATGGGTGGATTAAGTTTCTAATTGTTTCAATTCGTACTAAAATATAATTAAATTACACTGGTCAACATGATTTTTGTCTCATGAGTACCAATAGTTGTACTTAATGCAGTTTTTTTATCGTGTTTTCAAATATGTATTCCGAATGTCTCCATCACCCACAGCTTTTTTATTTCAATTTCAATTAATGGATTTAAATATATATTTTTTCATAAATTTTTTTCGTCCATTTGTCCAGTGAGCGATGAGCACGAGGAACACTTTCATCAGGAGATTTCAGCTATGGAAAAGAGATATCAAGGCAAATGGAATCCTAATGTGCTGGCCGATTATTGTTGGACCATTAAGAGGGATGCTCCACGGGCGAAATATAGGAGAAAATCGTAATTTCTTACTTTCTAGGTGAGTCCGAATGTTCGAATATTGTGTAGTTACGAATGTAACTCCTTCGGGAGGGACTTTAAACCGTGGGTCCCGAGTCTGAAGATTTTCAGGATCGTAAAAATCCTTAAGCCTGAATAAAAAGGCCTCTAAGCAAAATTTACCGAATTTTCCCGTCCTAGTACTACCTTGGTTTCCTAGATGTCAGTATGAGGCGGAACGCTGACCACGGACAACTCAAAAATGACATCTATACGAAAACAAGCGTAACAAAATTAATATGGTTCAAATTCTTCCATGTAGGGGGAGAACGCCTAAATCTCTGCAAAGGGAAAATATGGGCTTACAAAAAAAAAACGAATGTTGAAATATTAAAGTGTTTGAAATTATAAATGTCTGTCTCTCGGAAACTTTGCGTGATGGAGAAAAACCTATATCATATTTGAATTCAGGAGAAAAAATACTATCAGAATCACATTTTGTTAGACAAAAAAATTAATTTTTTGTTGCTCAGTGTTATAGAATGATACAGTATATAGCCTATTAAAAATGTAAAGACATTTTACATAAGATTCAATATCTGAAAATGAGCTACATTTATTTTTAAAGAATTTGCAGTAAGAATAGAATTTGGGAAAGAGAAAAGTGTGTGTGTGCTTGTTTAAAAATTTAACATGCTTTCAATTCAAAGTGTTTTAAGTTGCTTCATCACCCTTTAAATAAATTTGGTGAACCACTCTTGAGTGTTAATATTTAAAAAAAAGTGTCAGATAATGCGAACAAAACACTAGATCTCTTACCTTTTTTTAACCAACGACCGCAAAACATGAGAGGAGGAGCATTTAACGGCACACAGCTTCATTGGAGCAGCCTATTATGGCATAACATCGTTGTCATCCTCGATTTTTTTCCCGACCTTCATTCACAAGATTCTCTCAAAAGTAAAACGCACACTTTATGATCTTCAGATAAAGAGATGAAATAACAAAACACGAAATCGTTCACTAAAACACTTTCACAGCACTTGTCAATATTGTTACGCCCCGCGTCAGAGGAATGTTTAGTTCATCTGGGAACTAAACGTTTGTACAGGTGGATCCAGGTAACAAAACTGGCAGATACTTCAAATTCTTAACACTAGACAGCAGTATACTTGGCTGATATTTAAGCACAATTTCCTGACCTCTAAAGCCAAGCTATTATTTATAGTACGCAACACTCGAGGCATTTTAATTCAAGGTCTGCAGCAATTTCGATCTTCAGGATATAGCTCCATGCACGAGAGTAATTATTCGCAACTTTACTTAACAGTACATCGTAACAAATGAATTGCACAAAATGAAATTCTTTCGAATTATTTGTACGTGACGCAACAAATGGACCAATCTCATTGTTCTGTTTGAACTCGCGCCCATCTGCCAACTTGGCAAATCTCTAGACACAATCGCAGACTGAACGACTTCTATTTTGGCACTGTGCCCAAAATACAATGCGGATATCTCTCTTGTAATGTTTATAAAATAATAATAAAGTAGGACCTATTCGAGGGAAATTTCATGCAAAATTAAATAATCGTGAAGCAGCAAGTTTTGTTGGCAAGCAAAGCAAAATGACAGGCCTATTTTCGCAAAAACAGGGCATGTTTCTTGGGGGAAAGTATCGAATATATTATGAGGAAAATGTTTGTTTACTCTCGGATTGGAGTGATTCACAACTTCCGGTACTGTAAATATTATTATTTATTTTTAAAAAGGACGAAATATAGCAAATTATTTTTATGAGTAACCTGCAGAATCACTCTCTACTGTTGTGTTGATCATTTTTCTTTGTAAAAGAGAATAGATTTTAATCCCATGAAACGGTGATTATGATCAAATGACTTCAAGTAATGATTTTTTTAAATTGCCCATCATGCAATAGTGTTTTAATGAAAAAAATGAATTATTTTATTGTACCAATCAAAACTGTTTTTCTGAAAAAATAGAAAAAATAACACACTTTGTAAGTGTTATAAATATTTTAAAAATTGGAGAAAAAATGGTTAATTAACTATATAAAAAAAGGTTTTTTATATCATTTTTATGATTTATATAAATTGAAAAAAGAAGAATTACTTCAAATTGATGGAGTTAAAAAAATTGGCCAATCCGGAACTCACCTTTAAAGAGTCGATACTTTTAAAATTCATGGTAGACCACCGTTGAGGTTATTGATTAAAATTATAAAATTTGTACCTGTTGCATCAGTCTTCCTCAACTAAACAAACATATTATATTTATAAAACTTCGTAAAACATTTAAAATGTAGGCCTTTCAGTAGACAGACTTCCATCATCAGCGGCATTGTATCATTGTAGATGCTGATGATGAAAGACTGTCTTCTGAAAGGCCTACATTTGTATTGTTTAATGATGTTTTATATACAGAAGTTTGTTGAGGACGACTGATCCAACAGGTATGAATTTTATATTTTTAATAGATTTCGCCTTATAGACTGAGAAAACCCAAGAAAAAACCTGGTCGGCACTTTCATTTAAACCTAGAACTCCCCGAATAAATATCAAACGCTACCGGCCGAGCCAACTCTCAGGGCACTAATTCTTAATGACTGTGAGATGAACAATTTTTATGGACATAACAGACATATTAGAATCCATCCATCCATAGTAATTCTGCCCGAGGGCAGGTCTTTCACTGCAATCATAGCATTTTCATGCTATGCTTTGCAGCTTTAGTAGGGAATTGTAGGTGTGGTAGCTTCCCGTTGCTTTCCACACCAGTGAAGGATGATGATGATAATGATAAGGATGATATCATAATTACAAAGAAATAAACGTTACCTCAATCAAAGCATATATTTATTGTGTCGACGTTTCAATCTCCTTATGTGAGATCGTTTTCAAGACATATTGTAAATGATCTCACATAAGGAGATTGAAACATCGACTTAATAAATGTGTTTTGAGTGAGATAACCGTTTATTTCTTTGTAATTATGATATTAATTACTCTCAGTGAAAAATAATTTTAAAAAACTATAATATACTTTATCTGCATTAATTGAAAAAGATGCAAAATAGACAAAATGATAAGGATGATGTTGATGATGATGGCCGGATGATTTTCGGGGACCGTTGGGCTCTAAGCATCCTGATATTTGTCTTACAGGTGAGGAAAAGCCCCGATAAAAACCTCGCCCAGAAAAACTGTCCCGACCGGGGATCGAACCCGGGCCCGCTGCGTGACAAGGCAGCACGCTATCTCGAGACCACAGCGGGGGACTTGCAATATTGTGAAAATAAAATATTAATTAGCCTGTTTAGCGAACAATTAGTGGATTGTCTGTTCAATTATACTGATGGTGTATCAAAATTCTAGACTCTCCATTGCGATATGAAAATTACGCAGATTTTACAAGAATAACATGAGTTGGAAACTAGACGACATGTGGATATGTTTTTGTAAGTTGGCTGCTACATTCAACCTGGTGTTGGAGTAAAAAACTAAATCCTTTATGAAATATTTTAAGACTGCTCAACATAGGATTATTTAAGGACTCGTAGAACGTAATACTTTTTTTTAACGGTCTGTTTGGACTTTCATATGAGATTATAATAGGATTAACTTTGCCGCGGAGTAACATGATACTGTTATAACATGTATAGTATCCTATCTCTTTTTTATAATCAACATATGTTTTTCGTTAATTGAAATCATTTGAAGCGTTCAGCAAATATGAATCCGATCCAGTGTAATTAACTTTACAAGACATTTTTTTTTTCTTTTTAAATGTTGTATGTTATATGTAGAGGAAGTTTGGGTAATTTGGACCTTTCGGTTTGAGTAGACTCTGTTAATATCTTCTTTAATTGGTGCTGCTCTCGAAAAGAAAATATTTTTACTTCTTCCCCTAATCAACTTTGACGTGTTCAATGCCTGCTTATTTTATTCTTTGTGCGCAGAATAATTCATTTGTGACATTTATGTAAACGACCAGTTTTAAAGTTTTTCAAGCTAAGAATTAATTCTTAATTTCTGTTATTGAATGGTCTAAATATTGAAAATCTCCTAAATGTAGGCCTATATTATGTGGATGCTGTTTTAATATACTGGCGGGTTAGTTAGAGTCGCACATTTATGAATATCAAATCTAAAATTCTGAAAATGAAAAAGAATTATTTTATTTTCTGGATTCTTTGTTTGCGATTATTTTTCATCTACATTTACTTACTAACTCACTGGCACTATTGAACCTATAGGTTCATGGCAGCGCGGACATAAGCTCTCCATACATCCCTATCCCGAAGTAATGCAATCATCCGTGCATAATCTACTTCCCTCAAATCAAAGTTAATGTTATTCTCCCACCTCATTCTTGGTCTACCAATTGGGCGTTTTCCTTCTGGTTTTCCTACAAGAAGCTTCCATGCACCTCCTTTATCCCCCATTTGTGCCACATGTCCTGCCTATCGCAGTCTACGAGACTTAACTGTTCTTATTATATCTGGCTTCCTATAAAGACCATGTTGTTCACAATTATGTAGTTTTCTCCATCCGCCAGTCTATTCCAATCTCTTTTCCTCCCTTAAAGTAAGAGCCCATGTTTCGCATTCATATCATATAACTGGTAGAATAATAGTTTTATATGTTTTCAGTTTAACGTTTTTTGAAAGGAGTTGGGACGACAAGAGTCGCTGTAATGCATAATAGCACGCATTTTCAGAATTGCGCCTATGTTTAATTTCCTTATCCTATTTCAATGTTATACACTCTTTAATATATAAGTTATATCCCGGCTGGGATCTTTGAGTTTCTCTGATTTGTAGTTACGTACAAATAGGTCATACTGATTTTAAGTAGGAAAGCCAGAGGGAAAACGCCCAGTTGGTAGACCAAGAATGAGGTGGGAGAACAACATTAACTATGATTTGAGGGAAGTAGATTATACAGGGAATTATTGGAAATCATTAGCTCTGGATAGGGATGTATGGAGAGCTTATATCCGCGCGGCCATGAACCTACGGGTTCGATAGTGCCGGTGAGTAAGTAAGTAAGATTTTAATTTTTAATATCTATGATTCATGTTGAAATGGATTGTGTGATGAAAATTTAACTCTAAATTTAACTTCAAACTTCCATGTAAAGGAAATACAATAACTCAGTGTCAAACTGATCGGTCCTGAATTTGAAATCAAAAGACACGTCATCGATCATCTCCATTTATTTTTAGTATTTACATATATAAGATAACATATATTTTCACATTTAAAAGATTACATTTTTATTTAAATATGAATTTTGGACGATTTGGCTATTTAATTTATAATGATCGTATTTTATTTGTTGGACTTCAAAGGAGACGCAAATTTATAAATATTGTTTCTATACAATAGTAAGTTTATAAATTTTACTCTCGATCCGTAGATTTTCATTGTGTTTAAAAAGTTTTATTTTATGGGGGTAGAATTTGAATTGGAATAGCTTATATCTATTTTGTCCACCGCTGTGGTCTCGAGGTAGCGTGCTGCCTTGTCGCAGCGGCCCCGGGTTCGATCCCCGGTCGGGGCAGTTTCTGGGTGAGGTTTTTATCGGGGTATTTCCTCACCTGTAAGACAAATGTCAGCAAAACTTTAAGGCCCAAACGGTCCCCGAAATCATATGGCCATCATCATCCTTATCATCATCATCTTCACCGGTGTGGAAAGCAACGGGAAGCTACCACAACTACACAATTCCCTAGTAAAGCTGCAAGCATAGCATGAAAATGCTATGATTGCAGTGAATGACCTGCCTTCGGGCAGAATTACTATGGATGGATGGATATATATTTTACAATTTGATAGATTGCATATTAAAGGCAGTAAATACTTTCTCTTTTATCGATTATTTGTTTAGATTTAAATTATTAAATACTCAAATTTTTATTAATTAAATAAAAATAAAACGTAGTTTTATTTGATTTTCATATTTATTATATAATTCAGTGACAGCTATTTCGGTACACTGTACCTTCTTCAGACATGTTAACAAATTATGAATTGTGTTCCAACTGATCTAAGCAACAATACAACAATATTTATTTAAATTTTTTAATTTAACAAAGGGGATTCATTCAAATCAAGTTGAGAATTTAACAGTTTTAACTTGATTTGAATGAATCCCCTTTGTTAAATTTAAAAATTTAAATAAATATTGTTGTATTGTTGCTTAGATCAGTTGGAACACAATTCATAATTTGTTAACATGTCTGAAGAAGGTACAGTGTACCGAAACAGCTGTCACTGAATTATATAATGAATATGAAAATCAAATAAAACTACGTTTTATTTTTATTTAATTAATAAATATGGATTTTCATCAAGTAAACACCAACTCAATTGATTACTCAAATGTTTAGTTTAAATTAATTTAGTTTACTGCACAATTTTAAAAAAATACACTTAAAATTGCCAAAAAATCCCAAAAACGGCAATTTTTATTATTTTATTGTCAGCGAAACTATAAGCATAATAATTTTATGTTTAGGAAAGTTGTGAAGGTAACGAATTTTAAGGTTACATATAAATGTATAAACTATAAAGAGGCATTTGCATTTCATGGGATAATAATATAAGAATTTAATGTAAGGCATTCAGTTACCACATGACCGCCTTAAATCATTCCATCCGGATGAAAGTTAAGCTGTTTGTTCTGTTTAAAGCACGTCTTTGCGGGATCTGAGGAAGACTAGCTTATTCTTCCTAGGACTCACAAACAAGACACTGTGCTCTTCTTGTCTGAGACTCCTAAAATCCACTAAATCACTTGTAACAAAACTATTAAATCACATTTTAAGAAAATATAATAAACATTCAATTGTGGAATGCAGGCTTTCACGGCCGGTAATCATGGTAATAAAAGATTCCGGGCTATGTGGCCGTGGTCTATAACTGGCGTTTCTTCCAGACGTTTCTCCCTCAACTGCGGAGGGCATCTTCAGTGGCGAGCGCTTACAGCTGTTGTTTCCCTGTCGTAGACCACGGCCACATAGCCCGGAATCTTTTATTACCAAACATTCAATTTTTTTTACAAAATATACTGTCATATTCGGACAGAGAGCCTATGTGTTTACCCATTCAATTGAAAAATGGAGCATGTAAAAACATACTTATTTCATCAATACTAGTAAAATTCATATCAAATTCCGTTGAGGTGAAGTCATATGATGAAAGTTAAAAATTACATTGTACCTGTTGGTAGGTGCCGTCGTCCTCAACTTATTAATATATTGTATACAAAATTAACTGGAGCGCTTTCGGAAGTTACCTTCCATCTTCTGCAGGTTGAGTTTGTTCCGTACGGTGATGTATAGGCTACTCCAACTGTTTGTAGCAGCAACTGACCTGTTTTTGACGATCTCGTATAATGGGTTTCACTGGGGTGCGTTCTCATTGAGAAGTGAGGTGTTGTTTGTTACTTACTTACTCACTGGCACTATCGAACCCGTAGGTTCATGGCCGCGCGGACATAAGCTCTCCATACATCCCTATCCTGAGCTAATGCTTTCCAATCATTCCCTGTATAATCTACTTCCCTCAAATCTCCTTTATAAGTTCAAGGTCTTCAAATATATTTATCCTAGCTGGAATGTTTTCTCGGTGGATTATCGTGAGAGTGTTTTCAATTGTGTTCATTCGATGACCTGCGTTAATGAGATGTTTAGCATTGCTTGATTTATCACCCGCGTGTATGAAATCTTTTAGGTGTTCTTTAAATGAATGACGATCTCATATCCATCTTTAACTGGTCTTCAAGTATCGGTCTAAATCTAAATCCTAACAAGTCACAAGTAATTCTAATGGGACTACAAAGACTGCTTACAACCTTTGACATATCTACACTTCCAAACATTACTATAAATAATATAATTATCCCTTATTCTTCTTCAGTAATAGATCTTGGACTACATCTAGACGCAAATTTAACCTGGCAAACACAAGTGAAACACATATGTAAAAAGACTTTCTCCATCTTACATTATCTTAGACGTTTAAAGAATTTTCTCCCAGTTTCGTTAAAACAAATCCTAGTGCAGAATCTTGTGTTACCACACTTCGATTATTGTGACATTATATATAATGATCTAAACTATGCCTTGTCGCAGAGACTGCAGCGTGTTCATAATGCTTGCATTCGATTCATTTTCAATATCCGCCGTTATGACCATATTTCCGAACACTTTAATAACCTCTCTTGGCTCCGTCTTACTGACAGACGTAAATTGCACTCTCTTTCACTACTTTTCAAGCTTCTGAATTGCTACATTCCTACTTACCTGGCGTCCAGATTTGAGAAGTTATCCTCCTACCACAATATTGACACTAGGTCACAAGATAGCAGTCTGCTAACAATTCCTCTTCATAGCACTTCCTCCTATTCTACTTCCTTCACAGTAGCCTCCGCCCGCTCCTGGAATCTCCTTCCTCAAGATATCAGGGGTTGCCGCACACTTGGCACCTTTAAGTCACGCTTATACAGTTACCTGTTGTCTAATAATTAATTTTTCTCTATTTATTTAATTTTATACTATGTCATTAATCTTTTCCTCGTTTTTTTTATATATCTTGTACATATTATATATTTAATTCGTTAAATTTAGAGTAAATCAAAATACATTATAAATATTAATTGTATTGTATTCATAACTTGTAATCGTATATATATATATATATATATATATATATATTGTAATTTAGATTTAAGACTTTTCTTTTGTATTTTTTTTAAACCTGGTTGAGTGGTAGACAAGGCCTTAAGGCCTTAACTCTGCCAGGTAAAATAAAGCTATTATTATTATTATTATTATTATTATTATTATTATTATTATTATTATTATATCTTGCATTGAAATTTCTGCTTGTGCTGCCAATATAAAATGTATTACAATCTTTACACGCTAGTTTGTAGACTCCCTTGTTGTTGAATTCCAGCGAGGATAAATATATTTGAAGACCTTGAAATTATAAAGGAAACAAACAACATCTCACTTCTCAATGAGAACGCACCCCAGTCAAACCCATTATACGAGATCGTCAAAAATAAGTCAGTTGCTGTTACGAACAGTTGGAGTATACATCACCGTACACAACAACAAATAACGGAAATTCAACCTGCAGAAGATGGAAGGTAACTTCCGAAAGCGCTCTAGTTAATTTTATATACGATATATTAACAAGTTGAGGACGACGGCACCTACCAACAGTACAATTTAATGTTTAACTTTTAACATATTTATTTCAGTTGCATAGATTTGTGGATGAGTAAACAAATGCGTCAACTTGTTTTTCTGCTTTCAGTTTGGTACTCACTGTTGCTGATAATGTAACAAAATCAAAAGGAAGACGAAGAAAATAGAAATTGTAGATCTTAGTGCGGAGCTAAAGGTGGAGTTACTATTGGTACAAGAGAGTAGTGAGTTATATATTATAACCCCGATATTAACAAGTTTTGGGTGATAGGTTATAGAGTTTTTTCGCCTACTCATGATGGAGCGACAAAAGTAGATCATCTACGGAACATGTTAAATAATACCGTTTATAGCAAAAATACTTTTTTCGGACTGTGCTTTTTGATACATGGAGGTACGCTACGCATAAAGTTAAATTATTTGTGTATAGCAGCTTTTTATGGAGCTATAGGTTATGTCAAGTTTTTTAACATACAAAAATAACTATATTTAGCTTTCGTAGACCTTGAAAAAGCCTTTGATAAGGTGGTAAGAAGAAAATTGGGGAAATAATGAAGGCAAGAGGGTACCCGGCTCAACTTATAGAAGGAATAAAAAGTCTTTATAATGGCACGAAAATTATCCTTAATTTAGATAATTATTCCAGAGAAGAAATTTTAATAAATCAAGGAGTTCGACAGGGGTGTACATTATCACCTATATTGTTTAATATATATTTTGACGAGGTTATACGAAAATTGAAAAAATCAAGTCCCATAGGAATACAAATTAATAAGGAAATGTATATGAATATTTTAATGTATGCAGACGATCTGGTAATTATACAGATGTCAGAGAATGATTTACAAAGAGTCATTTACATGTTGAATCAATTAGGACTCTATTATAATCTCAAAGTCTCAACTTTAAAAACTAAAATTATGGCTTTTCAGGGCAAAGTGCCAGTCAGAGCAAAAATAGTAATCAATAATGAAATAATAGAACAGATAGCACACTTTAACTATCTTTGTTCAGATATAACATATAGCTACGATTGGAATATACACAATAAATTAAACCGAAATCAAATGATGTGTGGCACCATAAGAAGAATCCTCCGAAAGACTCGAAGAGGTTTTATAAAATGATGGCTGTTCTTTTATCTTGGGTACTTACAAAAAAAGATATCTCGCACATTCAAGCCACTGAAATTAAATGTTTAAGATCCGTAAAAGGATGTACACGCATGGATAGATTACACAATGAATCAATAAGAAATGAACTGGAGATATTTTCAATAGTTGATAAACTAGAAGAGCACAAATACCAATGGAAAGAACATTTAGACAGAATGGACAATACAAGATTACCCAAAAAGATCAACACCTACAAACCACATGGAAAAAGATCTTTGGGACGGCCAAGGAAACGATGGACTTGAGACCGGAACAGATCGCATTGACCTAATCCTGGAAAAGAAGAAGAATAAGAAGACAAAAATAACTTAAAGAGGGGTTTTTTTTCAAATTCTCGCAGCAACTGAAGTTGCAGATTTTCTTCCTAGATTGTTTGATCTCAGAGGCTGTGTTGATCAAGAAACAGTTCAAGCAATGTTAGAAGAAGCTGTAATATCTGGATATCAAAAAGCTGTCCTCCAGAATGAAGCGGTAATAAATGTACGAGTAATATTTGAACCGGCCTGGGGACACCTTAGAGCATCAAATGAGCTAAAGAACCAAGACATACTAGTCTCACCTGGTGGTGTAAGATCTCTATGGCTTACACACAATCTAAACAGCATTAAAAAAAAGGCTACAAGCACTGTAGGCTAAGTGTGCACAACACGGTAATCCACTAATAGAAAGTCAGTTAGATGCGCTTGAGAAAAAGAAAAAAAAAACTAGAAGCTTTGGGAGAAATAGATACGGAGCATCCAGACTATCTAATTTCGCAGGATACTTATTATGCTACAAAAGGCTGCACAAGATTGGATCGGATAAAGAATGAAGATATAACAACAAAGTTAAATATATATCCACTGAATGTGAAAATCAGAGAATATAGAGAGAAACGGTTTACACATGTGGAAAGAATGAATGTAACAAGATTACCAAGAGCAGCATTCAACTACAAGCCAAGAGGTTCAAGGAATGTAGGAAGGCCAGTGAAAAGATGGACGGAACAACTGTGAGGCGAAACAGACAATTTTTGCCTAGCCCGTGAAGTGAAGAAGAAGAAGAAGAAGACTTATTATGCTGCTACTATCAAGGGTCAACTTTTATAAGATTCATGATGTGTTCCGTTGAGGTATTATTCAAAATTAAAATATAAAATTATGGAATATCCACCTGAAAGGTCCGTCTCCTCAACTTAATTAATTATTTAACTGTAGCGCTTTCGGGCAGTTTTGAATCCTGCCGATGATGGGACAAGTTCCGAAAGCGCTACAGTTAAATAATTAATTAAGTTGAGGAGACGGACCTTTCAGGTGAATATTCCATAATTTTATATTTTAACTATCAAGGGTGTTTGTAAAATATATCAGCAGACTGTTATTGAAACAAAATTATTACCAGCAACAGTCAGTGCCAAACCACAAGCAGAAGATGAAACTTAAGTTATCGAAAAGCCTCCAACAAAACTACACTGCTGATTATTGAGGACGAGTGAGATATATTTCTTAAACTTTTAACATAGTGACTTCAATGGAGTTTCGTAATGTATTTTAAAAATCTCGTACCATTTCATTATTTTCTTCGGTATCCTAAATAAAGAAGGAAAAGAGACAGACCTATAATCACCTGGAAAAAAATAATTTATTGGTGAATGCTGAAGGATTAGAAGAGGGAGAATGGGAAAGCAGAGTTAGAAAGCAAACTTCATTTTCTTACACGCTTAAATGTAAAACCAAACATTCGACCAATGAAAATATAGTCATACACCTGGTCTGTTCACATTAGTGCTGGAACATAGCTCGGAAGAGGTACAGTAAAACTTGTTTAATCCGGTACGTGAATAATGCGGAAATCTGTCCAATGTGAACAAATGTATTGGTCCCGGCAAAATAATATTAATTTTACGTGTATTTATTTTGTATAAAACGGAATCTGTCCAACGCGGACATGTTTATAAGGCGGAAAGAGAGAGAACTAAATTAGTTTCCGCTTCATTGAATTCCTGTTAGGCGAATTAACAATAAGTGATGATTCCTGCCGCCCGCGCCGGGTGAAGTACAGTTTCTACCTGTATCTGGAATTTTCTTTCGGCCTCACTGCATACCCGTTTTGTGAAATACAGGTTCGTTTAACAAATATTTGGCGTGTGTCATCTGTCTTACAAATAACCAGTGCACTGTAAAATCTTAAATTAGTTCAAGATCTGAGACTGATTGTGCGTTCTGAATTTATGGAATAAAGATGGCTAAATCGTATGTATTATTGTCATTAAACTAAAAAGTGAAAGTGATTGAAGATAAAGAAAAACAAACTCTCAGTATGCGAAATAATGACTAAATTTAAATGTGGAAGAACCCAAATTTGTGAGATTTTAAAACACAAAGAAAAAATAACGAATGAATGGATGCAAGGAAATGCTCAAATGAGGAGAAAAAAACAAGAAGAAATCAACGAGGTGTGTTTTACAAGTCCATGATAAAAAAAATCTCTTAATTTCCGGACCGATGCTCCGAAGTCGAGCTCTAGCTGTTGCTAATCCCTAGGAAATAACGATTTCAAGGCATCTTCAGGTTGGTTGTGGACAGTTTTAAAAGAAGACACAATGTAGTGTGGAATTAAATTTGCGGGGAATCAAAGGATGTGGACGAAAGTATAGTTAGTGAGCGGAAACCGAAACTGCATACTTTAATTTGAGGATACGCGCTGAAGAGACATTTTTAACGCTGACGAAACGGAACTGTTTTTTCGCGCGTTACCATCGAAGTCGCTCGTACATACTATACTTCACTTTCCAACGGCAGCGGAACTACAATTAATCCAAAGTACATAAAAGGTACAAAAAGAATTTACAATGAACAACCACTATTGGCCAGAAAAGTTGGAAGACCTAAATTAAGATGGGAGGATAGTATAATTCAAGACATTAAAATTTTAAAAATAAAAAACTGGAAGAATGAAGCGCAGAACAGGGAAGTCTGGCATAGGTTTCTGAAGGCGGCCAAGGCCCACATGGGGCTGTCGAGCCAATTATGATGATGATGATGATGATGACATAAAAGGTGCACATAATCTAAGATTGGTTAATTTTGTTTTTTATAATGCGGAATATTGTCTAATGTGGAAAAAATTGGTCCCATGCGATTCCGCTTTGAACAAGTTTCACTGTATAAGGAATTATGTCCTTTTCTTGACCACTAGCGTCATTTGATTTATTCATGACTGGGGATTTTGAGGAAGGATTAAATTACATGTAGTCTATACTCCGATTTCACTCTCAATGTTTGTCAGACATTTCAAAGAGGAAATTCCTAAATGGATCTCATAGATGTTACGATATGCTCTAAATTGAAATAGTACGCACTTCCACAACTTTAATTAATAGAGCTACAGCCTAATATGCTTTGATGTTTACTTATATATTCGTAATACACTACTGCAAGGTATTAATAGACCATGCGGATAATTAAATATTCACATAGGATAGAATCCCTCCAGAGTTGGGTTTAGAGTTTCACTCAAAAGCCACATTATGTATCATAAATTAATTCACTTGTCCATCGCCATGATGAGGTCGGTACAGTCCCTGTCTTTCACTCCGGCGATCCGGATTTGATTCTGGTTATTCAAATTAACCTTTCTAATAGGCATTATTATTTCGAAAAGCGGAAGGTTTCTATTATACAGACTTGGAACACACGAAGCCTTGCTTTATCTTGCAGACTCTGTGGATGTATTGATTTTGGACAGGCACCTAGCCTGCCTCTAACCTAGGATATGTAACACAAATTTTCACATATTAAATTCTCAATACCAATTTTGTTAACTTCATAACCCTTAAATTGGAAAAAAAAAAAAAAAAAAATCTTGTATCAGTTATTTAAATGTGGCGGACCGCAGTGAAAACGAAATCGTTGCATAACTGTTATTATTACGTATATTGTATAATTCCACACACATTTCAGTAATTTCTTATCGTTAGCTTTCTTCTGTTTTATTAAAACTATTAGCTAAATTAAAACAATTTTAAGAATGGACTCTTCTAGGCTAATAAAACAAGCACTGCTGTGCCAGCCTCAAGGCTATAGAGATGTGGGACGTCCTAGAAGACGATGGGAAGATAAATTCTGAGAGCGGAACAGGCCGAGGGCCTATCATGAAGATGATGATGATGATGATGATAATAAGAACAATTGAAGAACTTAGGGCAATAACATGATAAGCCATATATTGTTCTTTCTGAGATATAAGGACTTTAATGTTTCAAAAAATTAAAAAAATACTAATTGGACAGTATTGTTGTTAATACATTGTGTGTCTGTATGTTTTAACTCATCACTGGTGCACTTATAAATGATTTTATGGATATTTAAATACATGTATTTGCTATCATTGTAATAAATTGCATTTCTTAACAGAATGTAGCTTATCATGTTACTGCCCTAAGCCCTTCAATTGATATATCCTAGAGGATATATTGCGAATTTAAGGGTTAACGTTATTACCATATATATATATATATATATATATATATACTGTATATAAACACGTGTATATGTATGTGTGTGTTCATGTTCGTGTATGTGCGTATGGGTACACCAAATAACATTAAAACAATGAACCAAAAAATGTATAAAAGTGATTATCTGAGACTATTTAACTCATGCCCCAAATGGGAGTCAATGACCAATCACATTTCAATTATTTTTTATTTACAACCAATCACAGTCGTGTTTCGCCTAGAATTTACAAACTAAAGTTTATCATAATAAAGAAAGCTCCTCCTTTTTAACATTCTGAATAGGTCTTAGCATTATTTTGCAGTGACTGACTCTCCAAGAAATACGGCTACCAGCTTGTATATATAGTGCATGAATGTCAACACGTAGCGCATGCGGGAGTTAATATAGAAACATTTGTAGCAATTGATTACACCACCAAAAAAAGAAACCACTGTTTGCACTTTCTTAAATGTATTTTTTCCCAGGTAATAACATTCCAGAAAAATATAATTGTCATAGGACATCAGAAATGAATTAATATACAGTTTGATCTGTTTCATTTTTTCTCCACTAGAGTGGAGATATTGCGTTCCTTTGGCAATAAATAATATGATCTGGTTGCAATGATGAACATAAGAAGCAGATGAAGCGTACCAATCGTTTCTCATTTGTTTTCAAACATCGCCGTTTACATTAAATATATAAATATTTTAAAATAACAATATTTAAATAATTATTTGAGAGTAAACAGCTTAATTTTATTCGTTAAATAGTACTAACAAATTTCACTCTTGATTTTCAAAATCTCTAGATAAATTCACTCCTCACGTCGTGACTCGTGAATTTATCAATAATTTGGAAATCACTCGTGGCATTGCTTATGATAAACTTATTGTTTGATTTAATTACTAACATTCCTGTTTTTTTTCTTCAAATTACTATGTTTAGTCTTGTCCTTTTCCCTTTTTCATACCAGTAGAGGACACTCACCCAGACCGAAAGTGATGATTTGAACTACCCTACCCCGCCTAAAATCGAACCCCAGTCCACACAGTGGAAGGTAAGTAAAAAATAATTAGTTATATCGCTATAGAATATTTGGTTGCATCCAGTACTGTATGCCTACCATACGAATTTCTACTGTCTTTTCATAGTAGTATATTGATTCAATTTGTTAAGAGATCCTGATATAAAATTCCAAGGTATTTGCCTTGATGACTGAAAAAAAAAGGGGGGATGCATTCAGATTGACAGGCCCAGATTTTGAACCCACGATCTACCGAATGCTATTATCTGTTCCAACTCTTCATATCTCTCATCTTAACTTTTCATTTCCATTTGCTCTATCCTTAAAAAAATGAACATGTCAGTATATAATTATGATACGTTTTAATGAAACACTGAATTATAACCGATGTTTGCCGAATACATATAAAACAGACCTAATGTTCCCATAGCATAGATGATAAGATTATAAAATTTATTAAAGTTCCAGTTATTTTCATTATAAGTAATGCCACGAGTGATTTCCAATTTATCTAGTGAATTTGGAAATCAAGAGTGGCATTTGTTAGGACTATTTAACGAACAAAATTAAGCTGTTTACTCACAAATCATTATTTAACTATAGTTATTTTTAAATATTTTAAATTTAATGTAAACGGCGATGTTTGAAAACAAATCAGAAACGATTCGTACGCTTCATTTTCTTATTTTGTTCATCACTGCAACCAGATCATATTATTCATTGCCAAAGGATCGCAATGTTGTAAGAATGCACCCTAGTGGAGAAATTTATAACCAACGGTATAGGTATTAATTAATTTCTAATGTCATATTGTAAATATGTCAATTACATTTTTCTGGAACGTCATTTGCTGGAAAATAATTCGTTTAAGAAAGTGAAATCAGTGGTTTCTTTTCTTTTTTTTGTGTGTGGTATAATCAATTGTTACAAATGTTTTTATATTACCTCTCGTATGCGCTTTCTGTTGACATTAATGCACTATATATACAATCTGGTAACTATATTTCTCAGGGAGCCAGTCACTGCAAAATAATGGTATGATCTATTCAGAATGTTAAAAAGAAAGTGCTTTCTTTAGTATGATAAACTTTAGTTGGTAAATTCTAGGCGAAACACGACTGTGATTGGTTTAAATAAAAAAATAATTGAAAAGTGATTGGTCATTGACTCCCATTTGGGGCATGAGTTAAATAGTACTTGTAAAGTTTTGCATTAAATCTGAAGACATTTCTACATACTGAATTGTTAATTGGTCCAACGCCTTAGCTGGAGTGGTTCAAGACAATGATGTCTTGCCGCAGAACTACGGTAGGCCCTAGTTGCGCTGGAGGTAGACATTTTATTCCTGGAATTTGAGCCAGTGTGGGATCGGTGCCAACCCAGCTCGTGACGAATTTATATCTATTTATCTATACCTAGAGCGACAAATGCGGTCCTGTGTGGGCGGCTATGAAGCTCCTTTTGGGTGACTAATACATTTATTAATACACCCGCGTGTACCAAGGTTATGCCTTTTAGCCCCGCTAATTTTGAAATGAGGTCCGAAATATTAATTTTCAAAAGTGTGTAAATAACTGTAGAACCATGACAGTATGAGTGTGGTGAGTTAGTTCGGTGTTATTACACTGCAGTCACTGATTCTCCGGTCCTGACGTCTTCACGACAGTGTTGTCGATATGGATATTCATTGCGAAGGACCGCTTTATACAGTATATGCGATTAGCAGACATACAGCTGACAACATTTCAGCAATTTCAAACTTTACTAGCGCGCTATAGCTGCTTCAAGAGCAGTGATTGATTGTGACAGACGTTCACTCTCACTACAACTATTTCCTTATTGGCAGCAGAGGGCGAGTTCTCCCTTTACCCCTCGTATAACCTGAACTTCAGAGCCTGAGATCCGGCGGCTGGGGTATAGTTAAGTTTGGAGCGATGAGCAGCATTTTTATTGTCGTTATCAGTAGCAAAATGCTGTAAGACGGTGTTAAACCCGAAGAAACGAAGTCGGTCCTCTCACAGTGGTGGTGTGATATTGGTGTTTAGGTGTTTATTGTTGTGTGTTTAATGTTTGTTATGAGTGTTATTAGATTTTGATTTGTTGTTAAGTGACTAACTTATGGTGTGTTGCTATTATGCATTACAGAGACTCTTGTCGTCCCAACTGCTGTCAAAAATGTTAGACTGAAAATATATACAGCTGTTATTCTACCAATTATATTACATGGATGCAAAACATGGACTCTTACTTTAAGGGAGGAAAGAAGATTGCGAGTATTTAAGAATAAAGTTCTTAGGAAAAAGTTTGGCCAAAAAAAGATGAACAGACAGGTGAATGGAGAAAACTACATGATACTGAGCTACATTATATGTATAGGAAGCCAGATATAATAAGAACAGTTACGCCTCGTATACTGCGATGGGCAGGACATGTGGCTCGAATGGGGGATAAAAGAAGCTTCTTGTAAGAAAACCAGAGGGAAAATGCCCAGTTGGTAGACCAATGATGAGGTGGGAGAATAACTAACTATGATTTGAGGGAAGTAGATTATTTAGGAGATGATTGGAAAACATTAGGTGATTATGGAGATGTACGGAGAGATTATGTCCACGTGGCCATGAACCTGTAGATTCGACAGAGCCAGTGAGTTAGTTAGTTAGTGTTATTATTTGATGAGCTATCATCCATCCAGCAATTGTAAATGATCACACATTCCAAAAGTCGAGACGACCACCTATCGCCCCGTCAGCCAGGCTCGGTGTTGATTTTCACAAAGGGTCCGTATACTCGGCTGCCTAGTTAAGTCAATCGGGTTGAGGTTAGGTATTTTTCCGGTGTTTGATGTGTATGTGAACTTAGAAGAATTCTAATTATATTAAAATACTTCATTCCTCACCTCATATCCAGTCTTCTATTTATACTGCAGTTTCAAAGCATTGGCAGCTTCATCTTCAGTAATATCTCGTCGACAGATGTTACGTCGATCAGAAGAGCTAAGTAGTTCTTCTGATCGGTAGTTCTTCTGAACGACGTAACATCAGTCGACGATATATTACTGAAGATGAAGCTGCCAAGGCTTTGAAACTGCAGTATAAATAGAAGACCGGATGTGAGGTGAGGTATGAAGTATTTTAATTTAATCTTAAATTAAACTTAATATGGTTACACGAGCCAAATGAGGTAAATTTAGAGCAATTGGGTAGTATTAGATGGGACACCACCAAGTTACTAAAGAGTAAAAAGAGGGAATATTTGAGAGAGAAGATTAATGATCTTGAAATGAACGCAAAAAATAGGAACATTAGAGAATTATATCAGGGAATTAGTACAGAGAAGAAAGGGTTTCAGGCTAAAACAAACATAATTCGGAATGAAAATGGGGATATGATTGCAGATTCCAGGAGTATGTTAAATAGATGGAAAAGTTACTTTAATCAGCTATTAAATGTACATACAGAACAGGACATTGAGGAGGATAATTTACAGACAGCAGAAATGATAGTCAAAGAGCCAAGTACATTAGAGGTTGAAATGGAGATTGAAAAATTGAAGATGTATAAAGCATCAGGTTCAGATGAGATCCCAGCAGAACTGATAAAATCAGGGGGAGAAAAATTGATGGACAAGATACGCTGGTTGCTTACTATGATTTGGGAAAAAGAAGCTCTTCCAGATGAATGGAAGGAATCAATTATCGTACTAATCTTATAAGAAAGTAGATAAAACTGATTGCAACAACTACAGGGCCTGGACAGACAATAGCACTGTCAAGACATGGAGTGACTGTTAATTGTCATTATATACTTTCAGAGCTAAATATGTATATTTAGTGGATTTTTTTCTTCATATAGTCAGATATAAATAGCATTCCCAATGAAAATCTGAATAAATGAATATGATATCTACGAAGAGATGTTATTTCCACTTAATTTCCGAGCGCTCGCCTGTTTGTTCGTGAATTGAGACAACAAGGTCATGTTTATTTCTGTTCGCACCTGCCCGACTTTACTTCAATCCACAGCGTGTCAACGGAAGGGGATGCAATTTAATCTTCTGGGAATGAGTCAGCCCTTGTAAACTTTAATTTGTTTCTCTCTTCTGTTTCTTTCCCTCTCTTCTCCGATTCGTGAAAAATCTGATCAAATCCGTTATAGAAAGCTGTTTCCCTCCTTAAATCTGTCCTACAATGACAGCGTCGGCCGCGGTGGTCTAGTGGTTATGTTCCTTTACTCCAGTCTCAAGGGTCGCGGGTTCAAACCCGGCAACGGTCGATCGATTTTTAGGATGGAAAAATCAAGAGACAAATCCTCCCGGAGGAGGTAATATGGTAACCTTTGCAAGGACTTGGTTTTCATTTAATGTTATAATGTTTTTAACCCTTAAATTGGCAAAACACAAATTTCTTCTGTTAGTTATTTGAATGTGGCGGACCGCAGTGAAAACGGAATATTGTGAAACTGTTATTATTATGAATAGTGTATAATTAGACACACATTTAAATGGACTCTTTTTGTTCGTTTTCTTCTGATTTATTAAAAATTTTAAATAAATTAAACCAACTGATGTATCCAAAAGGATACATTACGAATTTAAGGGTTAAATATTCCTAGTTTTATTTCTACTGAAATGCTTGCGAGATTTTTGGCACTTAAGGAAATTGTTGAAATGTGCTACATTATTTTGCTACTTTACAGTCCAGTTCTTATAACTGTAGTAATCTTGGTGTGTAGTAGGAGGGAACAATGCCGAATGGGGGAGGGAACTAGTAGTCATGCAAAAAAATTATCTTATCTTATAGGGCCTATATAAAAATCAATGTTTGTTTGTTTGTTTGTATGTTTGTTGATTTGTTTGTTTGTTCGTATTTTATGCGCGGCCATACCGTTGATCCGATTTTGATGGGTTTTTTTGCAAAATGTTCAGAAGATTCCAGGGATGAACTAGTCTATAAGAGAGTTGTGATATTCAACCCCTTCACCCCCAAAAATCACCCTTTGTAGTGAAAAACGTGATTGAAGTTCCAATTTTGATGCTTAAATGGCTTACGCTGCCTAAACCATTACAAATACACCAAATTAATGTACATAGAATTGAATATCTCAAAAAAACTCTTCAAAAAAGTCTGCGATAGCATATGTTTATCTCTTACGGATAACTCACAATAACCATTTTTGTTTTTCATCGATGTCAAGAAGATCGGAATAAGTCGATTCCCGGACAAGCTTGCTCTGCTATACTATTCATCCGATTGAGATGGGGCTTTTTGAAAAAATATTCAGGAGATTCCGGGGATGAACATAGGCTATAAGGGAGATGAAATATTCGACCTCTTGACGCCTAAAAATCACCCTTTGTAGTGAAAAACGTGAAATAAAGTTCCTATTTAGACGCTTAAATGGCTTACGCTGTCTAAACCATAACAAATACACCAAATTAATGTACAGAATTGAACATCTCAAAAAACTCTACAAAGAAGTCCGCGACAATATATGTTTATCTTCTACGGATAACTCACAATAACCATTTTCGTCTTTCATTGACGCCAAGAATATCGGGATAAGCAGATTTATTTATGAGTAGCAGCGCACGCCGGGTATTAGCTAGTCAATAATAGAATAATAAGATAAATTGTTATAAAAACACCGCTATCCTATAATGAACAATCTAAACCTATTAGACAACAAAAATATTCACTAAACAGAACTAGTAAATAAGAAAACTCAACGTGTAGTAACTATTATGTTTTCTAAACTGAGGGTAGTTACTGGCAGTACCTGAAACTCGCCTTCCCCTCTTACCGCACCATACACCATAGATCCCTAAAAGAAACCAGAACTACACAGTACAGCCGTGGTTTCGAGTCTGAAGATTTTTTAGGCTCGTGAAAGAACTTAAGCCTGAATAAAAAGGCATCAGTTAACCCTTAAATTGTCAATACAACATTTTCTCGTGCCAGTTATTTAAATGTTCCGGACCGCAAAGAAAATAAATTCATGTAAAACTGTGTTATTATTATACATTATTGCGTAATTTGACATAAATTTAAGTCATATTTACTCGTTTGTTTTTCTGTTGATCTAAAAACAATATTAAATAAATTAAATCAATGTATCCAATAGGACACATTTTTAATTTTAGGGTTAAAATTTAACCGACCTTCTTCATCCATCCAAGTAATACTTTTACTACACAACTGCATAACAACTATATAGAGCATTCCATTAATAGTCATCTAGGAAGCTACTTACTTTATTTTACATAATTTAAATTTTATTATATTGTATGTTTTTGTTAGTATTAGCTAGTATTAGATCACATCATCTTTGTATTTTGTTTAGTCTGTATTTTAATATCTTAAAATTGTAATATGTATGTAATTTTTTGTATAATTTTACTATTCGCTGGTTGAGTGGAAGAGAAGGCCTTATGGCCTTAACTCTACCAGCTAAAATAAAGCATTATTATTATTATTATTATTATTATTATTATTATTATTATTATTATTATTATTATTATTATTATTAATTGCCTATTATAATATCTCATTGATGCGATGTGCTAACCACATGTCACTCGTTGACATATGTAGGTAAATAGATGTAATATATGTAGGTAAATAAGAGTTATCCGCATGACGGCCGTCTATTCCAGAACAAGCGTCTGGTACTCATTTTCTTTAGAGGCTGCTTTGACCCCAGAGCCATGCTGCCACCAGAATGTTTCAAATAAAACAGTAAATACATTAATTTTCGGTTAACATTTTTACACCATCCGTAGATCTACTAATTAACTATAAAACAAGAAAAATAATAGTTCGCTCTTTATCATCAGATTTCTTTTAATATACAGTAAAAGTTCCTTATTCGAGGTTCCCTTATTCGCGTTTTCATTATTCGAGGGTTAAAAAAATTACGACACAATTCCTGTATTCGCGGTTAAAAATGTCTTTATTCGTGGATCCAGTCGGTATATTAGAAGAATTAGTATCCTTTATCAACGCATCGGAATCTTTTTATTTACTACAGGCACGTGCCAAGGTGGCTTTTACAAAGAGTGATTCAAACAAAATGGACAAATTAATATCAAAGCCTAAAGTTCATTGTTAAAAGCCACCGCCGTCGTATTTCACGTACTGCTATGTCCCTTGATAAATGCCGCCCTCGCCACGATTGGTGTTTCATTGTTTCAACTTGGCATTCGTTTCAATAATTTTGATTGAATAACACGTGTCTCTTTTGCTTTGTTGACAATTTATAATGTTGAATACAAGAAAAGATAATTTGTTCCGAAGCGGGAAAAAAGTAGTGTTGCTGCTTAAAGTAAAAACAGATAGGCCTATGATTGACCGTTTACACGTTGGCGAGTCGTTTTGCGTCTATATCACACTGTTTCAATGTTAATTAAACAACTGTGCGATTCAACAAGAAATCCGAGGACAAATAAGGAATTCTATCGCTGAATTCACAGCTGAAAATCAATCTGAATTGAAACATCTTTAAAAGCTGCAAAATTGGGGGAAAAAAAGTTATTTAAGACCTTGCCTAAGCCTGACAGTAATAATTCATAGAAATTGTTCAAAATATCTCATTCATTGATTTTATTTAACTTTTATTTTATTTTGGAACCTTGGAACGTATCCCCTACATACTCATACAAATTACCATTCCATATTCGCGGTTTTTGTATTCGCAGCATATTCGCAGAACATATCTCCCGCGAATAAGGAGCTTTTACTGTACTGAAATTGTATAATACAGTTAGTTATTTTGGTGTAGTTTTTAAGTTACTATAATGCAGGATAATGTGTGTGTGTATATATATATATATATGTTACATTGCGAACACCGAAGAAGATATGAAGAAAACCACGGTTGGGCAACATGGAGCGTGGTCGACGCTTCGATGGGTGTATGGCTTCCGAAACGGACCACACTGAAAACTGAAGGAGTTTAACTACATAAGAACTAAACCTTGGATGGGTGTACGTCTTCGGAAACAGACCACAGCGAAAACTCAATGTGTTTAATTATATAAGACCTAAACCTGTGACCCGAACTTATCATTCCTTGATAATGACACGTGGAATCATGCCGAAACGTCGGAATCAGTGGCCAGAGGCCGAACTTGAATCCATAAGAAAACTTTCTTATTCATATATATATATATATATATATATATATATAGGCCTATATATGAATAAGAAAGTTTTCTTATGTTTTCCGCGTCTATATTCATATATATATATATATATATATATATATATTCTTATGTTTTCCGCGTCTTGGATATATACAGAGAGAGAGAGGTTCAGTAAAAGCGTACAAAGAGTGGATCAAACAGTGATGCTCTACTCAACAATATGAGATGGGTAACCTAGGGACTGCTTGTCAGCTTACGGGGTTATAGAAGTCAACTTGTCTATCACATCTGTCCATCATTTTAATGTTTTCCACCTTATTTATACAACGAAGCGACATCCATATTTATGCATACTGTGCTGTTTCATTACGTATACATTCTTATTTACAACTATGTATATGCTTACATTTATATTCTTTACAGGTAGCTGTAATTACTATCATTAGCATATCTGAAATAACATAGATTACTAGTTGAACCTCGCAGCAGCTAAAACTGTCGGACACTCATCACAGTTCAAGCTTTAGGCCTACATAGCCGTGCAAGATTTTGCTGCATCTGACGCCGTTTTACAAAAACCGGAAAACTACTGATGAACAGAAATTTGGATATACAAGTTTACTCAAATATCCCCTGGACTTACATACCCAAGTTCCCTACATACACACGCTTTGGGAGACCCTTGGGATAGCAAGGTTAAGGCTCACACCTTTTAGACAATCGGCATGACAAGTCAGCCGGGTGTCAGCCCTGCGTGACGGCAGTCTTTACTTCCAGAACATGCTCCTGGTACTCATTTGTATTAGAGGCTGAGTCAACTACAGGTCCGTGATGTGGCCAGAAGGTTTGTGTCAGTTTCAAAATCCTGAACCCATCGGTACTTGAACCCGTGACCCTCCGATTTTGGTAAGCGTATTGTCTCAATCACTACGCTACATCATGTGTGTGTGTGTGTGTATATATATATATATATATATATATATATATATATATATATATATACACACACACACACAATGAAGTAATATGTTGCTGGAACAAGAAATATAAATTTGAAATAAGAATATCAGAAAACAGAAAATTAAACACCCTATTGTTTGCAGATGACCAAATAATAATAGCAAATTCAGAAGATAATCTGCAGAAAGGTCTGTACGAACTTAACAAAATTACAGAAGAATATGGATTGAAGATATCTACAGAAAAAAAAAACTAAAATTATGGCATTTCAAGGTGTAGATCCTGTCAGAAGTAAAATTGTACTGAACAATAACATTTTGGAGCAGGTCAATAATTTTACATATCTAGGATGCAATATTTCATATGAAGAAGAAAAGGATGTAAATACAAAAATATCTAAATTTTTAAGAATTTTAGGGTTAATAAATTCTATCTTCAAGCCACAGTTAGTCCAAAAGCATTCAAGATTAAAAGTGTATAAAACACTGGCTCTTCCAACTCTTTTGTATGGTAGCGAAGTATGGACGTTGAAACAGAAGGATATACAGAGACTTAGATCTGCTGAAATGAGATACCTTCGGAGGACTGCAGGACACACACTACTAGATCACAAAAAAAAGAAGACATCTTAGAAGAATTACACATGGAACCTTTAGAAAACAAAATTTCTGATTATAAGTCAAGATGGATGCAACATGTTCATCGAATGGAAGATCACAGAATACCCAAACAAATGTTAAAATATCAACCTGCAGGAAGAAGAAGACCAGGACGTCCATCAAAAGACTTTTGGATGGTGTTTCTCTTGAGGCCGAAACAGGTCAACTAATGGTCTAAATTCGTGAATGTGCTATGATGATGATGATGATGATGATATATATATATATATATATATGGGGCACGCCGTAGTGTAGTGGTTAAGGCACTGCACTACAAACCAGAATATCGAGGGTTCAAGTCATGATGGGGTCAGGATTTTTAAACTGACCCAAACCTTCTGGCGGCACTATGGTCCTAGGGTCGACTCAGCCTCTAACGGAAATGAGTACCAGCCGCTTGTTCTGGGGTAAAGGCAGCCGTCACGCAGGGCTGACAAATCTGCTGACATCAAGTGCCGATTGTCCAGAAAAAGTGGGAGCCTTTACCTCCTACTACCCGAAGGGCCTTCTGAGGCCTGTAATGGGATTACTTTATATATATATATATATATATTTCGATTTTATAATTAAATTTTGACATTTAGCAATGAAGGCCTAATATGACACTTTAAGATTTTTTTTATTAGGATGCCTGGATAACGTAACTGGTAGCGCACTAACGTATCAAGTTAGAGGTCCTAGGTTCAAATCCCGGTGCATGCGTTTATTTTTCTTTTCATGCCATATATATATATATATATATATATATCCACAATAATTCTGCCCGAGGGCAGATCTTTCACTGCAATCATAGCATTTTCATGCGATGCTTTGCAGCTTTAATAGGGAATTATAGGTGTGGTAACTTCCCGTTGCTTTCCACACCGTTGAAAGATGGTGATGATAATGATAAGGATGATTATGATGGCCGGATGATTTTCGGGGACCGTTGGGCCCCAAGCATCCTGACATTTGTCTTACGGGTGAAGAAAAAAACCTCACCCAGGAGCCTGTCCGGACCGGGAATCGAACCCGGGCCCGCTGCGTGACACGGCAGCACGCTACCTCGAGACTACAGCTGTGGACATATATATATATATATATATAACATGATAAAAAAGTAAATGCCTGGACGGGATTCGAACCCGGAACTTTGGGTCGCTACCCCAGCGTGTTATCCATTACACCACCAGGCAAATCCAATTCAAACACTTATTTTTCTTATATGTGTATTACATTCTCCATTATTACTAGATGTCGCGAGAACTCGGTCTTCACTGCCACCTAGTAGCTGACTATAACAAGTAAGCATATATACGTATATATATATATATATATATATATATATATATATAGGGTGTTTAAAAAAACACCGACAACCGGAGGTGAGATGGTATATTGAGTTATGTTGATCATTTTTAATAAGGTACCAATGTCCGGAAATGATGAGTTTTCACACATCAAGTTTTCAAAATACCCCCCCCAATCTCCTTGCAGAGCGTACATCGGCGGTGTAGTGATTGGAGCACACGTTCAAATACGTCTGGTCTCGTTTGAATTATTTCTGCAGCAGCGTGGATTCGGGATATAAGATCCATACGTGACTCTACATTTTCATGATATGCTTGCAGCTTTACTAGGGAATTATAGGTGTGTGGTAACTTCCCGTTGCTTTCCACACCGGTGAAGGATGATGATGATGATGATTATGATGATGATGATGGTAATGATAAAGATGATGATAATGGTCATATGATTTCGGGAACCGTTTGGGCCTTAAAGTTTTCCTGACATTTGTCTTACAGATGAGGAAAAACTCCGATAAAAACCTCACCCAGAAAAACTGTCCCGACCGGGGATCGAACCCGGGCCCGTTGCATGACAAGGCAGCACGCTACCTCGAGACCACAGTGGTGGACACTCTGTATATATACCAACAATAAATGAACAGTAGTTCAATGAAGACTAGCCTTAATAACAAGACAAAAACAAAACTGATGTATTATGTAAACCATAAACTCTTTCAGGTATTTAAAAGTCTGCGGGAGTATAATATAGGTTGGTGGATAAAATTACTAGAAGAAAAAGTTGATTTAAAATACAAGTAGGGCGTCCCTGACACGGAAGTAAATAATGGCAGGTCTTAAGAAGATAGATAGCCGTTCCATATCACACGTTGATAGTAATTCATCCTGCATTATCCATTCCTCCAACGTCGAATCAAACAAAACATTGTAACTGGCACCACGACGTGCTATATTATTTTTCAAATAAAAACCTCATGTACATTTTATAATTTATTCCCCGCTGCTTTACAAACTGTATGGAACAGATGAGAAATAACCGATACAAAATAGTATAATACATTGCGAGGTTCTTACTTACTTACTTACTCACTGGCACTGGTTAATGGCCGCGCGGACATAAGCTCTCCATACATCCCTATCCTGAGCTAATGCTTTCCAATCATTCCCTGTATAATCTACTTCCCTCAAATCATGGTTAATGTTGTTCTCCCACCTCATTCTTGGTCTACCAACTGGGCGTTTTCCTTCTGGCTTTCCTACAAGAAGTTTTCATGCACGTCTTTCATTCCCCATACGCGCAACATGTCCTGCCCATCGCAGTCTACGGGACTTAACTGTTCTTATTATATCTGGCTTCCTATAAAGAGCATGTAGTTCATTGTTATGAAGTCTTCTCCATTCACCTGTCTGTTCATCTCTCTTTGGTCCAAAAATTTTCCTTAGAACTTTATTCTCAAATACTCGTGGCTCGGAAGTGTTTTTTTACAGAAGTGGGGAAACATTAAAAACCGAGCAGTAGCGAGGTTTTCAATTTCCGAGATTTGTAAAACACTTCACAAACGTGTGTTGTACATTATTTTTTACACGGTTGTGTTTTTAAAAAATAGTAAAATAATAACATCTTGGTTCGAAATATTTGCGTTCATTATAAACAACTGACTGACGTTTGCAGTCTGGCCAATGTATATACGGTAAATACCGAAAATAATTTAGTTGAGACTACAGCAGCCGTGACACCAATTAGGCATAAAATGGCGGCAACTACGAATTTATTGTTTTATATTGTTTCAAATAAAGTTCAATTCATTTAAAATGCAGTGATTTGTTACGTATAATGTATATTAACATCACCTTTTACATATATTTTGTGTATATACATTGTACATAGCATACAGAAAGGACAATGGCTTTACTTCCCGTCCTAGGTAGATAATTTGTGATATTACAGTATAGTTATTTAGTTATTTATCGGTTGGCAACCCTGAAATTTAGGAAATTGAACTTTCAATCCTGGTAGCCATTTTTGCACGTACGACAGAATGCATTATCGTGCAAAAATGTATATTTAACTCATAATTGTACCACAGCGCACAATGCCAAATTTTGCCCTAAAACAATTCGATACAAAAAATTCACTCTAATACTCGCTATTCACTTCTCAAAAGCAATAATTTTGAATTAATAAAATTGAGGTAGTAATAATATATTTACATTATAATCCAAATGACAATTGGTCTAAAAATTATTTTACAGTCTTTAGCAAAAGGTAACATATTTTCCCCTCTACATTTCTAATCATTTTTATTTGTAGACATTACAATAAAATATATAAAACTGCTATTCTCCCAATTATATTATAAGGATGCGAAACATGGACTCTTACTTTAAGGGAGGAGAAAAGATTATGAGTAATTGAGAATAAAATTCTTAGGAAAAATTTGGACCAAAGAGAGATGCACAAACAGCCGAATGGAGAAGACTACAGTGGTATTTATAAGAAATTAGATATAATAAGATCAGTTAAGTCTCGTAGACTGCGATGAGCAGGACATGTGGCATGAATGGGGAATGAAAGTGGAGCATGGAAAATCCTTGTAGGAAAACCAGAGGTAAAACGCCCAGGCAAAGAATGAGGTGGGAAAATAACATTAACCATGATTTGAATGAAGTAGAATGTACAGAGGTTGATTAGAAAACATTAGATCAGGATAGGGATAAATGGAGAACTTATGTCCGTGCGGCCATGAACCTACGGGTTCGATAGTGCCAGTCAATTAGATATTATATCATTACATTATATTCCAAACAAAAACTGTTCTAAAAATATTTTATGGTGTTTAATACAAGGTAATAAATTTTGCCTCTACATTTCTACTTTTTTTTTTGTTGTAGAATGTACATTATAAAAAATGCTTAGGACATACGCTCATTCTACACGCCTCTCTGTACATATTACAAATACACATTACTTACGAGAAGTAGTCTGCCGAAGTGGCTCATGAATTTAAAATAAACTACAAATACAAAACATGGTGATACAAAGTAAAATTTATTCCAAAATATTTGAGGTACAAATAAAAAAACTTCAGAAAAAAAAACTTTAGAGAAATCCTTCTTAAATGTTATGAAGTTTTAGCTACGGGGCTACCTGTACTCCTGAATGGATCGGAAAGTTGGACTCTTATTGTTAGTGAAAATGTACTAAGAATATCTGAAGTAGCAGAAATGGGGTTTCGCCGATATGTGGCAATAGGCTATATGCCTTCTTTGATATGAAGAAAGATGAAGATATTAGTAAAGAATTGCAAATAGTGCAATAAATAAAATAGAGGAATGTAGAATAAAATTGTTTGAACATGTCAATAGTATAACAGTACAAAGGCTGTCTCATAAAATTTTTAATTTTAACCGACAAGGACACAGAGGTCGAAGACGACTAGCTAAAAGTTGGAGCCAACAATTATAAAAGTCTAAACAAATCTTAATTAATCTAAGTCGGCGGTTCCCAACCTTTTTTCGACTCGCGAACCGCTTCCACAACGATCTGATTTGGGTAAATATACATATAATATTTATTAAATATACATACAGTAGATATGCATAAAATTTAATTCTCAGCAAAAGGTTTAATAATCTTAAATTAACTTAACCCTAGTCCACCGCTGTGGTCTCGAGGTAGCGTACTGCCTTGTCAAGCAGCGGGCCCGGGTTCGATTACCGGTCGGGACAGGTTCCTGGGTGAGGTTTTTTTTGCGGTTTTTCCTCACCTATAAGACAAATGCCAGGAAGCTTAGAGTCCAACGGTCCCCGAAAATCATCCGGTCATCCTCATCATCGTCACCATCCTTCACCAGTGTGGAAAGCAACGGGAAGCTACCACATCCATAATTCCCTAGTAAAGCTGCAAAGCATAGTATGAAAATGCTACGAATGCAGTGAAAGACCTGCTCTCGGGCAGATTACTATGGAATGGAACTTGACCCTTAACTGTTAAACCTTGAAGTTATTGTAGTTACGGCTTAAAAGTTACACAACGTGTAGGCCTAGTTGTAGCGAAATCAAATGCATTCCTAACGTTGTTACATAACTGCAAATCAGTCATTCGCGGCAAATATTAATTAATTGTGGAAATAATGTGATAAATTTCCGATATTACACATATGTAACAAGGGGCATTATAGTGTGAATTTAATTTTAAAATAATAGTAATTATTATTATTATTATTATTATTATTATTATCATCATCATCATCATCATTATCGTCATCGTCATCATTATTATTATTATTATTATTATTATTATTATTATTATTATTATTATTATTATTAGGGCAAGGCAATTAATGATTTTGCATCTTTTTCTTATGAAGGTTGAAACATTGCTTACGTATATGAAAATGTACGGCATTAAAAAACGGATTAAGTAAAAGCAATTCGTTAGGGCATTTTTTTTTTGCACTTTCTTAACTTTTTTAGGAATATGTCATTTTTTGGCAATTTTTAGGTCATTTTGAGCATTTTTTATACTTTTCCGGAAGGCTGTGACATTATTTATATTTCATTTAAGATTTTTATTATAATTCAGTATTTTTCCTTGTCAATACAATTTCTTGGAATTAAGTAGTTGTTTTGCTAACTACTACCCCTATTTTTCAAGGTATGTGCATAATGAACTTGCCCACTTCTAGGAATTTTATTCAATTTCTTAGAGCTTATGCTAGCTTCTACCATTATTCTGATTAACTGTAATTCAAAATTGCTGCAAAAGTACACTGTGTAATTGAAATGGCTTTTCTGCAATAAAAGGTACTGTAACATGTATTTTTTAAATACTTTTCTTTTAATATTTTGATGTTAAGTTAAATTTTATGTAATTCAGTAATCAAGTGAGTACTTAATCTAATAAATAGTATTTTTATTGGTAATTCTTAACTTTTTATCCGTCATATTTTATTTTATTGGTCTTTTTTTTTTTCATTTTTAGGTCATAAATGCATTTTTTATTTTGCATTTTTTACCAATTTATAGGTCATTAAATGCCTTGTCCTAATTATTATTATTATTATTATTATTATTATTATTATTATTATTATTATTATTACTATTATTATTATTATTATATCTTTGGGCAGACCCTTCAAACGTTGCTTTGAGACCGTAACAGACCACTAGGTCTATAACATGGAAGGAAGAAGAAGAAGATTATTATTATTATTATTATTATTATTATTATTATTATTATTATTATTATTATTATTAAGTTGCAGAAATGATGGAAACAATAATAGACCTAACCTCGAAACCCACCATTACGGAAAAGTTTTTGGCGAACCCCTTGAAACATTAGAACTCATACACATATCAACATGTAAGATTATAATATAGCGTCTGCAGACTTTGATCGTATTCAGTGGGCTGTGATTTTTTTTTTTTTTACTCGTGTGTTTTCCATGTGTTTGATGCAGATATCAGTAATTTAATGGTATCGATTATACGAAATGGCGATTATGAATAAATGGATCCCGGTAACGAAATTCCAACCTAGCATTTCCCTTAACTAATTGACTAACTCACTGGTTCTATCGAACCCATAGGTTCATTGCCACGCGGACATAAGCTTTCGATACATTCCTATACTGAGCTATTGTTTTCCAATCATCCCCTGTACAATCTACTTCTCTCAAATCATTACATACTTACTTACTCACTGGCACTATCGAACTCGTAGGTTCATGGCCGCGCGGACATAAGCTCTCCATACATCTATATCCTGAGCTGCTTTCCAATCATTCCCTGTATAATCTACTTCCCTCAAATCGTAGTTAATGTTATTCTCCCACCTCATTCTAGGTCTACCAACTGCGTGTTTTCCCTTTGGCTTTCCTACAAGAAGCTTCCATGCAAGTCTTTCATTCCCCATAAGTGCCACATGTCCTGCCATCGCAATCTACGAGACTTAACTGTTCTCATTATATCTGGCTTCCTATAAAGACCATGTAGTTCATTGTTTGTAGTCTTCTCCATTCGTCAAATCATTATTAATGTTATTTTCCCACAGCATTCTAGGCCTGCCTATTAAGCGCTTTCTCTCTGGTTTTCCCACAAGAAGCTTCCATGCCCCTCTTTCATTCCGTATTCGTGCCAAAATGTACTGCCTTTCGCAGACACCTGACTTAACTGTTATTATATCTGGTTTGCTATAAAGATGACGTACCTCACAGTTATGAAGTATTATCCATTCGATCCCTGTATGATTCGTCTTCCGGGCCGTGATCCGGTATTACATCATTGTTATTATCATTATCATCATCATATTTATAGGAAGCCAGATATAATAAGAACAGTTAAGTCTCGTAGACTGCGATGGGCAGGACATGTGGCACGTATGGGGAATTAAAGACTTGCATGGAAGCTTCTTGTAGGAAAGCCATAGGGAAAACGCCCAGTTGGTAGACCAAGAATGAGATGGGGGAATAAATTAACCATGATTTGAAGGAAGTAGATTATACGGGAAATGATTGGTGAACATTAGCTCATGATAGGGATTTATGGAGAGCTTATGCCCACGCAGCAATGGACCTACGAGTTCGATAGTGCCAGTGAGTTAGTTAGTTAGTTATTATAATTGGTGACTTTTCTGTGGTATTGTATGTTACTTCGGAGAGGATTCACTGTACTCGTCAAATAAAATAATCTTGAGCGTCCTAAATTGAGAAACTCTAGAATCCATCCTGCATAAATTCAACAGTTCATATCTCTTTAAATAATTAGGAGATGTCTGGAATTCCGTGACTGTTCTGACACGTTATGATTCATGGTTCGTGTTCAATTAATTAATGTTCCACATGTAGGAAGAAGATTTCTACATCTGCATTTCAATGCCTTAAATCACTCCATTCAAAGCTGTCGAGGAGAAGGAATTCATTGCAATCGGAATCCACGACGACTGCGAACCAAAATATTTGTTCTTCAAATTCTTACCGCACATTTACTCTGGAATATGAAGAATGCAACCTCTTGCCTTTAATCCAAAACTTTATCATTTTATTGAAATTTCTTAGTATTTTAACATCTTATCTATATTTTTGCTAGTGTGTCATATTCTAATTTTATTTTAGATTCCATATCTAAGCTATAGACCAGCCTCATGGCTAGTGGTCAGCACTTCTGCCTATAGTTCATGAGGTCCCGGGTTCGATTCCCGGTCAGACCATAGGATTTTTTTCTTAAAGGGAATTATTCCTGCGGTCGCCCATGGTCTGGAATTTAGGTTAAGGGCTCTCCTGGCGTTTCATTATCATTTATCGCCCATCATACCATCAGGGTAACGTAACTTCACCTTTAAGGTGTCCCAACCTAAGAAATGGATTACAATCAGCCAAAGCCAGGGCAGAAAGCCAGAAATGTCATAAGAGACAACCTGGTGGCATTGGACAAAAAAAAATATCTAAACTATTCAATAATATTAATGTTAGTTATTTAGTTCATAATTCAGATTGAAATGGCAGATTACTCTGAGCACCGCGACCTGAAACATCTATTGCGCTATGCCAGTATATTTTCTTTATTAAGAATTTCTCTACAATACATTACTTTTCCTAAAATAGGCCTTACATTGTAAATTTTACTCCTCCACAAATCCCTAATATCTACACCACTATCTGTTAATCCTCTCGACATCCTATGCACTCCTTGAGTCCACTGTTCTCGTCTCCCCTTTCTTATTTTGCCCTCCGCTTCAAATTTTAATATCATCTTAGCTATCTTGTCATCTGACATCCCCTTTACGTGACCAAACCATTTCAGTCTTCTTTCTTCGATAAAGTATAATTATAATAATAAATAATGATGATGATGATGATGGTAATAATAATAATAATAATTAATAATAATAATAATAATAATAATAATAATAATAATAATAATAATAATAATATAATAATAATAATAATAATAATAATAATAGCTTTATTTTACCTGGAAGAGTTACGGCCTTAAGGTCTTGTATATCAATCTACAAGGTTAGCAAAAATACAGAAATTACTGTTACATCTAAATTACAATAAATAAAATCATTACATAGCATTATGGAAATTAATGGAAGTTGTAGGTCGTCGTCTAGGTCCGGCATATCAGGTTCTTCTCTCATGACCCATACCGCGATTTTTGGATTGGGCCATGACCGTGAGGTGGAACTACAGCCCTCCCGTTGTCCCCTTCTGACTATTTTTCTTGTTCAGGCTCGGAGTCATGAGGCAGTACCCTGATGGGACCCCACTAAATCAAACCACAGAGCCGATCAACCAGACTGATTTCACTGGTCAACATGATTTTAGTCTCATGAGTACCAATAGTTGTACTTAATGCAGTTTTTATCGTGTTTTCAAATATGTATTCGGAATTTCTCCTTCACCCACAGTTTTTTTATTTCAATTTAAATTAATGGATTTAAATAATTATTTTTTTAATAAACGTTTTTTCGTCCATTTGTCCATTGTAAAATAAAACGGGGAACACTTTCATCAGGAGATTTCAGCTATGGACGAAAACGATATCAAGGCAAATGGAATCCTAATTCGCTGGCCGATTATTGTTGGACCATCAAGAGGGATGCTCCACAGGTGAAATATAGCAGAAAATCGTCATTTCTTACTTTCTAGGTGAGTCCGAATGTTCGAATATTGTGTAGTTACGAGTGTAGAAAATATTAAAGTGTTTGAAATTATAAATGTCTGTCTCTCGGAAACCTTGCGTAATGGAGAAACCCCGATATCATATTTGAATTCAGGAGAAAAAATACTATCAGAATCACATATTTTTCTTTCTGAAACAAAAAAAAAATATTTTTTGTTGCTCAGTGTTTTTTTCTTGATTTTCTTCAGTTGTCAAGGCAAATGCTAATTAGTATTTCATTATACTAATCCCGAAATAAGTTCCAGTTATACTGTAAACAAACTTCTGTAAAGTATTACTCCGCCGACTGCGTCTTTGAGGGAACCGTCATGCTACTTTTACCCGCCATATGAGTGAATTGTGTACGGAACTGTCATAAATATAGCATTGTATTTTAAGGGAAATTAGACTGAATACAACATAAGGTAAGTCTACGGATCCACTACAAATTTTATAAACGTATGCACTATACCAAGGGAATATTTATAAATTGAATTTGAATTGGAACACATCTAAATTGCAATAATTAGGAAATTCCATTTCTTATTTATTTATGACAAAAATTATATATGGGCCTACCTAATCAGACATTTAAGTTTTTTTTTTTTTGCATGGTGCTGACAGATATTCTTTATTTGCAATTTCATTACGAGCAGAATATATGCTCTATGCTGACTCACCTGTAAATTCCTCTGTTATTTTTACCACATCCTCAATTGCTAATAAAGGATATTTTTCACAAAACTCTTTGAAAACAATCAAAATAATTGGTTTCTCACACTTTTCAAATGGATTATTTTCCAATGTTTTAAGAAATTCTACAAAAAGCGGTCATTATGAAACAATTGAAATTCCAACATATTCTGCTTTACGCGTGCGTACGAATATAACAAATATTTACTTTTTTTTTTTTTTTGCAAATGCCCCAGGTTGTCTTTCGACATTCCTGGTGTTCTCTCCTGGCATGGCGTACTTGTAACCCCCTTCTGAGGTTGGGGCGGGGTTACGTTGTCCCGATGATATGACGGGTGATGATGACAGTGGTGCGCCAGGAGAGTCCCTAATCCTAAGCTTAATCTAAGATGAATATGAATGATGATGATTGCGATGGCCATATGATTTCGGGGACCGTTTTGGCCTTAAAGTTTTCCTGACATTTGTCTTACAGGTGAGGAAAAACCTCACTCAAAAAACTGTCCCAACCTGGGATCGAACCCGGGCCCGCTGCATGACAAAGCAGCACGCTACCTCGAGACCACAGCAGTGGAGTGCTTATGTAATATTTAAAATTCTGTGGCACAATGCACAAAACCCATAACCCTCAAATTTAAAAAAAAAAGAGTTAATATTATTAATGTAATATTGGAGCTGTCATTTATCATCCCTCAAATTTTGATTGCTGTACAAATAGTTAAACAGAAGATCCAGAGATGGACAACACATTGGAAGTTCACTTCAGATAGGAAACCTCCATGCATGAATCTTCATTTTCTCAGAACTACTTAAATGAAGGTTATTGGTTTCATGCATGGTGCCACAGAATTGTAATTATACATTTTAAAATTATACCATGTAACTTACATAGATGTGTGCTAGATAATATATATATGTTTATTAGTTTTTTTTATTTTTATTCTTAAATACCTACAAATATTCAGTTTGGCAGATAAATTAAAAGTATAGAAAAAATGGTATGAACATGTCTGCAGAATGGATACCTACAGTTTGCCTAGGAAAAGTCTGAACTATCAACCGAGAAGAGGAAAAAGAGATCGGGGACGCCCACGAAAAATATGAACACAGCATCTATGATACTTGGAGCCGAACGAACCAATAAGGTTTCATCTTTGTTAGAAGGAGAATAATATTATTTATATTTATTTTATATCGAGTGTTAGAGAGCGAACTATTTTTTGTTACGCGCTTAAAGGTAAAATCATTATTCTACCAATGAAAATGCAGGCATATGTCGGATTTGTTTACATTGAAACTGGAACTTAGCTCGGAACAAGTATACAATGACTCATTTTATATGACTCATGTTGGCAATCTTTACTTAGCGTTTTCTGCAATGCCGATAAATATATTGTTGCAGTGCATATAATTCTATCGCTATTGGGACTGGCTTACGGCCAGTGCCATGCGGAATATTTTTTGTCCAAGACATAATATACATGAGAATAAATTCAGTAAAGTTATTCCCTCTCTCCATTACGCACTTCTCTTTTTATGGATGGCTGATTCTTGTTGCAGTGATGTTGCGGAAAATTCAACATGCTTCCCCCATACTCTTACAAATTATCATAAGTAATGCCATGAGTGAATTTTTCTAGAGGATTTGGAAATCACGATTGACATTTCTTCGACTATTTAACGAATAAAATTTAACTGTTTACTCACAAATCATTATTTAGATATAGCTATTTTAAAATATTTATATATTTAATGTAAACGGCGATGTTTGAAAACAAATGAGAAATATTTGGTTATGTTTCATTTGTTCATCCACTGCAACTTGATCATGTTATTTATTGCCAAATAGGATCGCAATATTGTAAGAATGCACCCTAGTGGACAAAAAATGGAACACATCAAACTGTACATTATAACCAACATTATAGGTTATTAATTATTCTTTTAAGGAAACAACTCAGAAAAATAATTACTTAAAACACAATTATTGAACACACATTTATCAAATGTGTAGTTCGAGGCAATCTGTTTATTATTTCCTATATTCACTGTATTTGTTGGAGAGTCAGTCACTGCAAAATAATGCTCTGGCCTGTTCAGGATATTAAAAAGGAGGAGCTTTCTTTACTTTGGTAAACAGAATCGATAAATAGCGAGGTTAAACAATGTCCGTCGCCGTGGCGTAGTCCGTAGAGTCCCTACCTTCCACTCCGGCGACCCGGATTCGATTCCCGGCGGGGTAGGGGATTTTAAATCTCCACCTTGTGTCTGGGTGTGTGTCCTGTCTTGTGTTTGTATGTGTGAATAAGATGAAAAGGTTAACAAAGGTAAAACAAAAAGGAAGAACGGTGTAAACGAAAGAAAAAAAACACGAATGTCATTGGTTGTAAAACAAAATTCATTAAAACGTGATTGGTCATTGACTCCCATTTGGGGCATGAGCTAGTCTTCAGAATTCTTTCTGCCAATAATAAGTATGTACGCAACAAGGGAAGTAAGTACTACATTACTAGTCGAGGGCGTGTGTGAGCCCCAACTTAGCTCGGACTAGCAAATAAGTTCGAGACCAGTAATATACTTACTTCCCGAATTGCGTAACCAACTTGAACACGATTTTCACCCACTTAAAAACATTGGATCGAATTTGTATACATGTAAAGGGCCCATGACAATACAATAATTTCATTTTTTTAAATCCTGGCTAGAATCATCCGAAAATCAAAAAAATAAAAACCGGTATAATAGGTTGCGGACTTATCGACTTTTTAGTCAATCGTAGTAGCAGCTCAGTTAGTAGAGCGGTGGACTGTAGTGGTATATAATTTCAGCAATCCATAGGTCGCTGGTTCAAATCCGGCCCGGAGGATTTTTTTAGAAGAGTTGTTAAGCAATTAAATTTTCATGTAATTCCGGTTTATGACAATCAATAAAACAATAATAAAAAAAATAATTGTTTAAAAAACTAAAACAACACACTTTATTATAAAACCAAACTAAAAAATAAAAAATAAATAATAGTTTAAAAAACTAAAACAACACGCTTTATTATAAAACCAAACTAAAAATAAAAATAAATAATAGTTTTAAAAAACTAAAACAACACGCTTTATTAGAAAATCGAACTAAAAAATGAAAAATAATTTTGATTTCCAACACGCTTGGGATAAAATTGAAGTGGTCAACAAAAAAAAAAAATCATCTCCAACACATCTAGAATAAAACTAGAGTTATCTACAAAAAAATAATTTTACCATCAGAAGTGTGGGGCGCTCTATATCAATTAATATATTTGATAATAAACAGATATTGGTAAAAGTAAAGTCTCTGAGGGTCGGTTTCACCAACAGAGGTAACTGTATTACGCCAGTTTTCCCCATGTATAATACATAGCTTAAACTGGCGTAATACAGTTACCTCTGTTGGTGAAACTGGCCCTAAGAAGAAAACGTAAAAACCATAAGAAGCACCCCACGCTTTTGACGGTATTTTTTTTGTGGATAACTCTACTTTTATTATAGATGTGTTGGAGATGGTTTTTTGTTGACCACTTTAATTTTATCCCAAGCGTTTTGGAAATTAAAATTATTTTTCACTTTTTTAGTTCGGTTTCCTAATAAAGCATGTTGTTTTAGTTTTTTAAACTATTATTTATTTAAAACACCGTACATGCAAATGTCATTTGATTTTCTATGTCGTACGTTTAAAGAGTAAAGTTCCTGATAGAAGAAACATTCAGATCAAATACTAATTGATTATTTAAAATCTTTTACTTATTTACATTAACAAAGACACGAAAATCAATAATTCTATGAAGGTCACCGTCTGGAGATAATGTATCTATTGTATAGGATACAAAAATATGTTCCTAAACTCTGAGGTAATAGATAAACATCATATTATATAATAATTATACATTTTGGGAAACAAAACGGATGTGGTGATAGTGTTAATCAAATTGTTTGATATAGGAAGTGCTTGATTGGAAATTGATAAAGTAATCAGTTTTATAGGAAGTTAACATTGATACGCCACATTGAAAGTTAAAATTAACTATTCAACACATATTATTTGAACTAATTAGTTTTACATTTTTTTTTCTCTCATTCAAAAAATTCGAATGATCTTGACCAGGATCTAATTCGCAAACATCGGATCCAGAATAGATTCTGTACTCCTACCATAACCTAATCCATCCATCCATCCATCCATAATAATTCTGCCCGAAGGCAGGTCTTTCACTGCAATCATAGCATTTTCATGCTATGCTTGCAGCTTTACTAGGGAATTGTAGGTGTGGTAGCTTCCCGTTGCTTTCCACACCGGTGAAGGAAGATGATAAGGATGATAATGACCATATGATTTCGGGGACCATTTGGGCCTTAAAGTTTTCCTGACATTTGACTTACAGGTGAGGAAAAACCCCGATAAAACCCTCACCCAGAAAAACTGCCCCGACCGGGGATCGAACCCGGGCCCACTGCGTGACAAGGCAGCACGCTACCTCGAGACCACAGCGGTGGACAAATAGAATATAATAATATAGAATTTCTGAATCTTTATTGACTTATGAAAATGTTTTTATTTGTTTTATCTTCACTATTTTTAATCATATTTTCCTTTAAATTATTTCTATTATCTTTGTGTATTGAGTTTTTTTATGTAATTTCACAAGTAAGTTTGAGAACAGCAATAAATTCTGCAATAATAAATTGTGTTTTTTCGTTTTTTATTTGCATTTATGTTGGTCGCATAGAATTACCTACATTTTTAGTAAGTAGGCCTATGCATTTTTTATTAATGGCGTAGCCCACTGTTTAACCACAGCCTCTCCTTTATTAAATTTTTAGTTAGGCCTACCTTATTTATCTATATATGTCATGTATGACATGCGGTCAACACACAGACTCAATGAGACATCTAACAGGCAACTAAGGTATTACTAGGACGTTGAGGTTGGTAAAATTTGCTTCGAGGCTTAAGGATCCTTTACCACTCTGAAAATCATTACACTCGGGACCCACGGCTTATAGTCCTTCCCGGAGGACTTGTTCCTTGGATTTTTATATCCTAAAAAAATCCATCGACCCCGGCCGGGTTTGAACCCGCGATCCTCGGGACCAGAGGCAAGGAGCATAACCACTATTCTACTGCGGCCGACTATTAAGATAAAAGTTGATTTAAAATAAATGTACATTAATGTAACAGAAATATAAACTAAAAGTGAAATTCGCAAATTTTCAGACAACAACAAAATTAATTTGACTATTTAATTCATGTCGCAAATGGTAGTCAATGATCAATCACGTTTCAATGAATTCTGTTTTACACCAATGACAGTCGTGTTTCACCTCGCTCTTTATCGATTTATCTTTATCACCTTCTGCTTTTGTGACAAAGAAAGCTCCTCCTTTTTTAATATTCTGAACAGGTTAGACCATTATTTTTCTCCAACAAATACATTGAATATAGCAAATAATGAATAGATTCAGTGATTTTACTGAGTTGTTTATTCAAAATATAAATGATTAACATTTAATGTTGCTTATAATAGTTTGATGTGTTTCATTATTTCTCCACTAGAGTGCATTCTTACAATATTCCGATCCTATTTGGTAATAAATAATATGATCGAGTTGCAGTGAATATACATAACCTCACATTTCTAATTTGTTTTCAAACATCGCCGTTTACATTTACTATATGAACATTTTAAAACGCTGGTAACTATATTCAAATAATTATGTTTTAGTAAAGAGCTTAATTTTATTCGTTAAATAGTCCTAACAAATGCCACTGTTGATTTCCAAATTCTCTACATAATTTGGAAATCACTCGTGGCATTACTTATGAAAACAAAACATGTACTACTTTGTGCAAAATTGTCATTTGTACACTTGACATAAATTAACAAATAATTGAGAACTTTTTTTCAAAACTGAAGTATTTAGTATTTTCTAGAATATTACTGGGCCTTAATAATACATTTACACCTTTTCCCTATTGATTGTACTAATTTGAAACAAGTTTCTGCAGTATTTTTCCCCATTCTTCCAACAACACTCTTCAATTCATTTAGATTAAACAATCCACCTGACGAACCTTTCCCTTTAGAATTCCCCACAAATGTTCAATGAAGTTTAAGTCCGGAGATTGAAGATGAGTTTTTAGGTGCTTGGGGTCGTTCAAGATCAACACCGTTTATTAATGTTGGGAGTATGTTTCAGGTCATTTCCTTACTGAAATGCATAAGGCGTGAACATGCCAATTTTCTCAGCACTCTGTTTAACATTATTTTCCAGAATGTCACAGTAGACTCAGTGGTCCATAGTGCCATCGACGAACTGAATAGTACCCACTCCAAAAAAGAATGGGCCCTCCTACTCCTGGCGCGACAGGCCTACAAGGCCCTTAGCCTACCAACCGACTGCTGGCCTCACATCCACATGTGTTAATCACAAAGGTAGATGATAATCAGCCAGTGTAGGGGTGACATGTGGTCAGCATGTCGAGTCCCCCAACCGTTATAGCTGGTTATCTCAACCTGGAGCCGCTACTTATTGTAGATACTCAAATGCATCACGGTGCTGTGTGGGCACCGGTCCCATACTGGCCGAAATAACATGAGAAAATTTCTTCCCCCATGGAGACTCGAACCAGCGCAAGTCCTGTAGCTCTGCGCCAAGGCTTCCTGCCTTATCCACTCGACTACGGCGCGGGACATCGGCCCTCCTCCGTATATAAATGTGGGAAGCGTATTAGTTTCTTATGGACAGTGTTGTTCTTTCTCCGTACCCAGTTTATTCCATCGAGTCAAAAAAATGTTAATTTTCGTTTCGTCCGACCAAATCACGTTTTTCCAGAACTTCTGTCTCTTTTACTGGGGCTCTTTGTCAAAGTTCAGTCTTGCTTTACGATTCTTCTTGTTTACGTATAGCTTCTTCTTAGGGATTCTGTCTCGATAGCCATGCAGCCACAAAACTCGATGGACTGTTTGGTGGAATACTTAATGTTGTGATACCTGTTCCAATAATTGTTTGATTTTGGATAACTTATTCTAGGGTTAATTGCTACTAGCCTGATAATTGAGTTTACTTCTCTCTGATTCCGGAGCTTTGTATCTGGCTTCCTTGGAATATTTGCAGTGCAATCATTATTATTTGAACTTATCAGTACATTTCACTGTATGAACTACACGGTCTTTATAGGAAGCCAGATATAATAAGAAAAGTTAAGTCTCGTAGACTGCGATGGACAGGACATGTTGCACGTATGAGGAATGGAAGACTTGCATGGAAGCTTCTTGTAGGAAAGCCAGAGGGAAAACGCCCAGTTGGTAGACCAAGAATGTGGTGGGAGAATAACATTAACTATGATTTGAGAGAAGTTGATTATACAGGGAATGATTGGAAAGCATAGCTCATGATATGGATGTATGGAGAGCTTATGTCCGCGCAGCCATGAACCTACGGGTTCGATAGTGCCAGTGAGTAAGTAGTTAAGAGTGAGATTTATTAAAATTGAGCCTATATTTCTTAATGATTCGCCCCTTAATGCAAGATTAATTATTATTTAATTTGGATCTCTAGCCTCTTTCCTTTATTCGTATTGTATTCTACAGATTAAGGAGTAAACAAATGAATGGGTTTACCCTCGCTCTAACATCCAGCGATCAGTTAAGTACAGTGTTTATCAAGGACGTTTGCTATAGTGTACAAACAAGACTGTTGCAGTAATGTAAACATTGTTTTCAATTTAATTAGAATATGAGGTCTACTGTCCCGCGCCATAGCCGAATAGTTAGGCAAGATGCCCAGGCGTAAAGTTACGAAACTTGTGGTGGTTCGAATCTCCGGGAGGGAAGACATTTTATCATGGACTTTCGGGCAGTATGGGACTTGGGTAGCTACAATAAGTAGCGGCTCCCAGGCTGAGAAAAAACAGCTAGAACGTCTGAGGACCCGACATACTGACCACATGTCACCGCTACATTGGTTGGATAATCGTCTACATATGTGATTAACATACGTGGATGTGAGACCAGCAGCCAGCTGGTTGACCATGGGTCTTCTAGGCCTGTCACGCCATGGAGTTGTTATGTGGTCTGCTATTGCACCAACAAATGTACTTTAAGAGTCAAGATTTTTAAGTAGTAAAAGGTAAGATTGTAACATGCTACAGTATAATGAGAAGTTAGACTTATGACTAGAGCTCGGACTTCATTGCCTTTTCATTGCCGTTTCGCTTTCAAACAGTTGACTACACAGGTAGTTAGTCCTGTCCCGGGCGCAGTGCCACAGTCATTGGCGTCTTTGCTGTGCTGCTACAAGTATAGTATGCAGTCAAATCATAATACCGATCACCACGATCTGATGAATGATTACAACATGTCGAAACCCAAACACACACAAAATGAATTCACTTGTACGTCAGTACGGCCCTGAGTATCTTTGCCTAAAAGAAGATAAAATATTTTGTAAATTGTGTAATGTAGAATTGAAGGGGGAGAGAAGAATTTTTATCATGAGCCATTGCAAATCTAAAACACACATTGGGAATGTAAAACATAAGCTTGTCGATGAAATACAGTCATCTGCACAAGGAGTTTCAGACACTTGTAATAATCGTGAATTTTACAAGGATTTATGCGAAACGATGGTTTCCGCGAATATGCCTTTCAATAAAGTGCAAAATCCAGCTTATCTTTTTTTTTAGAAATATGCGGAAATTATTAATTTGCTTAACTTTTTGTTGTACTGTAGCGTTTAATTAAAAAAGTTAAAAAATATTTTACGCAACAAAATAAACTTGTAATCCACAATTAGCTACTTATTTCATTACCCGCCTATACCTCCTGTAAATAGTACAGCACAAATGCCATACTAGTAAGACTGGTGCTACCACTATCTCATCAAGCAATATTATGTATAGTAAGACTGCACTTAATCTAACTTCATGTCCGAGCCCTACTTATGACTGTCTTTTGTTTTGGTTTCACATACAAACAGATGAATAAAAATAAGAAGTAAAACTTCTGTCTTTTTCTTGGTTTCACACACAAACAGTTGAATAATAAAGGCTACTATCTGTATTTCAATCTTACCTTTTATTACATAAAGTCGTTACAACAATTACATAAATACGCGGGTTAAATTTAACGATATCGGCTGGTTGAACAGGTTATCAACAGTGCATGTTAATATTTCATCGTGATTATAAACTTGTTTAGGTTTAGGTCGTTTGAGCCTGTTCTTATGAGATCTCAATATGTGGTTTAGTATTGTAATAACTTTTTTTATTTGATTGAATATAGGCCTAATTGATATTCATAGGATTTGTCAGTCCTTAATTTTGCTCTTCCTTTATCTCGACGTCCTTTTGGTTGGTACTGCAATGCTAATTTAGGAAAGCGAGATGGGTCCATTCTTTGGACATGTTGTAACCAATTGCTTTGATAATTCTGAATTTCTTCAACTATATTTTGACCTTTTAATTTATTGCATATGTCAGTGTTCCTTTGCTTGTCCATTTTTGTCAAACCTAGGAGTGGACGTAAAAAATGTCATCTGTGCCGCTTGCAATTTTGATTTGATTTTAGAAAATTTAGTATCCAATTTTCCTGATTTTGCAGTTACATTGTGTATTTAATACTGATAAAATGCATTACATCTCATAGATATCAATACTATAATTTTATCATCATCATCCGGCATCATGGCAGCTGCCGCCGTCTTCCGGAAACCAAACGCCATTCCTCTTTGTCCATCCATTGATCTTCCTCCATTCCTCTGATATTCATAGCTGCTTGTACCCCTTCTATCCAAGTTTTCTTAGGTCTTCCTCCTTTCCATTGGGATCCATTCTATAACAATTTTAGGCAATCTTTGTTCTGGCATTCTTTTGACATGGCCATACCACTGTAATATTTTCTTTTCTATGATGTCCGGCTCCTCTTGTACACCCATAATTTCCCTTATTTCTTTATTTCGTATTCTATCCATTCTAGATTTTCCAGCTGATATTCTTATAACATCCATTTCTGTACTTAAAATTGTTTTCCTTTCCCTGGTAGGAATTTGCCCGACTTCAGCGCCATATGTTAAAATGCTCTGAATTATGGTTTGATATATTTGTAATTTTCTATTTTTTGCAATACTTTTGCTCCACCAAACAGAGTTTAAAGCATTTATTGCTTGTTTTGTTTGTGCGATTCTATTTTTAATTTCCACTGTGTTATCGCCTGAATGGTCTAATTTTGTTCCTAAATAAGTGCATTCAATACTAGGTTTAATTCTTCTCTATTGTTGAAATTTATATTTTCCATTTCTTCTCCTATACACAGGTATTTAGTTTTCTCAATGTTTATATAAAGTCCCCATTTTTCATATTCTTCTTTTAGTTTTTTAGACATATATTCTATGTCATCGTGGTCTTGTGCTATTAATACCTGGTCATCTGCAAAATTTAGTGTCATAATTTTATATTATGTTAATATTTATTTATTACAATAATAAAAGTTGACTTAATGATAATATGGAATAAAATTATGAAGAATTCAAATAATGAAAATATTTTATAAACTGATTCCGAAAATCAAACCTTAACTAAACATATAGCGTAAAATCCTCAAGTCATCAGCGAAACCTAATTTTCAATCTTTGTAAATAACTATTATAATGATACGATTTTCAAATATCCTAATTACAAAATTAGGCTATTCTCTGCCACCTGTGAATATTCGAACGGAGAACAAATGACTGCTAGCGTCATGTTTGCCAATGTGATAACGCATGTTCCCGCTAGAGTCAATTACCAACATGTTTACTCACAAATAAGTGGATTCTATCCCAGGAGTCCACCTACATTAGTGGGCAAGTTAGAATGAGAAGAAATGGGCAAGTTCGTGTTAGTTTGTGCAAGTTGGGTGAGAAAATGGGCCAGTTAGTACATCAGATTAGTTTAGCATTCACTTGTTACTGAGCGGGTTTTTGTGGTAAGTGGGTTGCACTGTCTGAACAATGGCAAATATGCTGATTTTAGATTACTTTAGCTCAACTCCTCACTTCATTTTAAGGTATTTTTCTCTTATATATATATCAGGTAATTTATCACATACTGCAACAATAAATTGTGTTTTTTTTTTGCGTTTTATTCTAATTTATAAATGTGGCATGGTAGCATAGAATCTCCCTAAATTATAATGTGTCTAAATTTAAATTGCGAACTTTCTTAGAAGAACAAGATTGGATTGGATAAAAAATGAAGATATAAGAACAGAGTTAATTATATATCCGATTCCGATTGAGGGTCTTTCCACTTTTCAGCGGTTGCCCTTTTACCAGCCGGCTGCTCGCCCTTCACATCCACGTGTGTCAATCACAGAGGCAGATGATCAACAGCCCGTGTAGGGGTGACATGTGGTTAGCATGTCGAGTCCCCCAGCCGTTATAGCTGGTTCCTCAACCTGGAGCCGCTACTTATTGTAGCTACCCAATTGCCTCACGATGCTGGGTGGGCACCGGTCCCATACTGGCCGAAATACCATGAGAAAATTTCTTCCCCCATGGAGACTCGAACCAGCGCAAGTCCCGTAGCTCTGCGCCAAGGCTTCCTACCTTAACCGCTCGGCCACGGCGCGGGACAATTATATATCCACTGAATGATAAATGAAAGATTATAGAGAGAAATGGTTTAGACATGTAGAAAGAATGAATATAACAAGATCACTAAAAGCAGCATTCAACTACAAGCCAAGAGGTTTAAGGAATGTAGGAAGGCCAGTGAAAAGATGGACTGTGAGGCGGAACAGGCAATTTTAGCCTAGCCCGTGAAGTGAAGAAGAAGAACAACAAGAATAATTTAAATTGCAAATAAAATAGATGTACAGAAACGTTAAGTTATATAAATAAAAGAATTAACTCCTACGTAATATTAGTTAATTATTATTAACAAATACACCTCACATGCATAGAGCTATAGAGAGCTGTATCTTAGAAAGTGTAGTTTGCAGATATATGCATTTATGTCAATACTAATAAAATTCATTGTTAAAACCGTTGAGGTGGAGAGTCATAAAATAAAATAGGTAAAATAGAACGTCTTAGGTAAAATCCGTCGTACACAACTTATAACAGTGTTGTAATCTTTAGGACTATAGGGCATTTTCAGAACAGCCGTTCCATCTTTCAGCAGGTCAATTTTCGCTACAACATCCAGAATCATAGCGAAAAGTGACCTGAATGAAGATGGAACGGAGGTTATGAAAGGCCTACAGGAATAAAAGTATAAGATTACATATTTTATTAAGTTTTGAGGACGGCGGCGGAGTTTGCCTACAGAACGTATATTCTAACTTATTTTGAGAGCTAATGTCCGTGCGGCCATGAACCTATGGGTTCGATAGTGCCAGGAGGTAAGTAAGTAAGTACGTGCATTATTGATAAAGAGTAAAATTGTGTGAATGTATTAATTACAAAATATATCTTATCTGCATAAATAATTTGAAATGTAAAAACATTTATTTTGCCTACAAATCCGACTTTACTACAAACGTAGGTTATAACGTTAATAAAGATAACCTATGGTATTCATTAATAATTATTTTTCCTTTCATATAGTTTAAATAAATAGAAGGTTATACTTAACATTCAAATGTGTTCCTTTCTCAATTAATTTAATAATAATTTCCGTGACACGACTAATTACTCATATGGTGAAGTAAAATTTAAATATAGGTTAGGTATTCCTTACTAATCTATAATTTATTTTTGTTGGTGTTTGTGTATACCAACAGCTCAATTTATCTTGCTTGAATTAATGTCATTATTAGTTTTAGTCTTAATCTTAAGTATCATTAACTGGTTGTATTATAGATCGTAATATAATAAATATTATCTTACTGATCAAATATTCAGCTAGTATTTAATATTAGAGTTAATTGTGATTGTTATATTCTGATGTAATATATGTTTGTCCTGGTGAGTGGAAGAGAAGACCACATGGTCTTAATTCCACCAGACTAAATAGATAAATATAGGGAATATATTTTATTGTGTGTGTAATAATATGATATCGTAAATATATCGTATTAAAAACTATATTCTGATGTAATATATGTTTGTCCTGGTGAGTGGAAGAGAAGACCACATGGCCTTAACTCCACCAGGCTAAATAGATAAATATAGGGAATATATTTTATTGTGTGTGTAATAATGTGATATCGTAAATATATCATATTAAAAACTATATTCTGATGTAATATATGTTTGACCTGGTGAGTGGAAGAGAAGACCACATGGCCTTAACTCCACCAGTTTAATAGATAAATATAGGGAATATATTTTATTGTGTGTGTAATAATGTGATATCGTAAATATATCATATTAAAAACTATATTCTGATGTAATATGTGTTTGTCCTGGTGAGTGGAAGAGAAGACCACATGGCCTTAACTCCACCAGTTTAATAGATAAATAAATATAGGGAATATATTTTATTGTGTGTGTAATAATGTGATATCGTAATATATCATATTAAAACATATATTCTGATGTAATATATGTTTGACCTGGTGAGTGGAAGAGAAGACCACATGGCCTTAACTCCACCAGTTTAATAGATAAATATAGGGAATATATTTTATTGTGTGTGTAATAATGTGATATCGTAAATATATCATATTAAAAACTATATTCTGATGTAATATATGTTTGACCTGGTGAGTGGAAGAGAAGACCACATGGCCTTAACTCCACCAGGCTAAATAGATAAATATAGGGAATATATTTTATTGTGTGTGTAATAATGTGATATCGTAAATATATCATATTAAAAACTATATTCTGATGTAATATATGTTTGACCTGGTGAGTGGAAGAGAAGACCACATGGCCTTAACTCCACCAGTTTAATAGATAAATATAGGGAATATATTTTATTGTGTGTGTAATAATGTGATATCGTAAATATATCATATTAAAAACTATATTCTGATGTAATATATGTTTGACCTGGTGAGTGGAAGAGAAGACCACATGGCCTTAACTCCACCAGGCTAAATAGATAAATATAGGGAATATATTTTATTGTGTGTGTAATAATGTGATATCGTAAATATATCATATTAAAAACTATATTCTGATGTAATATGTGTTTGTCCTGGTGAGTGGAAGAGAAGACCACATGGCCTTAACTCCACCAGTTTAATAGATAAATATAGGGAATATATTTTATTGTGTGTGTAATAATGTGATATCGTAAATATATCATATTAAAAAATATATTCTGATGTAATATGTGTTTGTCCTGGTGAGTGGAAGAGAAGACCACATGGCCTTAACTCCACCAGTTTAATAGATAAATATAGGGAATATATTTTATTGTGTGTGTAATAATGTGATATCGTAAATATATCATATTAAAAACTATATTCTGATGTAATATGTGTTTGTCCTGGTGAGTGGAAGAGAAGACCACATGGCCTTAACTCCACCAGTTTAATAGATAAATATAGGGAATATATTTTATTGTGTGTAATAATGTGATATCGTAAATATATCATATTAAAAACTATATTCTGATGTAATATGTGTTTGTCCTGGTGAGTGGAAGAGAAGACCACATGGCCTTAACTCCACCAGTTTAATAGATAAATATAGGGAATATATTTTATTGTGTGTGTAATAATGTGATATCGTAAATATATCATATTAAAAACTATATTCTGATGTAATATGTGTTTGTCCTGGTGAGTGGAAGAGAAGACCACATGGCCTTAACTCCACCAGTTTAATAGATAAATATAGGGAATATATTTTATTGTGTGTGTAATAATGTGATATCGTAAATATATCATATTAAAAACTATATTCTGATGTAATATATGTTTGTCCTGGTGAGTGGAAGAGAAGACCACATGGCCTTAACTCCACCAGGCTAAATAGATAAATATAGGGAATATATTTTATTGTGTGTGTAATAATGTGATATCGTAAATATATCATATTAAAAACTATATTCTGATGTAATATGGTGTTGTCCTGGTGAGTGGAAGAGAAGACCACATGGCCTTAACTCCACCAGTTTAATAGATAAATATAGGGAATATATTTTATTGTGTGTAATAATGTGATATCGTAAATATATCATATTAAAAACTATATTCTGATGTAATATGTGTTTGTCCTGGTGAGTGGAAGAGAAGACCACATGGCCTTAACTCCACCAGTTTAATAGATAAATATAGGGAATATATTTTATTGTGTGTGTAATAATGTGATATCGTAAATATATCATATTAAAAACTATATTCTGATGTAATATGTGTTTGTCCTGGTGAGTGGAAGAGAAGACCACATGGCCTTAACTCCACCAGGCTAAATAGATAAATATAGGGAATATATTTTATTGTGTGTGTAATAATGTGATATCGTAAATATATCATATTAAAAACTATATTCTGATGTAATATATGTTTGACCTGGTGAGTGGAAGAGAAGACCACATGGCCTTAACTCCACCAGGCTAAATAGATAAATATAGGGAATATATTTTATTGTGTGTGTAATAATGTGATATCGTAAATATATCATATTAAAAACTATATTCTGATGTAATATATGTTTGACCTGGTGAGTGGAAGAGAAGACCACATGGCCTTAACTCCACCAGGCTAAATAGATAAATATAGGGAATATATTTTATTGTGTGTGTAATAATGTGATATCGTAAATATATCGTATTAAAAACTATATTCTGATGTAATATATGTTTGTCCTGGTGAGTGGAAGAGAAGACCACAAAAGGGCTTAACTCCACCAGACTAAATAGATAAATATAGGGAATATATTTTATTGTGTGTGTAATAATGTGATATCGTAAATATACCATATTAAAAACTATATTCTGGTGTAATATATGTTTGTTTTATTCTCATAACTATTCAAAAAATCGCCCCATTAATATTAATTTCATATACAATCAATTTTAATGGGTTTATTATTTTAATCATTCTTACTGAGTGGAAGAGAAGACCACACATGGCCTTAACTCCACCAGACTAAATAGATAAATATAGGGAATATATTTTATTGTGTGTGTAATAATGTAATATCGTAAATATATCGTATTAAAAACTATATTCTGATGTAATATATGTTTGACCTGGTGAGTGGAAGAGAAGACCACATGGCCTTAACTCCACCAGACTAAATAGATAAATATAGGGAATATATTTTATTGTGTGTGTAATAATGTAATATCGTAAATATATCGTATTAAAAACTATATTCTGATGTAATATATGTTTGACCTGGTGAGTGGAAGAGAAGACCACATGGCCTTAACTCCACCAGACTAAATAGATAAATATAGGGAATATATTTCATTGTGTGTGTAATAATGTAATATCGTAAATATATCGTATTAAAAACTTTTTTAATCACAATGCACTGATAGATGGATAAAATTAAGTTTGGTCCAGAATCAAAGAGATTACATTGATAAATATGAGAAGAGAAGATTGTTAATTTTTCAGCACATACCCGGCGGTTCCCCAGTATCCATAGCCGTGATCATTCACAAGGAGTAGGAGGAGGATGAGAAGAAGAAGAAGAAGTTGTCAGCGCCACGTGTGAAGCAGCCATATTCACTACACCACCACAAAAAATAATAACAAACATTCCTCTAGGATCTTTAAACCGGAATAAATAATTGAATAAACTTTATACACACGCAAACACACATCTCGTATGAATAACCCCTGAATTTATCTTGGTTCATATCGAGATGAGTTGAACCCTAACAGAACCTGGCACATTCATTCACACATACACACTCACCTACGAACACACGGAACACATTTCAAAGATTTATTAAGGATCGGAAACATTGTGTCACAATAACCACTGAACGAATACTGAAGGAGCGTGGCAAATACAGGCAACTTGGCGCTTACCCAGTCCGCCTTGCTGCGGTTGGCTGTATCGACCCAGCAGACATGGTTCGAAAGAAGGGGCGTGGTTATGAATGTTCACGTGATTTTCAACAAACTCAAAATTATTTCTCCTCCTCCTCCTCTATTTTACTCCTACACGTACGTAGAAAATCACATCCCTTTCACACTATTTTCCTGGGCTAATTTTCTTATAACAATTTTTTTTTATCCCATGCTATATATCAGGGGTAGCAAACAGGGCACCCCAATGTAGGACAAACATTAAAAACCGCACTTGTTTTTCATGAGGAATAACAAGAATAATACTAACATTTACGAACATGTCATCAGCAGCAGCATCAACGATTAGACCTTAAGTCTGTTCAGATCTAAAGTTAGAATATTTCTTTTACTGGGTCTTCCTACATTTCTTCGTCCAAGTGGTCTGTAGTGAAGAATCTGTTTCGGGATTCTGTTGTTATCCATTCTACTGATGTGGTCCATCCATTCGTCTATATATTGTGCAACCCTGCTTAATAACTTGAATATATTTGATTCTGTTTGTATATCTTCACTGCGTTACCCATCTACTATTGTACAGCCAGCCAGCTACATCCCTCAAGAACCTAATTTCTGAAATTTATATTCTTCGTTTCTGGTTTTTGTGGTAAAGATCCAGTGTTCTGATCCATATAGCAGTGTTGGAACTTCCAATGTTTTATAGAATTTTAAAATTACCTCTTTTCTAGTTCCCTTGAGATTTCGTTTTATGATGCCACATAGATAATCACATGTATTTATTTTGCTTGTAATATCTTTACTTTTTTATATGGCACACTGTATTCCAGATAACTCTGAGCAACAAAAAATAAACTTTTTTTTTTGTCTCAGAAAGAAAAATATGTGATTCTGATAGTATTTTTTCTCCTGAATTCAAATATGATATCGGTTTTTCTCCATCACGCTAGGTTTCCGAGAGACAAATTTATAATTTCAAACACTTTAATATTTTCTACATTCGTAACTACACAATATTCGAACATTCGGACTCATCTCGAAAGTAAGAAATGACGATTTTCTGCTACATTTCGCCTGTGGAGCATCCCCCTTGATGGTCCAACAATAATCGGCCAGCATATTAGGATTCCATTTGCCTTGATATCTCTTTTCCATAGCTGAAATCATTTGAGTTAGCTCATTTGGTTTTATTTTACAATTGATAAATGGACGAAAAAAGTTTATTAAAAAAATAATTATTTAAATCCATCAATTGAAATTGAAATAAAATACTGTGGGCGATGGAGAAATTCCGAATACATATTTGAAAACACGATAAAAAAAACTGCATTAAGTAAAACTATTGATACTCATGAGATAAAAATCATGTTGACCAGTGTTATTAAAATTACCAACATATATAGCTACAATTATTTATGTTAAATTTAGAAATTTGTCCCTTGTCCCGAGGCTCGCGGGTTCAAAACCGGATGTAGTCGATGTATTTTAGGATGGAAATCTCCATGGGACAAGTCAAACGGGAGGGATTTTAAGCCATAGGCCCCGAGTCTGCAGATTTTCAGGCTCGTAAAAGAACCGCAAGCCTGAATAATAAGGCCTCTGTGCAACATTTAACCGACCTTCATCCATCCAAGTAATAAGTACAGCCTTTGAAAGGATTGCTGGTGCACAGATAAGCCATTGCGCATGATCAAAGGTCAGCTTCTTGGTTCACAAGTGCACAAGTATTTGAGAATATAAAATCCGTTCTATTTCGTTCTGTGTAGTGCAAGAGAAAATATTTTCGCGTAAATAAGTAGTGCGGTTAATGCTGTAAATAAAACAAATTAAAGAGAACAAACAAAATTAAATGGAAAAAATAATAATAATAATAATAATAATAATAATAATAATAATAATAATAATAATAATAATTGTATTGTACGCCCATGTTTTCCCTTTACAGAGATTTAGGCGCTGTCTCCCTACAGGGAAGAATTTGAACCATACTAATTTAGTTACACTTGTTTTCGTATAGATGTCATTTTGAGTGGTCCGTGGTCAGCGTTCCGCCTCATACTGACATCTAGGAAACCAAGGTAGTACTAGGACGGGAAAATTCGGTAAATTTTGCTTAGAGGCCTTTTCATTCAGGCTTAAGGATTTTTTTACAAGCCTGAAAATCTTCAGACTCGGGACCCACGGCTTGAAGTCCCTCCCGGAGGACTTGCTCCTTGGATTTTTCCGTCCTAAAAAATCCATCGACCCCGGCCGGGTTTGAACCCGCGACCCTCGGGCCCAGAGGCAAGGAGCATAACCACTAGTCCACCGCGGCCGACAATAATAATAATAATAATAATAATAATAATAATAATAATAATAATAATAATAATAATAATAATAATAATGACAGCAGGACTGAACACTTGACCTCATGCAAGGGAAACAGATGTTGCCTCCACTAAACCACAACCCACCATGCTATAAACAGTCTGTAAGAAGAGATGCAATATTCCAGGACTCACTTGTATATTGAGATTACATATTAAGTTAATTTAAATTAATGAAATGTGTTTTGCATTAATTATGGAAATAAACAATCTTGTTATGACATTTGTTTTGTAAACGAAGTAATGAGATGTTACAATCGTTATTCATGTTCTATATATGACCTGTTTCCTTTAATTATTTCCCTAAATATACACATTTACACAAACGAAACAAGCAATAAATGCTTTAAACTCTGTTTGGTGAAGCAAAAATATTACAAAATAAATAATAGTTTTAAAAAACTAAAACAACACGCTTTATTAGAAAACCGAACTAAAAAAATGAAAAATAATTTTAATTTCCAACACGCTTGGGATAAATAATGTTATCGTCAAAGCGTGGGGTGCTCTTTATCAATTAATATACCTATTTGACAATAAACAGATATTGGTAAAAGTAAAGTCTATAGGGGAAAAATGTAAAAATCATAAAGAGCACCCCACGCTTTTGATGGTAAAATTATTTATCCCAAGCGTGTTGGAAATTAAAATTATTTTAGTTCGGTTATCTAATAAAGCGTGTTGTTTTAGTTTCATATATCCATCCATCCATAGTAATTCTGTTCGAGCGCAGGTCTGTCACTGCAATCATAGCATTTTCATGCTATGGTTTGCAGCTTTACTAGGGAATTATAGGTGTGGTTGCTTTCCACACCTGTCAAGGATGATGATGGTAATGATAAGGATGATGATGATGATGATGGCCGGACCGATGGACCCTAAGCTTCCTGAGGAAGGTGAGGAAAAACACCGAAAAAACCTCACCCAGGAGCCCGTCCCAACTGGGTATCGAACCCGGGCCCGCTGCGTGACAAGGCAGCACGCTATCTCGAGACCACAGCGGTGGACTATCATATATAGTTTGTTTCCCGGTCGCGGCAGTTTTTCTGGGTGAGGTTTTTTCGGGTTTTCGTCACCTGTACGACAAATGTCAGGAAAACTTTAAGGCCCAAACGGTCCCCGAAATCAAATCATATGGCGATCATTATCATCCTTATCATCATCAACATCATCCTTCACCGGAGTGGAAAGCAATGGTAAGCTACCACACCTATAATTCCCTAGTAAAGGTGCAAGCATAGCATGAAAATGCTATGATTGCAGTGAAAGACCTGCCCTCGGGCAGAATATATATATATATATATATATATATTATAGCAGATTTGACAATGGTTCACATCTTTCAGCGCCTAATTAATCTGCTGTCATTCTTTTCCACATTTATTTCAATAAACTTATCCAAATAGGGCCTGCCAAAAGTGAAAAAAAGTTTACTTGGCAATATAGAATTAAAACAATAAAACATTTTATAATATAGAGACAAAAAAATCAAATTTGGAAATGTGAAATATTTTTAAATACCACCTTCAATTTTGCACATTTTTATTATTAAATGAACCAAAGAGCGAAAGACTGAGAATCCACATATGAACATTTTCAAACATAACAGCATATAGTTTGTAAAGTTTTATAAGATGTTCCGAATTTAAATTAGTCTTGAGTTATTTAGCGTTCATTATTGTTATAACTTTAGTCTCTCTTTAGATAGTACTAAATTATTACCACATAGTTCAAAAAGACGAAGAATGTATGAATGTGTCATTGCTATGAATCAGGAAACTAATAATTATTGTAACTAGCGAATAATACAAATCTGTAGATTAAATTATTTTGCATCATTAGTAAGACGCACTTGTTAGTATTCAAGCGTCTGCTGTTTTTATCGCTGACTTTGCTGAAAGACTAATCTCATTTTAAAATCTAACAAGAATTGCCGCTATGAATTGAGAAGTTGCAAGTTCAAATTTAGTGAACTAAAATGCTAGACTCTTCAATAAGGACTGACAGTATAATGAAATCATCTTTCATTTCAAATAAGGATTATCTTCGAATGTCGTATACAAATCTATAAATATAAAAAAAAAGCTTACTCTATGAGAAATTATATAAACTAAATACGATATATCTTATCGATGCAATTTGGGATTTTTGCTTCAACCTTGCTGTCTATTTTACGTACTAGCTAATACCCGGCGTGCGCTGCTACGCTTAAATAAATTAAAATTAATGTGCTTTTACGTTTAGTTGAATAAATGTAAGGAAAAATAATTATAAATCTATATTTTTTAGATATCCCGTGCTGATTACCCGGTGTTGTCCGGGAATCTACTTATCCCGATCTTCTTGACATAAGTGAGCTGAAATACGAAAATTAATGTGTTTTATGTTTAGTTAAATAGGTTAAAGGAAAAATATATATGTTAATTATTTTTAGATACTCCGTGCTGTTTACCCGGTATTGTCCGGGAATCTACTCATCCCGATATTCTTGGTATAAATGAACTGAAAGACAAAAATGAATGTACTTCTTATGATTAGTTGAATAATTATAAACGAATATCGTTATTGTTTTAAGATTCCTCGTGCTGTTTACCGGGTGTTGCCCGGGAATCTACTTATTTCGATTTTTTTGGCATAAATGAGCTAAAATACAAAATTCATTATTGTGACTTATCCGTAAAAGAATACCCGCCATGTGCTGCTATGCTTACACAGGAAACTACGTACTTGTCTCAATCTTCTTGGCATCAATGAAAGACAAAAATGGTTATTGTGAGTTATCCGTAAGAGATAAACATATGCTGTCGCGGACTTTTTTATTGAGCTTTTTGAGATATTCAATTCTGTGTACATTAATTTTGTGTATTTGTTATGGTTTGGTCAGTGTTTGCCATTTAAGCGTCCAAAGAGCTACTATTTTTCACGTTTTCCACTACAAAGCGCGATTTTTAAGGGTGTAGGAGTTGAGTGTCACAACCCTCTTATAGTCTATGTTCATCCCGGGAATCTCCTGAACATTTTACAAAAAACCCCATCACAATCGGATCAACCGTATGACCGCGCATAAAGTACGAACTAACAAACAAACAAACAAGCCAACAAACAAACCTTCATTTTTATATATTACTAGCGTACCGGGCAGACGTTGTCCTGCCCGAACGTTCAATTCTCATGTCATGGGCGGACGATAAAAATATGTTACTTTTTTACCATAAAATTCAGAAATTAGGACATAATTAGATATTATTAAATAAGTTCGCAAGAAAACCTCTTAGAGCCTTCTGTTGTGGCTCAAGAAGTGTGAATGATGACGTCACATAGTCATGAACATTAGAATTGTACCCTCCTTTGCAGATAAGTTAAGAACCGTCATATAACAATTATATTAGGTCCTGGGAGCTACTTTTTTCACGTTTTCCACTACAAAGGGCGATTTTAATGATGCAGGAGTTGAGTATCACAACTCTCTTATAACCTATGTTCATCCCGGGAATCTCCTGAACATTTTGCAAAAAACCCCATCACAATCGGATCAACGATATGGCCGCGCATAAAGTACGAACAAACAAACAAATATACAAACATTAATTTTTATATATCCATCCATAGTAATTCTGCCCGAAGGCAGGTCCTTCACTGCAATCATAGCATTTTTCATGCTACGCTTGCAGCTTTACTAGGGAATTGTGTAGGTGTGGTAGCTTCCCGTTGCTTTCCACACCGGTGAAGGATGATGATGATGATAATGATAAAGATGATCATGATGATGATGGCCATATGATTTCGGGGACCGTTTGGGCCTTAAAGTTTTCCTGACATTTGTCTTACAGGTGAGGAAAAACCCCGATAAAAACCTCACCCAGAAAAACTGCCCCGACCGGGGATCAAACCCGGGCCCGCTGCGTGACAAGGCAGCACGCTACCTCGAGACCACAGCGGAGGACTTTTTATATATAAGAAGATAATTTGTTAACATGTCTGAAGAAGGTACAGTTACCGAAACAGCTGTCACTGAATTATATAATAAATATGAAAATCAAATAAAACTACGTTTCATTTTTATTTAATTAATAATAATAATTAAAACAATATAATTATATTCGTGCCTAGACACTAAAAACATCGTAAGCAATTAAATTTTCATGGAATTCCGGTTTATGACAATCAATTAAACTAAAAATTCAAAAAATAAATAATAGTTTAAAAAACTAAAACAACACGCTTTATTAGAAAATCAAACTAAAAAATAAAACAATAATAGTTTAAAAACTAAAACAACACGCTTTATTAGAAAACCGAACTAAAAAATAAAAATAATTTTAATTTCCAACACGCTTGGGATAAAATTAAAGTGATCAACAAAAAAATTATCATCAACACATCTAGAATAAAACTAGAGTTATCATAACTAATGCCACGAGTGATTTCCAAATTATCGATAAATTCACGACTCACGAAGTGAGGAGTGAATTTATCTAGAGAATTTGGAAATCAAGAGTGTCATTTGTTAGGACTATTTAACGAATAAAATTAAGCTGTTTACTCACAAACCATTATTTAACTATAGTTATTTTAAACTATTTATATATTTAATGTAAACGGCGATGTTTGAAAACAAATGAGAAACGATAGCTTCGCTTCATCTGCTTCTTTTGTTTATCACTGCAACCAGATCATACTATTTATTGCCAAAGGAACGCAATGTTGTAAGAATGCTCTCTAGTGGAGAAAAAATGAAACACATCAAACTGTATATTAATTCATTTCTGATGTCGTATGATGTAAATATGACAATTATATTTTTCTGGATTATTACCTGGGAAAAAATACATTTAAGAAAGTGCAAACAGTGGTTTCTTTTTTTGGTGGTATAATCAATTGCTACAAATGTTGACATGTATGCACTATATATACAATCTGGTAGCCGTATTTCTTATAGGCTCAGTCACTGCAAAATAACGGTCAGACCTGTTCAGAATATTAAAAAGGAGGAGTTTTGTTTAATATGGTAATTATAACACTGATAAATATTTCGTGAAACACGACTCTGATTGGTTGTAAAACAGAAATCATTGAAACGTGATTGGTCATTGACTCCCATTTGGGGCATGAGTTAAATAGTCTAAAAAAATAATTTTGCCACCAAGAGCGTGGGGTGCTTTTTATGGTTTTTACGTTTTCTTCTTAGAGACTTTACTTTTACCAATATCTGTTTATTATCAAATATATTAATTGATATAGAGCACCCCACGCTTTTGATGGTAAAATTATTTTATTTGTAGATAACTCTAGTTTTAATCTAGATGTGTTGGAGATGATTTTTTTGTTGATCACTTTAATTTTATCCCAAGCGTGTTGGAAATTAAAATTATTTTTCATTTTTTAGTTCGGTTTTATAATAAAACGTGTTTTTAAACTATTATTTAATATATATGAAGATAACTGGATACAATTCCACAGAATTAATTTATGTTCTTTTAATTTTAGGTTATGAGCATGAAAGCTCTACTTCTTTGATCAAACAAATATATAACTTGTAACAGCTGTATCCCACTTTACGACAAGCGCGTAATTGAATTCCTTACTGACGTGCTTGGTGTTAAGAGAGGGAATGTTTCAGATAAAATACAACTTGCAGGAAACAATTCTGTCATCACGTAATTTAAACAATTCTTCCTGGTTAGATCATGGCTGTCAGAATATATACCAAAGATTAAACTTTGTCTTTTATCTTTTTAATGATATAATACCGTATTTTAACAGTTTAAACTGAAAACCGAAGCATAAATTGTATAAATATGAACAATACAAGTCAATAAAATATAACAAACTCGTCTAATTTCCTGATACTAAGGTTTTAGACTATTATACCTTCATATTATGAAAATTTCTGGATAGAATCTTAGGAATATTAAAGTTAAGGATACATTAATGAAATATATATATATATGCTGAGTTGTCAAATATATATATATATATATATATATATATATAGGCTTATCTATTTTTTTCTGGAAATTTGTACAACTCGGGTAATTTCGTGATAGTACGGTAAAATCTGGGGCACGCCGTAGCGTAGTGGTTAAGGCACTGAGCTACAAGCCGGAGGGTCGAGGGTTCAAGTCCCGTTGGGGTCAGGATTTTTAAACTGACCCAAACCCTCTGGCGGCACTATGGCCCTGGGGTCGACTCAGCCTCTAACGGAAATGAGTACCAGACGCCTGTTCTGGGGGTAAAGGCGGCCGTCACGCAGGGCTGACAACCCGGCTAACATCAAGTGCCGATTGTCTAGAAAAAGTGGGAGCCTTAACCTCCTACTACCCCAAGGGTCTCCTGAGGCCTGTTGTGGGATCACTTTACTTTTACTTTTACAGTGAAATCTGTCTTAGCCGGAACCTTTATAAGAAGGAAACCTGAAGAGACGGAAAAAACCTCAAGAACGATACGATTTTATATGTAAAATCGTACTGTATAAGCCGGAAACCTTCATAACGCGGAAACGGAATGGTTTTTAAAGTGCCAATAGTTAATTTTTACCTCAACATGACGGAAAATTATTCTTAAGCACGTTCTAATTACAGTATTAATGACCACACGTGAAAATTCTGCATATGACGCTACTGCATTATATCGGTTTACCGTACTGTGTTGCCATTGTATTGCGGGGTACCCTTGCTTATGTGTGACACCGGGGAATCCCGCGCTTTTCCTTGCCTGCTTATGTAACCTGCGAGGGAGTTGGGAAACTCTTCAGTCCTCCTGTTGTTGAGTTCCTTCTCGTTTTTTTGTTTTATAGAGTTATTTTGTATTGCCGTGCAAACTGTGCTGTGTTACATACACTATTTTGTCTGTATTTCAGTTCAATACGTTATGTCTTTAAAGCGTGCATGTAAAACTCTTACACTGCGTGAGAAAATTCAAGCCTGTAATTTGGGAACCCTTTATAAGAAGAAAAACGGAAATATATTTAAGGAACTGACATGTTCCTTCATAGACAGGTTTTACTATATTATGATAAATTCGTGACAAACTTTTTACCACCCTCCATAAGTAACTCACTAGTTCTATGAATTCGTAGGTTCATGGCCGCGCGGACATAAGCTCTCTATACATCCCCATCGTGACCTAAAATTTTCCAATCATTCCCTGTATAATCTACTTCCCTCAAATCATGGATAATGTTATTCTCCCACCTCGTTCTTGTTTTACCAACAGGGCCTTTTCCTTCTGGTTTTCCTACAAGAAGTTTTCGTGCATCACTCATTCCCCATTCGTACCACATGTCCTGACCATCCCAGTCTATGAGACTTGACTTCTTATTATATCTCTGGCATGTCTGAGTATATTAATTTCAAAATTACGTAAGCACGTAGATATTCTACAATTCCCTTCATAAATCTTCGTGTCGATAAAATTGATGTATTGATGTCAAGGGGACAATTGAGTGGAAAGTCGCGTGGAAAAATAAGTCAAATACAAGTATTTTTAGATTTTTTTCATAACTTCCGCACACGAGTTTGACCCGTATACAAAAAGCACTATTTAGAAATGGTTAGCTGTACTTATAGATCAGGAACGCCCAAACTACAACTCTATCCTTTAACATATGAAGTGAATATACGTGTGGGATATACGGTTGTTTGCAGTAAGCAGTGAATTTCTATTGCTATGCTTGGGTAATATATATATATATATATATATATATATATATATATATATTTAAGTTAATTGATTTAATTTTAATGATGTTATGAAATGGTTAGTATATTAGAATGTATCCTGGTATAGAAATTACAACCCCTTGTATTTTTTTGTCTTGACGACTGAGGAAAACCAGGAAATTAATAGGCCTATCTCAATAAGGTTGCTATGAATCGGAATCTGAATATTGGAATTCCAAAACACGAAAATCAATCATTACCGCCTGGACCAACTCGCCTGACAGAACATGTTTGAATTCCAAAATCACCTTAGAAACAACACCGACATTTAAGACAGCATGGGCTACATCATTCTCTCGTACATAACAAGGCGAATACGAAATGGGCGATTGCACTGGTCAACATGATTTTTGTCTCATGAGTACCAATAGTTGTACTTAATGCAGTTTTTTATCATGTTTTCAAATATGTATTCGGAATTTCTCCATCACCCACAGTTTTTTTTATTTCAATTTCAATTAATGGATTTAAATAATTATTTTTTAATAAACGTTTTTTCGTCTATTTGTCCATCTTGTCGCTGAGCTACCAGAGGATATAATATTAATTTCTTACAACGATGGACTAAAAAGTCGATAAGTCCGCAACCTATTATATCGGCCTTTATTTTTTTGATGTCCTGACGATCCTGGCCAGGATCTTAGAAAAACTTTATGAAATTATTGCATTGTCATTGGTTCTTTATAAGTATACAAAGTTTCAAGTAGATCCAATGTTTTTAAGTGGGTGAAAATTGTGTTGAAAGATTCCGTTACATAGATACACAGATACAGGTCAAGGTAATATAAAGCGTGTAAAAAATGTGCGATGGTGGATCCAAACAAAACATGCACTTGAAAATATATCACAACATCGACAATGCTTCAACGGAAAGAAAGCGAAATATGCAGTTAGGAAGAGTTCTCCTGGGTTACCTACGGAAAACAACAGCAGACGGATTTTCTGTATCCGTCGAAATTATGCAACACTAAGACCTTAAGGTAGCCTAGAATATGGAAATCTCGTGCAATGAATGTAAGGCAAGTTACGGCTGGGCAAGGCGATTTATAACACGCCACGAACCTTGTAATTCGGGGGGGGGGCACATCAATAGCGCAGAAACTTCCCGATATATACCAGTTATCAAGTTATTTCATGTATAAGCCACACCCTAATTTTGAAACTTAATTTTAGATTGAAAGTGCGGCCTATGCACGAATAAATATGGTATACAATACTACGAAAGCTAAAGAGAATGTATTCAATCAATTATCTGATGAAACACATATTCTATAAGCTTTGTACTTTGAATGTAAGCCTGTATATTACATGTGAAAAAATTAGTATGCGAATTGAGTTTAGATTTTTTTCACCCGATTTCATATGGAATGGCCTTTAAATGTTTTATATATTTATATTTCAGTAATAATAGTAATAATAATAATAATAATAATAATAATAATAATAATAAATGTTTATTAGTAAAAGAAGGAGTTCCTTTGACTACTGGCAAACGTACGGCTTCATACATGCAGTAAACATTCGAGGCGCTCTGAATAATAACGGCAGATCCCATTCGACAACAAATTTTGAGATAGAAGCATGGCCGTAAATGAGATATCTTCGGAGGACTGCAGGATACACACTACTAGATCACAAAAAAATGAAGGCATCTTAGAAGAATTACACATGGAATCTTTAGAAAACAAAATTTCTGATTATAAGTCAAGATGGATACAACATGTTCATCGAATGGAAGATCACAGAATACCCAAACTAATGTTAAGATATCAACCTGCAGGAAGAAGAAGACCAGGATGTCCACTCAAAAGACTTCTGGATGGTGTTTCTCTTGAGGCCGAAACAGGTCAACAAATGGCCTAAATTCGTGAATGTACTATGATGATGATGAAGCATGGCCGTGCACAACTGCCATCTACCTATCATGTGATAAAGTATCAAACGAATTGGGTTATGCTAAAGCTCTTATTTTCCACCTTTAAAATTTGTCCGTAGTGAAAACGAACACACTCTCAGTGTAAAAATGACATCCAAACTATGAGTGCTTTACTTTATGTCCGCTACACGTTCGTGTTTCATTGTTTAAGTTACAGCAGAAGTACAGTGAAAAGAGAAAGATAATAAAAGCTAAATACAATGACCTGATGAAATTATTGAAATATATACCACCCATCTATCATGATTTTTATAACAGTCTTCGTCATGATGGTGTTGATGATGACGAAAAATGTGAAGATTTGGAAATAGAGCTGGATTAAGTATTTCAAGATGTTAAATGAAGGAAAAGTCAATTTTACACCATTTTTTTTTCTGTTTTGTATATTTTTTGTTCTAATAAACAATACAAAATCAGGAAAACTATTAATCACAAAGATTCAAGAATTTGCACGTATACGTTAAATCCCTTAATTTAAATACCCAGAAAATATCAAGTCATAATGTTAACTACTTTCCACGTTTTGAAAAGAAACAGAAAATTGCATTTATATCAAAATGAACTTCGGTTGGGATCTGCCGTTATTATTGTAAGCGCCTCATTTCTTAGTGGCACGAACTCACTACGAGAATCCCGGGACTTCTAATTCTCGAGCTCTTGTCATGGCCGCACTCCCTTTCAGCGCGCTCTCGCTTACGAGAATAAGCGGGAGTTTAACCGCCTTTAGTGATTATGATAGACGAAGGTGAGGGGATTGCTTAGGCCTTAAAATGTCCTGATTTAGGCCTATGTCTTACAAAAGATTGATTTGTGTTGTATTGTAAGCCTATGTTTTCCCTTTACAGAGATTTATGCGCTCTCCCCCTACACGGAAGAATTTGAACCATACTAATTTAGTTACACTTGTTTTCGTATAGATGTCATTTTGAGTGGTCCGTGGTCAGCGTTCCGCCTCTTACTGACATCTAGGAAACCAAGGTAGTACTAGGACGGGAAAATTCGGTAAATTTTTCTTAGAGGCCTTTTCATTCAGGCTTAAGGATTTTTTACGAGCCTGAAAATCTTCAGACTCGGGACCCACGGCTTAAAGTCCCTCCCGGAGGATTTGCTCCTTGGATTTTTCCGTCCTAAAAAATCCATCGACCCCGGCCGGGTTTGAACCCGCGATCCTCGGGACCAGAGGCAAGGAGCATAACCACTAGTCCACCGCGGCCGACACAAAAGATTGATCTCCAAAAAAAGACTCAACCAGAAAACTTAACCTGAACAGGGATCAAACAAAGGGAGGAAAAGAGATTACGGGTATTTGAGAATAAAGTTCGTAGGAAAATGTTTTGATCAAAGAGAGATGAACAGACAGGTGAATGGAGAAGACTGCATAACAATGAATTACATGGCTTTTGTAAGAAGCCACATATAATGAGAACAGTTAAGTTTCATAGACTGCGTTGGGCAGTATATGTGGCACGAATGGGGAATGAAAGACGTGCATGGAAGCTTCTTATACGAAAACCAGAGGGAAAACGCCCAGTTGGTAGATCAAGAATGAGGTGTGACAATAACATTAACTATGATTTGAAGAAAGTAGATTATACAGGGAATGATTGGAAAACATTGGCTCGGGATGGGGATGTATGGAAAGCTTATGTCCGCGCGGCCATGAACTTACGGGTTCGATAGTGCCAGTGAGTTAGTTAGTTAGTTAGTTAGTTAGTTTTAGTTAGTTAGTTAGTTAGTTAGTTAGTTAGTTAGTTAGTTAGTTAGTTAGTTAGTTAGTTAGTTAGTTAGTTAGTTAGGAAATCTAATAAGTGTCCGCTGCCTACGAAGCAAAGACTTACCCCAAACTACAATAGTAAATCAACATTTCAATTCCTTCAATACAATCATTAAAAATTTAAATGTACCTGTTGGCAGGTGCCGTTCGTCCTCAACTTTGTTAAAATAATGTATTTAAAATATTATTAATTGGAGGCCTTTCGAAAGTTAACTTCCATCATCAACAGGATGAGTATCCGCTACTAGTTGTTGTATTCAAGACGCTGTAGACGTTGATGGCTTTCATGCCTCGCCAATAGGAACTAACTCTTCAGCGTCTTGAATACAACTAGTAGCGCATACTCATTCAGCTGATGAAGTAAGTCAACTTCCGAAAGGCCTCCAATTAATTCTTCTTCTTCTTCTTCCTTCCAAGTATTAGGCCAAGGCCTGTTACGATCCTATAGAAAAGTTTCCCTCCAGCGTTTCATAGGACGGCCCAGAGATCTTCATCCTCTTGGTATATAATTATAAACAGCTTTGGGGATCCGATTTGAACTCATTCTTTCAAGATGGTGTTTCCAATTTAGTTGGTACTGTTTAATATATTCCAAAATTGGCGCAGTCTTCTGCTTTCAAGTTGTCTTTTTAGTGTCCATCCTTCACTATCATAGGTCAACATTGGTCTAGCCAAAGTGTTATATAAACGTAATCTGGTGTTTTTTTTTGTACTAGGGATTGTTTCATAACTTGATTAATAATTCCCAAACTTTTATTATAACTAGTGATTTTTTCAGGGATATCCTTTTCATCCCAGATAGAGAGATAATATCCAATATATTTAAATTGATTAGATCTCTCTAATCTCCAGTTAATAATATTTTAAATACATTATTTTAACATAGTTGAGGACGACGGCACCTGCCAATGGGTACATTTTAATTTGTAATTTTTATCTTATGACTATTCACCTCAACGGAATTTGATATGAATTTTATTAGTATTGAATATAGAAGTAGTCTACTGTATAGGTAAACAAATTGTTTGATCCTCCCAAGCACATTAATTAAGTTATTCTATTAATTTAGAGTTCAGTTTGTTAAGAGATTAAAAATGAATACAGGAAGCTACTAGGGAAGAGTAACAGGCCGCGAAATTAAAACTTTCAGAATAAGAAAATCTTTAAAGCTAATGTCCTTACTGGCGCCAGAGCAACTCGAGAAATTAATGTGTTAATGTAACGTAATTTCATGAAGGAAGGAAGAGAAAGAGCAACAAATTCAATTCATTCGGAGAACATAACAAAGTATAGGATCTTCAACAACTTGTTTTATTGTAATTTTACAGCTAAAATAAATTTAACTACGGAAATTTATAGTTTTAATGGTAATTTTATAATTTAACTAGCAAATTACCCGGAGTGCGCTCTATGCCTAAATAAATTAAATATCCATCCATAGTAATTCTGCCTGATGGCAGGTCCTTCACTGCAATCATAGCATTTTCATGCTATGCTTTGCATCTTTACTAGGAGTTGTAGGTGTGGTAGCTTCCCGTTGCTTTCCACACCGGTGAAGGATGATGATGATGATGATGGTGGCCGGATGATTTCCGGGGACTGTTGAGCCTACGTTTCCTGACATTTGTCTTACAGGTGAGAAAAAACCTAGAAAAAACCCCATCCAGGAGCTTGTCGCGACCGGGAATCGAACCCAGGCCCGCTGCGTGACAAGGCAGCATGCTACCTCGAGACCACAGCGATGGACAAATTAAATATATACGTACAAATTTTCACAAAGATCGGATAAATGGTTTAAATAAATTAAACTAATGCTATCCTATATGATATAGCCTACTGTCAATTTAAGGGCTAATCAAAATGTATGGTAGGCCTATAATTGCGACAAACCAAATGGTGATTTCGAGAGTCGGTTTTTAATTTTGGATTTCAGTTAAACTTCCACTTACAATGGTCTGATTTTGCTGATTTTTTTAGAAAATATCTACCTCGGTTTCTTTTATAGAATATATTGAGTTCCGCTGTGATACATCTAAAATTGCGACCGCTAGAGCACCTAATGATTTTAGACCGTAATAGATAGCGGCTAATCACTCTCTGTACTTGAATTTTCATTAAGATCGGCTGAACGATTTAAAAGTTTATAAATCATAATCATATACACATTATATAATATATAATTATCGTTAAGGTGTGTATACACTTGCTCGCCGCGAACACACGCGGCGCATGCGCCACTCGCCTTGTGTTCGTCGAAATTTTCAATTTCAACGAACCTCCTGCGATCCATAGAAACCCATACACCTTCAGGAGAAATTTTACAGAGCAAAAATCTGATGAACATGGTGCGCGCGCGCAAGTGTATACGTACCTTCAAATATAGTAGGCCTGTATATATATAAATTAATATATGTATGTATGTCCTTTATAGACTTCTAAACCGTTCAACCGATCTTCGTGAAAATTTATAAATACGGTTTTCAGATGCGGTGAATTCTTAGTCGTTATACATTATGTTCTATAACCATTAGGTGTGGGAGTTCACCGGAAACGAAAATTTAAAAATCGCTCTAGCGGTCATATCTTTCTGCATTTCACAACGAAACTCAGAACATCCTATTAAAATAAACAGAGATAGGTATTAGCCAAAAATGAGCGAAATTGGACAATTAGAAGTGGAGGTTTACTTGAAATCTGAAAATAACAACTGCCTAAACGACTGGACCGACTTTGACGAAATTTTCTGAGTGAGTTTGATTCGGCTCCTAGATAGTTTAGATTCACAAGTGGACCCGGTAGATGGCAATGCGACCGGGTTATAGGAAGTTTTAACGTCAGATGTGTAGTCATCTGCATTACCGACATATTCCGTGCGACTGCAATGTGACGTCATAATGCAAGCTTCCTAAGCCACAACAGATGACAGTGAGGAGTTTTCTAGCGAACTTATTAAGTATTGAATTTTACGGTAAAAAAAATGTAACTTATATTTTTATCGTCCGGCCATGACACGAGAATTGAACGTTCGGGCAGTACAACGTCTTCTGGGGCCACTAGTATTAAATTAAATTAATGTATCTTATAGGATACAGTGGCAAATTAAGGATAAGAAATAAAGGAAAAATCTGGTATTATTTGCATAGACGGGTTATTTTGAACAATTTGTCCTTTGAATAGTAAAAAAGTAAAGTGATCCCACAACAGACCCGGAGGCCCTTGGGGTAGTAGGAGGTTAAGGCTCCCACTTTTTCTAGACTATCGGCACTTTATGTCAGCCGGGTTGTCAGCCCTGCGTGACGGCCGCCTTTACCCCCAGAACAAGCGTCTGGTACTCATTTCCGTTAGAGGCTGAGTCGACCCCAGGGCCATAGTGCCGCCAGAGGGTTTGGGTCAGTTTAAAAATCCTGACCCCAACGGGACTTGAACCGTGGACCCTCCGGCTTGTAGCTTAGTGCCTTAACCACTACGCTACGGCGTGCCCCCTTTGAATAGTAAACTAAACTATTTTCATGTATATTGTCTTACAAACACATGAGCCATTTTCATGTTGTGGTGATTGTTAAACAGGGCCTGTGGTCTTCATTCCAGTTTTCTAAACACAAAACTAATCCAATTTTAAACTGCCAACAGTACAACATGTCGGATATATAGCAAAAATAATTTCACTTTCAATGGAAAACGTGTAAATTAATTAAATCGAAAAAATCTGACAACTGAAAATTATATTTTTTTCGTCCGAGATCGTAGGTACCCTTTCTCAAATTGGTTGGGTTACATAGTGGTGTGCGCAACAGCAGGTCTTTCACCGCAAACTCAGCATTCTCCAATCTTTCCTTAACTCAGCCTTCCTTTTTGTATCCAAATACAAACAATTTATATTAATATCGTCTATCATCTGATGTCTTTTTCTGCCTCTAGCTTCCTTTCCGCTGACCATTCCCTCTATGGCATCCGTCAGCAGGCAGTTTCTTCTTAGCCAGTGGCCAAACCAATTTCTTTTCCTCTTCTTTATGAGTTCCAGCATTGTTCTTCCTTCACTTACTCTGTCTAGCACATCTTCATTATTTTATATGTTCCAATATTCTCTATATTCACATCTCGAAAGCTTTCAGTCGCTTTTACTCATTCCGTCGTAATGTCCAAGTCTCTGCACCATACAATGCTACACTTCACACAAAGCACTTCATTAGCCTCTTCCGTAATTCTTTTGTCAAATGTCCGCAGAAAATGCTTCTCGCCTTGTTAAAATTTGGTTAATAGATGCAAAAAAAAAAAAAAAAAAAAAAAAGCTAATCCAACAAATCCTAAGGCCAAAATAATAATTAAGTTTGTTTAACGCTAGGGGCGCTGATCTCCGAGTAGGTTATATAATATTCCTCGTCCATAACCATTTTTTTATTCGCCTAAGATTCCTTTGATACGAACTGACAAAATAACTAATATTTTGGTCTCTTCTTGTAAACTCTTGTTTCCTCGACGAGATTTAGGCACCTCCCCCTACAGGGAAGAAATTGAACCATACTAATTTAGTTACACTTGTTTTCGTACAGATGTCATTGGAGTGGCCCCATGTCAGCTTTCCGCCTCATACTGACATCTAGGAAACCAAGGTAGTACTATGACGGGAAAATTTGGTAAATTTTGCTTAGAAGTCTTTTTGTTCAGGTTTAAGGATCTTTTACGAGCCTGAAAATCTTCAGACTCGGGACCCACGGTTTAGAGTCCCTCCCGGAGGACTTGCTCCTTTGATTGTTCCATCCTAAAATATTTACCAACCCGGCCGGGTTTGAACCCGCGACCCTCGGGACCAGAGGCAAGGAGCATAACCACTAGTCCACCGCGGCCGATATGTTTGGCTTATTTCGAGTAATTCGTGAAATTGTTAGTAATTTACTTGTAAAATGCACAATAGATAAATAATTTTCTTGCTACCTACATTACTACAGACCTGTTGCACTACATATAGAACTCTATTATGTGTTTCGAAAGATAACAATGCGGAAATTACGCAATAAAATAAGCTATGACGTCGCGGTTCAACAATAATATCACGGTCACGTGGTTACGGCGTGAATAATATTTTAAAATTTGTTTTGCTATAAAAATAATTACAATTTCGCGTTCTTTTAATTTCAGGAAAATCGGGTTTAACATAAACACGATGAAAATGTTTTGTTTTACAAAGTGAAAGCGCTGAATGAGGCTGAGAATTAAAAATATTGTGTGTTAAATTTCGCTGTAACTTAAGGTAAGTTAGTTGCATTTAAAAGATAAAACAAAGTTAGTGTGTAGAATTAGAATGCAGGTGTAGAAGTTCATTAGAGAACACTGTGAAGATAAATAAGAGAGGGAAAGAGAGAAGGAGAGGAAAAGAGACATCATTTTAAATGGTTCATCCAGCTGTTCCCAAACTTACTTGTGAAATTACATAAAAAACTGAATACACACAGATAATAGTAATAATTTAAGGGTAAATATGATTGAAAACTTGTGAAGATGTAAGGGATTACTAAATTTTATACCAAGAATATCCTTATGATGATTTTTATTAAGATCCTGTAACATGGCAGCTCCTCCTTCTATTAATCTTTTAGGAGAAATTAGATTATTAAATAGAATAGTGGGCTGGAGTTTTCTACAAAAGTAAAAACATTTTCATAAGTCGAATAATAAATATTCAGAAATTCTATATTATATTATATTATATTACATTACATTATATTATTATATTATATTATATTATATTATATTATATTATATTATATTATATTAATATTATATTATATTATATTATATTATATACTATTATCTTATATTAATAATTATATTAGATTATATTATATTATATTATATTATATTATATTATATTATATTATATTATATTATATTATATTATATTATATTATATTATATTATATTATATTATATTATATTATATTATATTATACTTACTTACTTACTTACTTACTCACTGGCACTATCGAACCCGTAGGTTCATGGCCGCACGGACATAAGCTCTCCATACATCCCTATCCTGAGCTAATGCTTTCCAATCATTTCCTGTATAATCTACTTCCCTCAAATCATAGTTAATGTTGTTCTCCCACCTCATTCTTGGTCTACCAACTGGGCGTTTTCCTTCTGGCTTTCCTACAAGAAGTTTCCATGCACGTCTTTTCATTCCCCATACGCGCAACATGTCCTGCCCATCGCAGTCTACGGGACTTAACTGTTCTTATTATATCTGGCTTCCTATAAAGACCATGTAGTTCATTGTTATGTAGTCTTCTCCATTCACCTGTCTGTTCATCTCTCTTTGGTCCAAAAATTTTCCTAAGTACTTTATTCTCAAATACTCGTAATCTCCTTTCCTCCCTTAAAGTAAGAGTCCATGTTTCGCACCCATATAATATAACTGGTAGAATAATAGTTTTATATATTTTCAGCTTAACGTTTTTTGAAAGGAGTTGGGACATCAAAAGTCTCTGCAATGCATAATAGCATGCATTTCCAGAATTGAGCCTATGTTTAATTTCTTTGCGCATCTCATTCCTATTTGTGATTATTGTTCCTAGGTATTTGAATTCAGCTAATTCCTCAAAATTTCCCTCATTTGTCATTAGCTGTCCATTTCCATTATATAATGTATTTCTACGTGTGACCATATACTTAGTTTTACTTTTTATATTATATTTATATTAATATATATTATATATATTTATATTATATTACATTATATTATATTATATTATATTTATCTATTCTATTATATTTAATATTATATTATATTATCTTATTTAATATTATAATATTATATTATCTTATACGATTATCTCATTATATTATCTATTATATTATATATACTATTACTCTCTATATTATACTTATATTATATTATATTGTATATATAAATTATCTAATTCTTATCTTCCTATGATCGTTATATTATATTACTCTTATCTTCCTTCTCTTCTCTTCTCTTCTATTATCTCTCTTCCTCTTCTCTTTGCTCTCTCCTCTCTTCTCTTCCTCTTCTCTTCTCATTCTCTTCTCTTCTCTTCTCTTCCTCTTCTCTCCTCTTCTCTTCTCTTCTCTTCTTATCTCTTCTCTTCTCTTCTCTTCTCTTCTCTTATCTTCTCTTCCTTCTCTTCTCTTCTCTTATCTTCTCTTCTCTCTCCTTCTCTTCTCTTCTCTTCTCTTCTCTTCTCTTCTTTCTCTACCTCCTCTCTTCTCTTCTATTCTTCTCGTTCTCTTCTCTTTCTTCTCTCTCTTCTCCTCTCTCTCTCCTCCCCCCCTCTCCTCTCCTCATATCCTACCCTCCCCTATCCTCTCCTCTAGCCTCCCCCCCTCCCCCTCTCCTCTCTCCTCCCCTCTCTTCTCCTCCTCTTCTCTTCTCTTTCTTCCTCTTCCTTCTCTACTCTACTCTTCACTTCGCTTCTCTTCTCTTCTCTTCTCTTCTCTTCTCTTCTCTTCTCTTCTCTTCTCTTCTCTTTCTCCTCTTCTTCTATTCTCTTCTCTTCGCTTCTCTTCTTCTCTTCTCTTCTCTTCTCTTCTCTTCTCTTCTCTTCTCTTCTCTTTCTGCTATTTCCACCGCTGTGGTCTCGAGATAGCGTGCTGCCTTGTCAAGCAGCGGGCCCGGGTTCGATCCCCGGTCGGGGCAGTTTTTCTGGGTGAGGTTTTTATCGGGGTTTTTCCTCACCTGTATGACAAATGTCAGGAAAACTTTAAGGCCCAAACGGTCCCCGAAATCATATGGCCATCATCATCATCATCATCCTTCACCGGTGTGGAAAGCAACGGGAAGCTACCACACCTACAATTCCCTAGTAAAGCTGCAAGCATAGCTTCAAAATGCTATGATTGCAGTGAAGGACCTGCCTTTGGGCAGAATTACTATGGATGGATATTATATTATAGTATATAGTGTTCTGCCGTAGGGCAGGTCTTCCACTGCATTTTCATGCTGTTTTGCAGCTTTGCTAGGGAATTATATGTGTGGTTGCTTTCCTTACCGGTGAAGGACGATGATAATGATGTCCAGATGATGTTTGAGAGGACCTTTTGGGCCTTAAAGCTACCTGACATTTGTCTTACAGGTGAGGAAAAATCTGAAAAAGATATCTCACTCTGGAATCGAACCAGGACCCGCTGCGTGACAAGTCATCGCACTAGCCAGACACCGCGATGAACATTATGATACAGTTGGTTGAAAAGTAAATATTTACCCTCTATAGTAAAAGCTTGTTATTCGCGGGTTAAAAAAAATTGCGACATAGTTCATGTATTTGCAGCTAAAAAGTCATTATTCGTGGATTCAGTCGTTAACCCATTCGCTTCAGCTTTAAATGCGCAATGCATTTCCCCAGAAACTGCATTTAAGTTACCGTAAATTATATTGTCTATTTTCCGACATTCAAAACAAGCAAAAGATAACGGTACTTGATATCACAATAAGGGTGAAGTTCAAAACATATTCCTCTACTATTCATAAATGTTAACAAAAGATTACCCTGCCAAGAGATGTACACAATATTGCAAAATATGTAACAGCAGAGTTAAGCGAGTGTACCTCGTCTTCTGAGTTGAAGGATATTTAACTGCCGGCGAGTCTATCTCGTCTTTTGAGGCGAATGGGTTAAACTACTTACAACAAGATGAAATGCATGTGAAAACCAGAGTTCGATTGGCCATTGACTACCATTTGCGACATGAGTTAAATAGTCGATCTACGCTACTCGAACGTTGCTTACTTTTACACTATGAACGAGAGTTGAACTTTATTTAAAATGTCGCAATTTGAGTAATGTTGCATTTGTCGAACACTCGTAAATACATACAAATATGTCTCCTCCACTGTTCTTTTAACTATTTGAGACGATTAAACCCAAATACCGCGTATTTAAAACATTTAACAATGCGTTACCTCGTGAACCACAGCTATGGCTTTTCGATCATGCGCAGTGGGCCATAACAGGAACTCTTGCTTTTTGAAGCGGCTCATTATTTTTGTCGCTAAGCGTACATTAACTTAAGCTAAAATGAAAGTAGTGTTAAAATTTTCTTGATATGAAAAATAACACAGGTCTCTGTTTGATTAACATTGACTTCATTCTCAAATCCCACATTTATCTATGCCTTACAGTAAGAGAACTGTTTCGCGTCCTTTTAATGGTAAATTGAAGAATCGCCATTTTATATATTATTAATTTAGCATTTTTAACACAATTTGAGACGAGAGTTTTCGTCATGTATAATACAACCTATGACATGTGTTTCCAGAGCTGATCCGATGCCTAAATTATTTCTGTTTATTACTGTTGCAAGTTATTTAAATTCCGATGTCATCAAAATGTCCATAATTTGCTGATTATATTTTTCATATATATAGGAAGAAGAAACTATACAATTACCACAATAACTGTGAAAATGTACTAATCAGTTATTAACTTTTATATTTCTAGGAAACTACATTTGAAAATAAATTTGATGCAATGAACAAAAACAAGGCGAACTTGAAAACAGTAGTACATGGAAGACATTCAAGTAATCCTAGCACTATGAGAGTGTAAAATAAATTATATGAGGAGGGAAAACTGTAGAGGAACTGTTTGGTAAGAATATTGTAGCCTGGATGGATGCAATAAAATGGGTGATTTCATTACGCAATACGTAAGTAGATTGAATGAAATTTATAGTGAAAGCAGGTCATTTCACGTCAATTTAAATATAAAATAATATAATATACATATATTTATTTACATGCAGAACCATTGCTCAAGAAAACACAACTTCAAACAAAATCACATACAGGTTGTTTCTATATTTAATTGAAAATGTCTTGACGAAATAAAAAAAAAACCTATTATAATTATGGGTATTAATTCTGTGTGCAGTTACCAATTTCCGCTGGTTATCTGTCACTTGTAATCATTTACCCTTGAGGATAGTTGACAGATGTAGTACAACACCTTCATACTGTGATACTTAAAAATGAGAGGTTTTCTAGAAATGCAATATGGAGATGTAAATAAAAATCATCCCTCCACATAAGCAGATATTATTTGGCGTAAACTTGGATGAAGTTGTAGTTAAGGTGCGTTTGTGTCAATTCTTAGCTCATAAAAGTTGCACATTTTGTCCAATAGAGTATAGTGGATCAAAATGGTACTTGCTATGTTTTCTTGATCTCTGAGTGTTGTGCTTTCTTGCTTTTTAGGATATTCATGCGAATCAGCGGATGAATTCGTGTAACAAGAATGACGGGTGTTGTGCAGACAGGGACAGTAGCACTACCAGCTTTGTCAGGTATGTAGACCCAAGTTCCTGGGGCATAAACACACGGGCAACCCAATACCGGGGGACCCCAATCAGTAGGGCTAGGTATTTAACGATTTATAAATTGGTAAAAAAAAGTATTTAATTTAACACTATCACTTTCCTTTACTTTAGGCATTTTGCTCTTAACCTGTTCATACACATGGCTACGAACAACTGACCACCTCACTTAATAGCATAACACTAGGAGTGTGGGCAAGATCATTAAGCATATTCCATAAAAAAGGGGTAAAAGCTAGCATAAGCTAAGAAATTACATAAAATTCCTAGAGGTTGGCAAGTTCATTTAGCACATACCTTGAAAAATAGGGGTAGTAGTTAGAATAAACATCTACTTAATTGCAAGAAATTTTATTGAATAGGAAAAGTACTGAATTATAATAAAAATCTCAAATAAAATCCAAATAATGTCACAGCCGTCAGAAAAAGTGTAAAAAAATACTCAAAATGACCTATAAATTGCCAAAAAAATGACCAATCTCTAGAAAAAGTTAAGTAAATGCAAAAAATGCACTAACGATTTGATATTATTTAATCCGTTTTTTAATGTCATGCATTTACATATATGCAAGCAATGTTTCAACCTTCATAAGAAGAAGATGCAAAACCATTAATTGCCTTGCCCTATTAACCAGAAATACCGATAACCCATGTGTTGGAGGGGTATAACTCCAACACCTTGGACACGTGGATATAATATGTACCCAACTGCTTGGAGGTTAAACCGGGCAAACCCATTACCGGGGGATCTTAAATATCGGTAACCCGTGTGTTGGCGGTGTCTAATACCAACACGTTAGTATATATATATATATATATATATATGAGTGTGTGTGTTTGTGTATGTGTTTGTGCGAGCGTGTGTATGTGTGTGTGTGTTTGTGTGTGTGTGTGTGTGTGCGTGTGTGCGTGCGTGTCTGTGTGTGTTTGCGTGCTCGTGCGTGTATGTGTGCGCGTTTGTGCTTGTGTGTGTGTGTACGTGTGTGCGTTTGTGCTTGTGAGTGTGCGTGTGCGTGCATGTTTGCGTGCGTGTTTGTGTGTGCGTGACTTTGTGTGTGCGTGCGTGCGTGTTTCTTTTTGTGTGCTATGTTTTTGTGTGCGTGTGTTTTTGTGTGCGTGTGTTTTGTTTGTGTTTGTGTGCGTTTTTGTGTGCGTGTGTTTGTGTGCGTGTGTTTGTGTGTGTGTGTGTATTTGTGTGCTTGTGTTTTTTCCTGTGCGTGTGTGTGTGTTTTTGTGTGTGTTTTAGGTGCGTGTGTTTTTTTGAGTGCGTGTGTTTTCTTCTGTGAGTTTATTGTGTGCGTGTGTTTTTTTGCTTTTTTGTGTGCGTGTGTTTTTGTGTGTGTTTGTGTATGTGTTAAGCGTGTGTGTTTGCGTATTTGTGTTTGCGTGTGCGTGCGTTTTGTGTGCGCGTTTGTGCTTGTATGTGCGTGCGTGTTTGTGTGTGTTTGTCCTTACGTGTGTGTGTGCGTGCGTGTGTTTGCGTGTGTTTGTGCGTGTGCTTGTTTGTATGTGCGTGTTTTTTGTGCGCGTGTGCTTTTGTGTGTGTTTTTTGTGCGCGTGTGATTTTTGTATGTGTTTTTCTGCGCGTGTGTTTTTGTTGCGTGTGTTTTTGTGTGTGATTTTTTGTGCGCGTGTGTTTTTGTGCGCGCGTGTTTTTTGTGTGTGTTTTTTGTGCGCGTGTGTTTTTGTGAGTGTTTTTGTGCGCATGTGTTTTGTGTTTTTTGTGCGCGTGTGTTTTGTGTGTACTTTTGTGTGTTTTAAGCGCGTGTGTTTTTTGTATGTTTTTGTGCGCGTGTGTTCTTTTGTGAGTGTTTTTGTGCGCGTGTGTTTTTGTGTGTGTGTGTTTTTGTGCGCGTGTTTTTTGTGTGTATTTTTCTGTGAGCGTGTGTTTTTAAGTGCATGTGTTTTTTGTGCGCTTGAGTCTTTTGTGTGTTTTTTGTGCGCGTTTTTTGTGTGTTTTTGTGCGTGCGTGCGTGCGCGCGTATGTGTGCGTGTGTGCGCGCGCCCACTTCCTGGGGCTTAAACCGGGCAAACCCAATCCCGAGGGGCACTGGTGGATTTCTCATCGTAACTTAAACTGGGACCACGATTTTCCAAATTTCTTATTGTTCCCATAAAACTTACAAAAATACTTTTAAGAAGCATTCTGTTCCGTTCATGTTTTATTTAACGATAATTTCAAATGAGGAATTGTTATCAAATCGTGGACATTATTTGGCAATTAGCAGCTGTAGATTTTAAGTTTTTATGATTATTATAATAATAACAGTGGTCTACAAAAAAACTAAGGGAGTGTATTATTTTTTTCCAGGCTCCATAATTTTCCTTTCAGGCCAGATTTTTCATATGTAACGTTATTTTCTGTCGCGGTTGTACCACCTGCAAAGAAAGCAGCAATACTTGGTATATAGTAACTGCATTCGTAGTTTGATAGCAGTAACCTATATCTGCTATTGATGGACTTCATAAAAATGTTTTTCAATAAATAATTTTGCATTTTGATAGCTCTCTTTCATACGTTCAGCATGGCCCACAGGAACAGACAGCAGTGCATTTCTGCTATGAAGCTTAAGAGCTTTCAAGGTTAACTTAGAGGAGTCAATGAAAATCTCCAGTCTTCAGGAATATGTTCCATTCTCAAATATGCCATCAAACCATGTGCATCACTGCAGACAAGGTTGTTTTCCGTTAAAAATAATGACGTTAAGTCTCTTTCTCGGTATCTATATACGGACATGTTTACATTTTCTTACACGAGATTCCACTACTGAAGCATGGGGCCAAGAAGTTCGGTCTTGCTTTTTGGTAATTCCAGATGACGGATTAAATCATTAAACAAAATACGATAATTCAAATAAACCTTATAGTGTCACTTTCTTTAATACTAAACAAAATATTGTTTACTTAGTGTTTACAACCTATATTTGTCCAACATCTTAAAATTTAATAGTGAGTGGAGAACATATTTTTATCGACTCACCTCATACATTTTCAAACTTCTTTGATACCGACGGTTTCAGACAATATCATGTCCTTCTTCAGTCATGGCTTCCACTGATGAAATTCCGTGATTGTTGATTTCTTTAGTGAAATCACCTCTTGTGCTGCCATCTTTCGTTGGGATTATAAACTTTGTAATTAAATTTTTATCACCGGAATATCGAAATTCATAGATCGATATTTATTCTTCTGAATGAATATCATTTCCCAAATTGTCAATTCCAACGGTTTATCCAATTGTTTCAAAAGTTTTGCTTCTTTTTCAATTTTATGATGTTCTAGTAAACTATGTACAGCAATTGCTGATTTTTCAATTTCACAATTTTTAATATTTCTAAAATGTTCTTTAGTGCGTGTTTCTAAATTCCTTTTTGTTTTTCCTATGTATACTTTGCTACAATCATTAAAATTAATTTGATAAATTCCAAATTTCTTACTATCTGGGATGTTAATTTTTTTATTGGTATTTAAAAGTTTTTCCAGACTAAATGTATTAATTCGTGCCAAAGTAATGTTGTATTTGTCAAATATTTTTTTTTTAAATTTCCCATGTACTATTGGATGGTAAGTAATTTTCTTGAAATTCTTCTTTTCTTTACTAACCATTTGCAGGGTAGAGCATTCTTTAGGTTGTTTTATCTTTCTCAATTTTTTTAATTTGTTAAATATTATATTCTTATTAAAACCATTTAATCTGGCTATATTTAGGATATTTTCGTATTCTTTCTTAAAATTTTCTCCTTTTAATGGGACCTTTATCAATCTATATAAGAGGCTATTAAATATTGCATGTTTATGTGCCAGAGGATTGAAACCCGTTGATTTAATATAATTATCATAAGTAATGCCACGAGTGATTTCCAAATTACCGATAAATTCACGACTCACGAAGTGAGGAGTGAAATTTATCTAGAGAATTTGGAAATCAAGAGTGGCATTTGTTAGGACTATTTAACGAATAAAATTAAGCTGTTTACTCACAAATCATTGTTTAACCATAGTTATTTTTAAATATTTATATAGTTAATGTAAACGGCGATGTTTGAAAATAAATCAGAAATGTGAGGTTATGTTCATTCACTGCTGCTTCATCATATTATTTATTGCCAAATAAGATCGCAATACTGTAAGAGTGCACCCAAGTGGAGAAATAATGAAACACATCAAACTATATATCATAATCAACATTACGGGTTAATCATTTATTTTTTCAGTAAACAACACAGTAAAATCAAGGAATCTGTTCATTATTTGCTATATTCAATGTATTTGTTGGAGAAAATAATGCTTTGACCTGTTCAGAACATTAAAAAAGGAGGAGCTTTCTTTATCACAAAAGCAGGAGCTGATAAAGAGAAATCAACTGACATTGGTTGTAAAACAACATTCATTGAAACGTGATTGGTCATTGATTAGCATTTGTGGCATGAGTTAAATAGTCTAAGAACATTATCAAGTTGGCTGAAATTTGGTGTGGAAACAAGGCAACAGATGAAGAACTCCTGATATGTGTGGTCAGAACAGTAAATGGACTCGAGTGACTAATTCTCGAGGGGGGATAAATGTCGGAATCATCGAATGTTACTTCTAATTGTATTACTGTTATTATCTTAAATGTTATTGTCGGTAAATGTATAATATAGTAAAGCATGTTACAATATTTTTATAATGTTCAATTATATTCGAGGTTCGAATCTTAAGAAAAATAAGAAACTAATTTTCATTATGGTATGTAAAAATCACAGAGAAGAACTTTGTATGTTTTGTTCATTGAATATGCATCCTAGCACCAACATTATGCCATAAAGAAAGATTCCATTTAGTGACTAATATTGACATAAATACTAACTGCCACTACTATGCTGACATAAGCTCTGCAAACATCCTTATCCTAACTAACCTTTCGCATCCATATAATATAACTGGAAGAATAACTGTTTTATATATTTTAAGTTTAATCTAGTGGCCAACTATTATGTAAAGTCCTAACATTCCATGTTCCTAGAAACATGTCCCTGTGTTTGAAGTAGTCCCAGCATCGATTTGGGGACTATTTTACCTCTGGAAAAGTTTACTCCAGTTTCTAGACGGTTGTATTTTTAAGGTAAAAGATCGTCACTCTTTCATCCAATGTACTTCTTTGTCTGACATATCACCTTCCAATGCTTTAAATAAATCAAGAGTTTACAGATGAAAAGAAGACTCCAAAGTTTCTTCCAGAGAAGCATTGTGATGTACCAAAGTCATGTCCAAACACTTCACCTGCCGTTTCTAACTGCAAGGCACTAAACCCCAGCCCCAGATCTCTCATTTTAACTATAGGGAAATAATACATCTGAATTGGTAGATTGGATAACTTTCACTATCTGTCGTCCTCTTAGTCTCTCGCCTAACTCCACCCCGTTCTTACTCATGCATGGAGACCATTTTCTCCGTACAGTGGGTTACAATTGCTGGATTCTGGCATGAAAATTGTAACCGCTACAGCGATTTTAAAATTTTCACTTTAGATGAACTCCTACACCTAACGGTTTTAGAGGACCCAATTGTGAATCTAAACCATTCCGGGACCCACTCAAACACGCATACAGAATTTCATCAAAATCAGTCCAGTCGTTTAGGCAGTTTTTAATTTCGTATTTCAGGTAAATCTCCACTTATAATGGCCAGATTTCGCTCATTTTTGGACAATATCTATCTCGATTTATTTTAATACGGTATACCAAGTTTCGTTGCGAAACATAGAAAATTATGATCGCTAGAGCGATTTTAAATGTTCGCTTCAGGTGAACTCCTACACCTAATGGATCCAGAGTGTTCAATTGTGAATCTGAACCATCAAAGGACGCAATCACACATACACAAAAAAATGTCATCAAAATCGATCCAGTCGTTTAGGAGGAGTTCAGTGACAAACACACGTACAGAAGAATTTTATATATGACTGACGTCCTTGTCCTCAAGGACGCATCTTAACTTTTTAACTTTTTTAATTTTCTGTTTTCTCTATTTATTCGTATTTATACAAAAAGTCACGAAAACGCTAATAAATTATAAATAATATTTTATTAAACCCTAAGCAAAATAGCAGTTTCCTATTCTAACATTAGGCATTCTGGTTAGGATTTGTATTCTTGTACTTTGCTCACACGTAGATAAATGTCCACAAATCAGAAACTTACCATATATGAAAATTTATCATTACATATTTTTAAATTTGTCCACTGCTATGGTCTCGAGGTAGCGGTGTTGCCTTGTCACGCAGCGGGCCAGGGTTCGATCCACAGTCGGGACAATTTCCTGGGTGAGGATTTTATCGGGGTTTTTCCTCACCTCTAAGGGTCGGTTTCACAAACAGAGGTAACTGTATTATGCCAGTTTAAGCTATGCATTATACACGGGGAAAACTGGCGTAATACAGTTACCTCTGTTGGTGAAACTGGCCCTAAGACAAATGTCAGGAAACTTTAAGGCCCAAACGGTCCCCGAACATCATATGGTCATCGCAATCATCATTCATATTCATCTTGGATTAAGCTTAGGATTAAGGACTCTGCTGGCGCACCACTATCATCATCATCGCCGATCATATGGTTTGACCGGGAATCGAACCCGGGACCTCATGAACTGTAGTCAGAAACGCTGACCACTAGCCCATGAGGCTGGTCATATACCGTAATCTGAGGCGACTTCGCCTCACAGTAAATGACTATAACGGTAATAAAATAAATAAATAATTAATGGTATAGATAAGTTTGATCTCTCAATAGAAGTATGAATACATTGATTTTATAGATTTCTTATTTGCTCCTACAGAAAAAATAAGATAGCATGTAAAGAGGGTCACTGTATAGGAAGTCTTTAAAATAGATTTACTTGTATGTTACTATACAGATGAAGTTATCCCTCATTCATAAAGTTTATACTTTTTAATAACTGTCACATGTACATTTAATGCTAACAAATGAAGGGTCCAAGGAAAGAACCATATGAGTCACTTCTTGTCGAAATGGAAAGTTTGAAACAGTAAAAGAAGCAGTTTGATCATGGTTTTATTTACCTTTAGAGTTTGGGACATAGCTAAAGAAAAAGGTACATTGTATAATCAAAAGTGCTTTTTCTCTGTTTCAAAGAAAACTGACTTACCTGTTTTTTTTTTCCCCTGTACCCTTCAAATGTTATTGTTTAGGACTACATACTATATATCACACAGGACATTGCCTTCTTCCACCCCCTTAAGGTGTCATGGCGTAAATGTCTTGATGGATGGAAATCGTGGATGCCTTCCTAAGTCAGAATTCCCTGAACTTCTGAAGAAGGCCTTAGAAGAAATCGGTATGTCCTCAGAACAAAACATCTGTTCTGGATTTCGTGGTGCTGCATTTTACCGTGTGATCGACAACAAGTTTTAAGAGAGTTCCCAATCTAAATCCAACAGCAGAAGACGGACACGAGCAAGAAAGATGTTGAACCGACTCATTTGTTGAGATGCTACGTGATACTCGAGCTGCTCCTCCTATCACATCACGAGGGAAACACATGGATATCATAGCAGGTAAAAGTGTTGGACTCCAGGATCTACCACAGGAGTCATGATCAAAAGAGATCTCCGATTCATCATCTCTATCTTCTACATCTGAAGAAGAAGAAGATGGTGATTCAAATGATGCTGTTTGTTTGGTTTGCAAAAAACTTTGGTCAAGAAGCAAGAGTAGAGAGGACTGGGTCCAATGCCAGATTTGCAAAGCATGGGCACATGAAAGATGTGCAGGATATCCCAAGAAACAATACAAGTGTGGTAACCATACAAAATAGTGAGGCTCTGGAGATGAAAGAACATTTGAATTATTTCTTGTTTTGAATGATGTGTTTAATTTGTACCAATCTGTATTTTTGCTTCTGCATGTAATTTTTCTGTAATAAAATTTGAATTCAGGGTAAAAAAAGTTGAAAAGATCTAAAAAAAATATATAATCACTTAATATAGGGCACTGAATACAGACCTATAATGAATGAAATATAAGATAATGTGTCCAAAGACACCCTTATTAGTCTATATAAATCGGAACATGTGAAAAATGCATTACGTCCGAAGCCGCCCCACACTGTGGGGTAACACCAGACAGTGTTCATATGCATTTATATATTGTTGAGAATGCATTAGTTTTGGTTACACATCTTGAACTAGCAGAAGGGGCATTGATAGATATACAGTAATTACCATGTCTTGTGTAATTGTTACTAATACAAGTGGAGATAAATAAAAAAAAATGTCCAAAATCACCCCAGATTACGGTATGTAATTAAATTATATAATTTATTATGTTTAAATATAAACCATGCTATAGACATTATTATCTGTTATCTTGCTCGTGCCCACATTTTTTGTGAAGGTAGACGTCTGTTCTACTTTATAGTTTATAAATTTTAAAATCAAATGGTAACATATGTAGCTTCATTCTTTCAATTTATTCTAAATTATTTAATTATATCCTTTAGATTATCCTTCCTTCCTATTAGGCACTACAATCCATTGTGAGTTTTGGCCTCGTTCACTATTTTCTTTCCAATTGTGTAGGTTTCGTAACAAGAGATTTTTTACAATATAAGGTCGTCAGCCTTATGATCAACCCATTACCAGAGGGACTGGGAGCCTTTATTTCGGATAGCTCGACACCTAGGTAGTTTTAGATTTTTTTTTTAGATTTATTTATTTAGCCTGGTGGCCTTCTCTTCCACTCACAAGGACAAACATATATTACATCAGAATATAACAATCACAATGAACTCTAATATTAAATGCTAAATAAAAATTTGATCAAAAAGATGATATCTATTATATTACAATCTATAATGCAACTAGTTAATGTTAGTTAAAATTAAGACTAAAACTAATAATAAAATGTATACAATCAAGACATATTAAATTGTCCCTGTCAAATGTATATATAAAACAAAGAAAAATAATGAGATAAAGAAAACTAATTTTACGTTTGTACAATATTTAAAACAAAACAAAGGAAAATATTTGTTAATCTAAATATTATTTTCATAGATAATTAAATTTATTAATTGTTAAAAGAATACTATCAGTGAGGTGTATAAGTTAGTTTGTTATTAAATAATTCTTTAATTTGTTTTTGAAGGATATTATAATTTGACAGTCTCTGTCTGACATAGGTCGGAAGGGAATTCCATGTTTTGGTAAGTGAGACCGGTAAAAGATAATGAATAATATACAGTGTGATGAGGAGGGATATAAGGACAATGTGCTGATGGGATCGAGTGTCAAGATTATGTGTGTCGGATAGTCTGATGAAGCAGAGTGATAAATAATTAGGCGATGATGTGTGAAGGATTTTATAGAGAAGGGGCAGTGAATGGACAGTTCTACGGTCTCTTAGACGAAGCCACAATAATTGTTCCAGGGACAGTGTAACATGGTCAAATTTGCGAATACCACAAATAAAATGTGCACAAGAATTATGCCTTCACCTCGGCTATAGACAACCAGCATCCCTTTCACAGTAGGTCACTAACTAGACCTTAGACATCCTTTGGACTATACATTCCCAATTCATCTCCAAAACTTCATTAATTTCATTACAAGTTCCCTTAGAGTCTGCAATCTCTCTCAAAAACCTCATTTCATTCACCTGAATTTCATTATCTTTTTTTTGTCAAAAAATTTTATTTATTTTATTATTATTTATTTATTTAGCATGGTCATGTGATCTTCTCTTCCACTCACCAGGGCAAACATATGTTACATTAGAATATAGCAATAAATTTTATCAATAAGATAACATCTACAAAATTAAAATTGATAACATAAGAGTGGAATGCAGGCTTTCACGGCCGGTAATCATGGTAATAAAAGATTCCGGGCTATGTGGCCGTGGTCTATAACTGGCGTTTCTTCCAGACGTTTCTCCCTCAACTGCGGAGGGCATCTTCAGTGGCAAGCGCTTCCAGCTGTTGTTTCTCTGTCGTAGACTCGACTGCGAATGATTCGCAGTCGAGTCTACGACAACAACAGCTGGAAGCGCTCGCCACTGAAGATGCCCTCCGCAGTTGAGGGAGAAACGTCTGGAAGAAACGCCAGTTATAGACCATGGCCACATAGCCCGGAATCTTTTATTACCATGATAACATAAGAGTTTAATGATAATTAAAATTAAGACTAAAACTAATAATAAAACATAGGGCCTACACATGCATGATAAATTAAATTGTTTGGTAGTCTGTCCCTATTTAATGTACTCCAAAAAAAAAAACTCCAAGCGCGACAAGCCTAGAAGGCCCTTGGCCTCAGTACATGAAAAAAAAAATAAATAAAAGAAAATAATGAGATATAATAAATTATATAATAAATTTGGGAATTTTTAACATTATGAGGTTTAATTCACAAGAATTAAATGAATCATGATTTCTTCTTACCTGATACTTCTATGTTTTTTTTAAACACAGCACTGCAGTATCAGCGACCATCGTCACCATCCTCAGCTGTTTTCACGACTGTCAATTTTTTCTTTTGGCAGTTTGGATAATTACCAGCAAAAGAAAAAATTGACAGTCGTGAAAACAGGTGAGGATGGTGACGATGGTCGCTGATACTGCAGTGCTGTGTGTTTAAAAAAACATAGAAGTATGAGGTAAGAAAAAATCATGATTCATTTAATTCTTATAATAAACTAATTTATCAGTTAAATAATAATCTCCAATAAGAGATCCTCAACTGACTGAGGTATTGAAGATCTAGTGCCTATAAGAAAACATTTAACAGAGATTGTGTCAAGGCTGTATTTAATTTTTGAAGGTTCATATATAACCTTCTTCTCCAAGTTTACCTCATCTGGTTGTTTAAAGGTGGATTCAAAGCATATTCTAGGGTCCATGACAATAGTGGAATAAAAATAAAACATAGTTTTATTTGATTTTCATATTTATTATATAATTCAGTGACAGCTGTTTCGGTACACTGTACCTTCTTCAGACATGTTAACAAATTATGAATTGTGTTCCAACTGATCTAAGCAACAATACAACAATATTTATTTAAATTTTTTAATTTAACAAAGGGGATTCATTCAAATCAAGTTGAGAATTTAACAGTTTTTTACTATATTTGAAGAGAAAATTTTTTGCCTAGACTGAGACTCGAACCCAAGACCTTTGGCTTGCCAGGCCAAATGCTCTACCAACTGAGCTACCGAGGCGAGTTACGATTTAGACGCAATTTTTTCTCTTATATACGTAGTTTTTTACTACTTTTAAATTTATTAATAATTATTAATTCATAATTTGTTAACATGTCTGAAGAAGGTACAGTGTACCGAAACAGCTGTCACTGAATTATATAATAAATATGAAAATCAAATAAAACTACGTTTTATTTTTATTTAATTAATAAATATGGATTTTCATCAAGTAAACATCAACTCAATTGATTATTTAATAGTGGAATAATTGGGTGTAATAACTAGCTAACTCATTTGCACTATAGAATCCTTAGGTTCATGGCCGCATTGACTTAAGCTCTCCATACATCTCTATCCTAAGCTAATGTTTTCCTATTATCCCCAGTATAATCTACTTCCTACAAATCATGGTTAATATTATTCTTTCACCTCATTCTTGGCTTGCATATTAGGTGCTTTCCCTCTGGTTTTCCTACAAGTAGTTCATGCCCCTCTTTCGTTTCCCATTCGTATGACATGTCCTGCCCATCATAGTCTATGAGACTTAACTCTTCTTGTCATATCCAGTTTCCCAAAAAGGATAATGTATCTCACTGTTATGTAATATTCTCCATTTGCCTGTCCATCTCTGTTTGGTCCAAAAAGATTCCTATGAACTTTATTCTCAAATACTCGCAGGCCTAATCTTTCCTCCTCCCTTGTAAGATTCCATGTTTTGTATCCATATAAGTTCTGGGAAAAGAACAGTTTTATATGTTTTCAGTTTAATATTTTTTTAGAGAAGTTGTGACAAGTATACAAGAACAAAATCACAGTAACACAAAAGAGTGAAACTGAATTCTGGAAAATAAAGAGCTGATTCCTGATACCCCACGAATAAAAAGTGTTACCCTCTTCAGACTGTACACAGGACATGATTGCTTACCTGACTTCATGCTACTGGGATGCAAGATGGGAAATGTAAGCTCTCAAACTATCCATGCATTAGCAACCAACCAACCATTTGTCATTAATATAAAATTTCATTATGTATGTTACATAAGTCCATCGCTGTGGTCTCGAGGTAGCGTGCTGCCTTGTCACAGGCCCAGGTTCAATCCCCGGTCGGGGCAGTTTTCTGGGTGAGGTTTTTATCGGGGTTTTTCCTCACCTGTAAGACAAATGTCAGAAAAACTCATCATCATCATAGTACATTCACGAATTTAGGCCATTTGTTGACCTGTTTTGGCCTCAAGAGAAACACCATCCAAAAGTCTTTTGAGTGGATGTCCTGGTCTTCTTCTTCCTGCAGGTTGATATCTTAACATTTGTTTGGGTATTCTGTGATCTTCCATTCGATGAACAGAAAAACTTTAAGGTCCAAATGATCCCCAAAATCATATGGCCATCATCATCATAATCATCCTTATCATTATCATCATCATCCTTCACCGGTGTGGAAAGCAACAGGAAGCTACCACACCTACAATTCCCTAGTAAAGCTGCAAGCACAGCATGAAAATACTATGATTGCAGTGAAGGACCTACCTTTGGGCAGAATTACTATGGATGGATGTTACATAACAGGCAACTCTGTGATTCAAGCGGTTAGACGCTCGCCTCTCAAAGCTGGGGCCCAAGATTGAGTCTCAGTCACTCCAAGTGGGCTTCGTGGTGAACAAAACGGAGCTTGGGCAGGTTTTTCTTGGGTTTTTCCCTATTTTCCCCTGCCACAAATTTAATTTCACCATTTCTCCATACTCATCTCTTCCATTTTGTTTCATTTCATTCATCCGCACCTGTGATGGTGCCCTTGTCATTCACAGACCTCTATAAATATAGGGCCTTTATCTCATCTCATTCCTCGACCTGACTCTGAGTTGGACACGAGTTGAGGATATTTTTTTTACATTTGTAAGTTATATAAAGTATTTAAAATAATTGTATATTGATAATAATAAAAAAAAAGGTTAAAGTGCCAATGTGTTGATATAAATGTTAAATTATTATTTATGTATAGACCCAAATTGTAATTGCAGACAAGTCCTAAAACATCAATATATGATGTTCTGATGATATATAAATAAATTCTATTTGAAATCTAATTTTTAATATGTAATCTTAACATAGCCTATTCTTACTCACCAAGGAAATTCCGGGAAGGAGTCCATTTACCCATAACACGGCATTTTAATATTTTGAACCTTTAACTATACGAGTAAAACCTGCAAACCAAAGAATGAAACTTACAATAATTAACAAAACTCTTATATACTTGGCAACGCAAAACTGATAACAGGTGTCATGTAAATTACAATATTTTGTCATTTTTAAACTGATAACAAATCTAAACTCAAGCTGCTTAATAACAAACCAAAAATATGCTTCAATAACAATTCTCACTTAAAAAAACAACACTGAGCAACAAAAAAAAGAAACTTTTTTATCGAGAAAGCTTCACTGAAACTGTAACAGGTTTTGGGCTTTAAACTTGTTTGGAAGATACTATATTTTAAGATTAGTTAGTTTTCATCTTAAAAATAACAATTAAGGATTGTTCAATAAAAATGACTGTACATCCAACTATTTCATTATCTTCTCTTCTTCTTCTTCCTCTTGCTTCCAAGTATTAGGCCAAGGCCTGTTACGATCCTATAGAAAATTTTCCCTCCACCATTACATAGGACGGCCCTCGTCCTCTTGGTATATAATTATAAACAGATTTGGGGATCCGATATGAACTTATTCTTTCAAGATGATGTTTCTAATTTAGTTGTTACTGTTTAATATATTCCAAAATTGGCGTAGTCTTCAATTCTTTTAAGATATCGGTGTTCCTTTTCCGATCCCATCTGGTGGAACCTGCTGTTCTGCGCATGAATCTCATTTCACAAGCCGTTATTCTGCTTTCATATTGTCTTTTTAGTGTTCATGCTTCACTACCATAGGTCAACACTGGTCTAGCCAAAGTGTTATATAAACATAATCTGGTGTTTTTCTTTTTTTCGTACAAGGGATGGTTTCATAACTTGATTAATAATTCCCAAACTTTTATTATAATTAGTAATTTTTTCAGGGATATCCTTTTCATCCCAGATAGAGAGATAATATCCAATATATTTAAATTGATTCGATCTCTCTAAAATTTTATTCTGGAGACAGATTTTACTTTGTATGGGGTCCTTCCCATGAAAGGGTAGATCTTGTACAGATGGATTCTTCACTCTAAAATTATAATTAGTAATTTTTTCAGGGATATCCTTTTCATCCCAGATAGAGAGATAATATCCAATATATTTAAATTGATTCGATCTCTCTAAAATGTTATTCTGGAGACAGATTTTACTTTGTATGGGGTCCTTCCCATGAAAGGGTAGATCTTGTACAGATGGATTCTTCACTCTAAAACTACTCTTAGAAGAGCACAAGGAATTCAATATAGAAACTCATATCGCCTTTGTTGACTTCATAAAGGCTTTAGACGAAGTAGACAGAAATATATTATTACAAATTTTAGCTGATGATAATGTTCCACAACAATATATTACTAATATCTTCAACAGCTATAAAGATAATGAAATCTCTGTTAAACAAGATTGCAAACTATCTTCTTGGAAAAAGATCAACACTGGAGTAAGACAGGGATGTGGACTTTCACCGGTGCTTTTCATTATATATATGAATAGAATAATAAACAAATGGAGGAAAACACAACGGGGATATATACCCATTAATAGGAACCTCAAACTCAATGCTATTCTTTTTGCAGACGATTTAGCTATTGTGGCACTTTCCGAAAATGATTTGCAACAAACAATTTATAATTTACAAAAAAAGCTGCCAAATTTAATATGGAAATATCAATTAACAAAACTAAAATTATGGCAAGTATTAGGCCATGTGGCCTGTTACAATGTCAAAAAGGAATTTTCCATCCAGTGCTTCTTTGGACGTCCCAGCGTCTTTTGCCTTGGGGGCAGTAATGAAGCATGGCTTTTGGAATTCTATGAGATGGCATTCGCTGAAGATGGGCTTTGCAGTTGTTCTGATAGTTTTGTATATGGTGGAGAATGGGTTCTACATCCAACTCTTCCATAATTTCCTCATTTCTTTTATGGTTCCACTTTGTATAGCCTGCTGTATGGCACATACATTGCCTCATGGTGCAAACTGCTATTACAAATGAGGCTCTGAGGACCAAGTACTGACGGTATAACCACATCACCTTAATGTAGAGAAAAGACACATTAGTGGGAACCCCACAATAATACCCTCTTGGCCAGCAAACCATTGGGCAAGAAATTTACATTTACTTTCAAGTTTCAAATAAAGCCTCGGATGAATCAGACAGTTCAAACTACATAAAGTGAACTATTCACTCCTCTACGTCTCACAGTAAATGACTATAATGGTAATAAAATAAGTAATTAATGGTATAGATAAGTTTGATCTCTCAATGGAAGTATGAATACATTTATTTTATAGATCATCATCATCATCCTGCCAGGTATTAGTCCTAGAAGAACTGTTACGGCCTGAGCAAGCGGTTTTTGTGCTATCTTTTCATAGGTCGACCAAGTGACCGTTTCCCATTTGGACAGTAGTTCATTATTGCCTTGGGGATCCTGGATCTAGCCATTCTTGAGACATGTTCCTTCCAGTTTAGCTGATATCTGGAGATGTAGTCCAGTATTGGTGACACATTAAGTTCTTGAGGGATTTCTACATTTTTCTTTCGATCCCATTTGGTGTAGATAGATATGTTTCTTATTTGCTCCTACAGAAAAAATAAGATAGCATGTAAAGAGGGTCACTGTATAGGAAGTCTTTAAGATAAATTTACTTGTATGTTACTATACAGATGAAGTTATCCCTCATTCATAAAGTTTATACTTTTTAATAACTGTCTCATGTACAAATATAACATGAGAGCAGTGCTAACAAATGAAGGGTCCAAGGAAAGAACCATGAGTCACTTTTTGTCAAAATTGAGTTGGATTCTCCAAGAAAAGGACTATCTTTTAGAAGTTTGAAACAGTAAAAGAAACAGTTTGATCATGGTTTTATTTACCTTTAGAGTTTGGGACATAGCTAAAGAAAAAGGTACATTGTATAATCAAAAGTGCTTTTTCTCTGTTTCAAAGAAAACTGACTTACCCGTTTTTTTTCCCCTGTACCCTTCAAATGTTATTGTTTATGCCTACATACTATATATCACATAAATTGGAAGAGTGAGAAACTGTGATGCTAGGAATCTATTATTATTGCTATAAATGGTCCAGGTAGCTGAATGACAAAGCATTTTATACCAGATTACATCAAAACTTGATCCTGGATAAAGGAAAAATGGAGATTCTTTATTCACACTGATGCTCAGCCCTTTTTTAAATGAGTAGGCCTTTGTGAACCTTTCCTAGAATAATTCAGCAAAGGTGTAAGATCTATCACTATACCATTCGATGAGATAAATGAAATCTCGCATTTAGATCTCCCATGAGATTTTAGAGCAGGTTAACCTTTACATTTTACCTACCTCATTTTTTAATAGTTAATTTGCCATCTGTATTAATGTTTCATCAGAAAACCTTGCCATTAATTTATGACCTACCAATACTGGACCCATACCAAGATTTTCACCAATTTCATTAGCTTGATGTGCCAACAATAGCAAAGCTGCATGAACAATTGTTCACATAATATTATAGGTTAATTATACCAAATATAATGGAGGGCAGCATAAAATAAGTAATAGATATAATACAAAAAGGGAATATTGGACACGACGTATTATTAATATGCAAGGTATTTTTTTATTTCCAATAATCCTGTGACTACATGTAAAACAAATATTTTTTACAAGAAAGGAGTAAATGGCAGGAATATTATATAATTTTGGCATCACAATGATAAAACCATATAAACTGTATGTACATTCTCAATAGGCTACAATCACATGCAGGAAAGTAGATTTTAAAACTGCATGACATTTGAATGAACAGATGATTATGGTACAAGGGTAAATAAAAATGATTCAATCCTATCATTGTGGGTATTAGAATAATCTGGAATTACTAATATTCATGTAATCAATCAAGGGTAAAAAATGCAATCAATGAAAAATATGTGGTACCGTGAAATAATACCTGCATAAAAATGTCAATAGTACCTTAATGGTTCCAGTAGCAGTAATAATTATTTTTTTAGCGTTTATTGGAAGGGCAGAAATAAAGTTTACACAACACTAAAATTTCGAGAGTTCGTATATTTTATAAAAGCAAAATATAAATTTCATACAAAACTTTAACATTCTGGGAAATCTTATTTCCCATAAGAAAACAATGACTAGATGGAGGGAACGTCAAGAAATGGAATAAACGCCCATTTCTTTTAAACCATGAACGATAAATACCTAAGAGGAAAAGTAGCATCAATTACAAAGCCCCTATGCTTCACAAATTCTGTCTCAAACTGAAATAGACATATTCACTCGCGTAATTTTTATTTACAGAACATTTTAAATACTTCACCCATTAAAACGCGACTCCTCTTCGATATTTTATCGTTCTCGGTTTTTACAATCGATAGTTACCTCTATATAACATAATCGATTACCTTGTACTACTGCTGCCATCTTTTGACAGAAGTTGAAACTATTCTAATACTACTTCCTGTGCCAGGTACGAATTGCTACGGACGTACTAAGGAATGCTTTCGTGATCCTTTTATTTTCTTCATTGGTCTTTATGTTATTTCGAATAACTGTTCTGAATATATTTCACAATGGAACATTTTGAAGATCTTAAAAATGCAATATAACAGCTCCCCACCAGAGAAGAAATATCATCCTAAACCAGAATTCTTTACTGTTACCCAGCTTTCTACATAGAAAAAAAAATTATATGTACGGTATATTATATCGAGTGTGTGTGTGTATTATTGAGCAACTCAACAATTAATAATACCAAACTCGATAAACCCCAAGATGCACTATTATGTAGTATTTGCATAGTTTTTATTCATTTGTAGCAAATATGCTACAAAACAGCCATATATTTTTTTCAGCTTTTTCAAAGCTGAAAGCTAGTTAACATTTAAATGATTTAACTAGCTAACCAACATCTGAAAAAATTTTAATCAGATGGTTTATTTAAAAATATGCTATCACAGATATTCTGACCAGATCAGTTTACACTTAAATACTTCAATCAGACAAATCATTCATGAAGACTGTCTGACAAAACTGTCAGATATCAGATCCCAAGCTATCTAACTCTCTCATGATTTGTCCAATTCAGATCAAGTACGAACAAACATGATTTAGATGAAAAGTGTTCAAATAAATATGTCATATTTCTTGCAATGAGGTAACTAGTATTATTAATAGAAACTTAAATAAACCACATGATCTTCCTTTTAAATACATATAAATATTCAAAATGTACAGTTGCAACAAGTTGGTAAATATATGTGTAACCTGGCCAAGCAGGATGTACACCTGCAGTCAACAGACTGCAGCAAGAAAGAAAAATTTAAAGACAGAATCCTGCTGTGATGGTTATTTCTCCATGAAATTAATAATAGAAAAACACAGGGAGTTCAATGTAGAAACACATTTAGCTTTCGTGGACTTCAAAAAAGCCTTCGACAAAATCAATAGGATTAAACTGTTGGAAATTTTAACTGACGACAATCTACCACAACAGCATATTTTAAATTTATACAATATCTATAAAACAAATTTGATTTCAGTTTGAATCAATAACACACAAACAGAATGGACCGAAATTAATAGGGGCATAAGGCAAAGATGTGGCGTATCGTCCTTGCTCTTTATCATATACAGAATACTCCAAGATTGGCAACAGATGAGACACAGTTCTATCCAAATTAATAGAAACCTAAAAATAGACTCCTTGCTTTTTGCAGATGATTTGGTATTAATAGCTCCAACAGAAACAGATTTACAGCATTCTATACACAATTTTAATTTAATTGCAAAAAAAGGTACAATATGGAAATCAATACAAAGAAAACAAAAGGATGGCCTTTTGTGGCAAATACCCTATACCTAGCAAAATTGTTTTGGATGATGAAATTTTGGAACAAGTAAATGCATTTAATTATTTGTGTTATAATTTAACATTTCAAGATAAAGCTGATATATAAAAGAAAATCACAAATTTCACAAAAAACAACGGGGATAATTAACAGTATATTGAAACCATCTTTAGTACAGAAGAACACAAGATTACGGCTTTATAAGGTTCTTGCAAGACCAGTATTAAGATATGGTAGTGAAGCATGGACAATACGAAGAAGAGATGAAAGCCGAATAACAGCAAATGAGATGTGATTTATGCGCCGTACAGCAGGCTATACAAAGTGGGACCATAAAAGAAATGATGAAATTATGGAAGAGTTGGGCGTAGAACTCATTCTTCACCATACACAAAACTACCAGAACAACTGGAAAGCCCATCTTCAACGAATGCCATCTCACAGAATTCCAAAAACCATGCTTCGTTACTGCCCCCAAGGCAAAAGATCGCTGGGACGTCCAAAAAAGCACTGGATGGAAAATTCCTCTTTGAGACCGTAACAGGCCACACAGCATAATACTTGCATGGAAGATGCAACATCATAGATCTACATTTCCCTTAGGCAAGTTAAATAGTATACATCCCCATATGGGAACAATAGGAGTCACTCAACCAGGTAATTTAGTTACACTTATTTCCCTATAGATGTGAGTGACTGATATGTTGTTAGCACATCACCTCATAGAGACATCTTAACAGGCAATAAGGTATTACATGGATGGAAAATGCCAATTAAATTTTACTCAAAAGCTCTGATTTAAGCTTGAGGTTCATGAGTCAGAAAATCTTCAAACTAGGGACCCATGGCTTAAAATCCTTCCCAGAGGACTTATCCCTTGGATTTTTATATCCTGTTGAATACATCAACCCCAGCTGGGTTTGAAATTACTTGTTAACTTGATGTAAATTACAATTTTAAACACTATATGCAATTTTACAAGAAAGAATTGTAGCTTACATAAACATTGAAATCTGTATAATGTTTTAGTTGGATATAAACACCTCACCTCATAATTTGTCAAATTCTTCAGAACATGACTGCTTGCAGTCTTATCTGTCAGAATGAGTTGAAGATAGAATGCAAGCAATCTGAAACAAGTTCTCAAGAATTCTACAAATTATGAAGCAAGATGTTTATATCTGATTAAAATCAACCTCCTATTAGAACATTAATTTAAACCTGTTTTTGTATTTTGCTAAATTAGATAGGAAGAGGGTGAGGGAGGGGAGGTAAAGGTTAAGTGATCCCTATACAGGCCTTAGGGTAGCCAGGTTGTCAGCCCTGCATGACAGCCGCCTTTACTCCCAAAACAAGCGTCTGGTGCATATTTCCGTAAGAGGCTGAGTCAACCCCCAAGATCATGGTGCAGCCAGCAGGTTTGGGTCAGTTTAAAGATCCTGACCCTACCTGGGCTCAAACTCTTGACCTTTAGTTTGTAGCATAATGCCTTAACAAACTACGCCCAGGAGGGAGGGGAGAGTAAGTTTAATTATCAACAGTCATTTTGAGTTGTCAGTTATTCCTCTTATAAATATTTAATTAGATTTATTCTTTTTCACCGGTAAGAGACTGGTGCCCACACAGCATCAGTGAGAAATTTGAATAGCTAAAATAAGTAGCAATTCCAGATTGAGGAAACCAGCTATAATGACTGGGCGACCCAACGTGCTGACTACATGTCCCCCCTATACTGTACAGATGATCGTCCACGTCTGTGATTACACAAGTGGATTTGAGGCCAGCAGCCGGGTGGTAGGCCAAGTAAGCTTATATCATGGAGTGGGAGTTTTTTATTCCAGTATATTGTTATTAATTGTGCAGAGAATATTGCCTTCCTTTGGCCAGCAACCAATCGAAGGGACTATTATTATGCTTTCAAGTCTTATACGAGAATTTCCTGGGAGTCTCTGGGCCGTACTATGAAACGCTGGAGGGAAAATTTTCTATAGGATCGTAACAGGCCTTGGCCTAATACTTGGAAGGAAGAAGAAGAATATAGCTCTGGTTTGATGATCAGCATTTAAGAAAGCACTAATGTTGAAGAAAGAGTTAAAACTTTAACGTCAATTATTGTAAATAACACTATAATGTATTTGATCAATATGGTTGACTACCTCATACTTGAATAACAGAATTATTTTGAATTGAACTTTTATAGGAAAAATCTTAAAATTTAAATTAAAATGCTTTATACCTCATTCCATATCCAGACTTCTAATTACACCAGTTTCAAAGCTTAGGCAGCTTCATTTTCAGTAATATCTTGTCGATTGATGTCATGTCAATCAGAACTGCTTCTTCCTCCCTCTGTTGGTGGACCGATGAACCTCTGGATCAAATCATAATCTCCAGGAATTTCAGCTTCAATTTACATTTAATAGAATTAAACTATTCCTAAGAATATAAAAAAATTAACGTGCATCATACACTAAAATGTAATTATAGAGGAAAAGTAAGCTAAACGAAACTCAGGATGGGGACATATGGATGGTGACCACAAGGTGCCCAAGCTGAGCAAAACATTGCTTCCACTTATTTGTGTTTTGCTCCTTACTTTTATCTTTAACCGATCTGGTATTTCTTCCACTTACTTATACCAGACTCTTTTAACTTTACTATCTAACCTCTCTTGGTTAACTCTTGTTTTTTCGACCCTGATGCTATTAGGGCATCCGAGGGAGTCTTTCCTTTCTTCCATTTCTTCTTTCCTTTATTTTCTTTTCTTCTCCAGAAATGCCTGACCAGAGGCTATAAGATGGCAGCCCCATCACTGGTCTTGCCTTCCTTTGGCCAGCAACCAATCGAAGGGACTATTATTATGCTTTCAAGTCTTATAAGAGATCTCTGGGCCGTCCTATGAAACGCTGGAGGGAAAATTTTCTACAGGATCGTAACAGGCCTTGGCCTAATGCTTGGAAGGAAGAAGTAGTAAGCTAAATCTAGCAAATTCGTAAGTCTTTTTCCCAAACCATGATTTGGGGAGAGGGGGAATTTGATTTGATCCAGAGGTTCATCAGTCCACCAACAGAGGGAGGAAGCAGTTCTCCTGATCGACATCATATCAGTCGAAAAGACATTACTGAAGATAAATCTGTCTAAGCTTTGAAACCGGTATAATTACAAGACTGGATACGAGGTAAGGTATAAAGCATTTTAATTTAAATTTTAACAAAATTACTTGTTATTCAAGAACAATTTTGCTAATATAGATATAATTTTGAGACATCCTGTAAGAACATGTCTCTACTCTTTCGATCCCTATATGTTGATTTGTATACTGTATTGCATACTCTCAAGTCTCATAGATGATTATTGTATAACTGGCTTAACTTGGCAGAGAGAGAGAGAGAGAGAGAGAGAGAGAGAGAGATGGAGATACAAGGGTAGATCGTTGACTACTTTAGTCCAGATACAAAAGAAAAAACCCACCCTGTTGTCCGTTTTACTCTCCCCCCTTACCCTTATTAACATCTGGTGAAGAAACACCGGCAACACTGGTGCGAGTGAGAGAGGTGCATACAGTTGTCTCATTCTACAAATTTCTTGTAAAGTTAAACAAGAGAGACTAAAGTTGCAAACTTGTAGCAGATATTGGTAATTTTTTTCACTGCTTTTACTGAAAAGTAACATCCTAAGCTGGAAAACAGTCAAATCCTGGTTCAGCACAAATTTTTCTCCTGGTCATTAATTAAAATTTGATTAAATATATAAATATTTTATAAGCCTGTAGCTTGAGTCTATCAAATAAATTAGTAATAAATATTTTGCAATTAATGTATGCGTTTAAAATTAAATTTTTGTACCGGTCCTCTAAAATTCTTAAATTAATTTTTATGAATGAGAAATAAATGAAAATACATTACTACAAAACTGAAAAATATAGATAAAATAAAATAAAACCATAAAAATTATTAGGAAAATGTTAAATAACAAAATATTCCAAATATAAATTTTGGGCCAAATTCATTCTGGTGGTCAGCCTAAACACACCTGTTAAAAAACCTATTTGAAAGACACAGTAGGTTGTAATAAATAAACTTCAGGTCAGTGCTACAGCTTTGTTCATTTATATAGCATTTACATTTCTTGTTTTCATACAATGAAAAGTCACAAAAAGTCTAATCTACTGTTAAATCGAAAACCAGCATCGAAACTGAAAAGTTGGAATAAAATGACATTTCCTTGCTACTCCCTCTACTGAAGAATAATTATAATGTAATGCAATATAAATGAACAAAAATGAAAACTATGTCTTGTAATTTTTTTAAGGTTAAATACTTGACCACATGTTTCTACATAAGATTTACATGTTATGCTCTATCAAAAGTCAAATATAATTAATTACTCTTTTTTAACAATTTCTATCACACATCAATAACACACTTAAACATACACATACTATGCTGTAAGCATCTCATTTTAAGTAATAAAAATCAAAAAGAATCAGCATCCAGGAAAGTACGAGAAGTAATGGTTAAATAAGTTTCCCATCTTTTTTATTTAACTTTCACAGGGAAAGAACACTATGAGGTTTAATTTAAGAATTAAATTAATGTTTTTATTACCTCACCTCATATCTCTTTTTCTTCTATACTGCAGTTTCGGAGCTTATCTCCATCTTCAGTAGCCTCTGGTCGACTGGTGTTATGTCGTTTCTTGGCAGTTTCCTTCTTCTATTGGTGGACTGATGAACCTCTGGATTAGGTTAAAATTTGCGGGAGTTTCGAAATTCATGAGTTTATCTTTCTTGTTTTTTTGGATGTGGATTTTTTCCCAGACTGTGAGTTCTTTTTGTTGAGGGATGCTCCAAGGCAAAATATAGCAGAAAATCACCATTTCTTACTTTCTAGATGAGTCCGAATGTTCGAATATTGTGTAGTTACGAATGTAGAAAACATTAAAGTGTTTGAAATTATAAATTCCTGTCTCTCAGAAACCTTGTGTGATGGAGAAAAACCGATATCATATTTGAATTCAGGAAAAAAAATACTATCAGAATCACATATTTTTCTTTCTGATACAAAAAAAAAGTTTTTTTTGTTGCCTAGATATTATTTTATTGATAGGGACTGTCAACAGCACATACGGCTTACTGCCCGCGCGACCCATATTTGTAAATAACATTGTATGTTATATTTGAAGAGAAAAATTTTCGCCTAGACCGAGACTCGAACCCGGGACCTTTGACTTGCCGGGCCAAATGCTCTACCAACTGAGCTACCGAGGCGAGTTACGATATAGACGCAAATTTTTCTCTTATATACGTTGTAATTCCCTCTCACCATGTATGTATCTTACTTTTAGTCTAAAAAAGGGTGAAGTGGACAAGTCAGCTGTAGCAGCCCATGCTTGGTCTGAAAAGCATTTAATCGATACAGAAGCTAGCCTAATCAAACACACAGATAAACAAAAAGAACTCACAGTCTGGGAAAAAACCCACATCCAAAAAAACAAGAAAGATAAACTCATGAATTTCGAAACTCCTGCAAATTTTGACCTGATCCAGAGGTTCATTGGTCCACCAATAGAAGTAAGAAGAAAACCGCCAAGAAACGACATAACACCGGTCGACCAGAGGCTACTGAAGATTGAGATAAGCTCCGAAACTGCAGTATAGAAGAAAAAGGATATGAGGTGAGGTAATAAAAACATTAATAATAATTAAATGAATCGTGATTTTTTCTTACCTCATACATCTATGTTTTTTTAAACACAGCACTGCAGTATCGGCGACACTTTGTCGTCATCGTCAGCTGTTTTCACGACTGTCAATTTTTTCTCCTTTTTTCCGGTAATTATCCAGACTGCCATCTGGTGTTCTTTTGAAGGAATTCCTCTTCAAACTGCCATCTGGTGTTATTTTGAATGACTCATTTCCTAAACACCAGATGGCAGTCTGGATAATTACCGGCAAAAAGGGAGAAAAAATTGACAGTCGTGAAAACAGCTGACGATGACGACAAAGTGTTGCCGATACTGCAGTGCTGTGTTTAAAAAAACATAGATGTATGAGGTAAGAAAAAATCACGATTCATTTAATTATTATTAATCGAACCTCATAATGTTAAAAATTCCCAAATTTAATACATAAAAATAAAAACATTAATTTAATTCTTCCCATCTCTTTTTATCCCAGATCTCATAGATCCACTGGCTGGTTGCATTGTCTCTCTTTGTTTTGTGAAGCATAATCTTATCACTTCAGTGATACTAAAGCTTATTAATTAAAGGGAAATCAGGACATTGTGTGCTTGGGGCATGGAAATGGCACCAAATCCTGCTAATTGGAGATCAAGTGCCACAACATCAAGTCCTGGCCTGACCTACTTTGAAGAAGGCACTACCAATGTTGAGAGTCACTAGATAAGTTTTGAGACATAGCAAGTACAAACAATTTATTTCAGTTGTCTCTGAGCAGCACCCTGGTGAAGTAGTCTGTGCACGGTGAAATCAAAAGTGTCCTATGGAGCTTGAGAGGGAGCATTTTCATGCTATCATTTTATATGGTTTTAAGTTCAGTATAAATGAGTCAACTTTTATAAGATTCATGATGTGTTCCGTTGAGGTTTATTCAAAATTAATATAAAATTATAGAATATTCACCTGAAAGGTCCGTCTCCTCAACTTAATTAATCATTTAACTGTAGCGCTTTCGGGACTTGTCCCATCATCGGCAGGATTCAAAACTGGTGTTTCACTTAAGATCTGGTAGAGGGGGTTGCATGTATTGGGTTCGTTTTCGTTTATCAGGCTGTCGTTGTGAGCTGCTTTCATGATTTCCATCTCTTCGAGTACATTTATCTTCGCTGGATTATTTTCTCTGTGCATTACTGTTAGGGTGTTTTCAATATTTAACATGCGATGTCCTTCATGGATAACGTGTTTTGCATAGCTTGATTTCCCTTCTGCGTGAATGAAGTCTTGAAAATGTTCTTTAAATCTGATGTTAAAACTCCTGTTTGTCCTTCCTATATAAAATTTGTTGCAGTCCTTATATGTCAGTTTATAAACTCCTTTGCTGTTGAAAATCCCATTAAGCAAAGACAATTATATCCAAGAACTCAACTACATTAAGTATATGGCAAAAACCAATGGCTATAATGAAGAATTCATAGATAAGCTCGTAAAAAAACAAAAAAGGAAGAACAACATAACCAACATAACTAAACTAGAAAAAGAATCTGACAACAAGAAAACATGGATAACACTTACATACACAGGAAAAGAAACGACAAAATTAGCCAATGCACTAAAGAAAGCCGATAAAAACGTAAAAATAGCATACAGAACCAATAACAAATTAAACAGCATAATAAACAATAACATTGAAGAAAATAACATTTTCAACGCAAAGGAGTTTATAAACTGACATGTAAGGACTGCAACAAATTTTATATAGGAAGGACAAACAGGAGTTTTAACATCAGATTCAAAGAACATTTTCGAGACTTCATTCATGCAGAAGGGAAATCAAGCTATGCAAAACACGTTATCCATGAAGGACATCGCATGTTAAATATTGAAAACACCCTAACAGTAATGCACAGAGAAAATAATCCAGTGAAGATAAACGTACTCGAAGAGATGGAAATCATGAAAGCAGCTCACAACGACAGCCTGATAAATGAAAACGAACCCAATACATGCAACCCCCTCTACCAGATCTTCAGTGAAACACCAGTTTTGAATCCTGCCGATGATGGGACAAGTCCCGAAAGCACTACAGTTAAATGATTAATTAAGTTGAGGAGACGGACCTTTCAGGTGAATATTCTATAATTTTATATTAATTTTAAATGAGTCACAAAAGCACTTGAGCGACTCACACGAGCATTCGGGGACCTTGCTCCTTCACATGCAACAGTTTCCGCTGGTTTGCTGAATTTAAGAGGGGGAGAACATCTCTTAAAGATGAAGGAAGAAGTGAGAGGCTAACAACAGTGGTGACAGAAGAAAAGTCTCTGCACTGGAGACTCCGATTAAGAAAGAACCGCGACTGACCTATAAGGACATCGAGGGGACCCTAGGGATTAATTTACAAAGTGTTTCCACAATCCTAAGGCACTGTGCTACAAGTTGGAAAGTCGAGGGTTCGAGTCCCTGTGGGGTCAGGATTTTTAAACTGACCCAAACCCTCTGGCGGCACTATGGCCCTGGGGTCAACTCAGCTTCTAAAGGAAATTAGTACCAGACGCTTGTTCTGGGGGTAAAGACGGCCGTCACGCAGGGCTGTCAACCCGGCTGACATGAAGTGCTGAGTGTACCCCAAGGGCCTCCTGAAGCCTGTAGTGGGATACCTTTACCTTCCACAATCCTGCACCAATACTTAAGAACGAGGAAAATTTCTTCTCGATGGGTGTCACACCACTTGTCAGAAGGGCAGAAACACACTATGGTGGAATAGTGCACAGAAATGCTGGAGAGATTCAACAATGGGGACTTCCGCCGGGTGTCAGACATAGTGACAGATGACAAAACTTGGATCTACCAGTATGACCCCGAAACAAAGCTCCAATCAACGGTGTGGACCTTCCCAGATGAGCAGCCTCCGACCAAAGTCAAAAGGCTTAGGAGTGTGGGGAAGAAAATGATTGTCACTTTTTTCTCAACAAGTGGTCATCTGGCTAGAGTTGTGCTAGAGGATCAAAGGACAGTTACTGCTAAATGGTACAGAAGTCTGTTTTCCCAAAGTCTTCTCAAAGATCCAGGAGAAACGGCCAAGGACTGGACTGCAGGGAAATCTGCTCCACCATGTCAATGCATCTTTGCATACAGCCAATGCAACAATTAGGTTTCTGGAAAAGACACCGGTGAAATTAATGTCTCATCCAGCCTACAGTCCAGATCTAGCCCCATGCAACTTTCTCCTGTTCCCAATGTGAAGAATCGCATGCGCGGACACCAATTTCCTAGCCCAGAAGATGCTGTTGCTGCCTATAGGGAGGAGCTTAGTGCAATGTTTGAGATCGAGTGGTGTGGCTGCTTCCAGAAGTGGTTCCAGAGGATGCAACGGTGTATAGAAAGAGCTGGAGAGTACTTTGAAAAGATGAGATAGGTATGGAAACTCTATCATGGCCGATTATTGCACATCTCAAAACTTATCTAGTGACCCTCGTATACATGGAAGTACTGTACACATATGACCTTAAACAGAATATGTTCCTGAAATTTGTAAAGCAATGCAACAAATATATCAATAGATGGAGGATATGCTGAAAATTAGAGAAATCCCTCTATCTGTACATATAGCTCTCAAAAGAACTTTGTAAGATAGCATACTAGAGACACTTATTTTTCAACTACTCCTCGTACATAAAGATTGAAGTGTTTAGCATTGAATTCTGAAAATGCAGAATGTATGCATCATTAACAGAAATTATTAACCTCTCTATATTTTTTATTATAAATACAATCACTTTACTTAATTTTTTAATGTCAAATAGTACTAACACTTTTTTCTCTGTGTTTCAGTTAAGAATGATTACAAATTAAGATTTAAACAGAACATTTCTTATATGATGTACATTTTGAAGTACTGCAAATCTACATACATATATCATAAGCTTATGATACAATAATTTGACAATCAATGCAAAGAAAAGATGCAGGGAACAATTATTGTTCAATAGAATGGCACCATGAACATGCAAATTGTTACGTAATCACTAATAATGATATTTAATTATCTTATTATAATCATTTACTTTAGCATATTAAAATTATGTAATTAGGTAATTTAAAGTCGGGAGTTCATTCTAAAACATTTAGAAAAAAAGTCTTACTAAAATGTTGATATACGAAACTGAATTATAAACGGTATTTTCATAAAATTCTATCACTCACCTCATATTTTTCTTCTTTTTTAAATTTAAACTAGTTTCAGAACTTTACACTTTAGTTCCATCTTCAGTATTTTTGTCTTGATAAGCCGTCTTTTGCTCCCTCTGTTGGTAGACTGAAAAACTTCAAAATCAGATCATTCTCCCCGGGAATTTCAAAGTTCATTAATTTCTCCTTTCCGTTTTTTTTAATGTAGATTATTTTCTCCCCCAAACAGTGAGTTCTTTTGGTTTTTCTATTTGTTTTAATAATTTAGAAAACCAAAAGAACTCACTGTTTGGAAAAAAATCTACATAAAAAAAAACGAAAAGGAGAAATTAATGAACTTTGAAATTCCCGGGAAGAATGACTTGATTTCAAGGTTTTTCAGTGAAGCGTGGTCCATAAGGACGAGAGATGAAAGCAGACTAACAGCTTGTGAGATGAAATTTATGTGCCGAACAGCTGACTACACCAAATGGGATCGAAAGAAAAATGTAGAAATCCTTTAAGAACTTAATGTGTCACCAATACTGGACTACATCTCCAGATATCAGCTAAACTGGAAGGAATATGTCTCAAGAAAGGCTAGATCCAGGATCCCCAAGGCAATAATGAACTACTTATTCAAAGTTAAAATTGGGAAATCGTCAAATCAACACCAGATGGCAACGTTATAGAGGGAGATTCCAACGAATATCCGGTAGTCATAATGGCGGTTGAAAATGAATGACAAGATCATTTGAAAACTATAGTTACCGTATTTGAAAAACATGAAATATGAGGTAAGATGTTAAAATGACTCATTAATTTATTAATGAACTACTGTCCAAATGGGAAACGGTCACTTGGTCGACCTATGAAAAGATGGCACGAAAACCGCTTTCTCAGGCCGTAACAGTTCTTCTAGGACTAATACCTGGCAGGATGATGATAATGATAATGATGATCAGTCTACCAACAGAGGGAGCGAAAGATGGCTCTGTATAAGTTCCAAAACTAGTTTAACTTAAAAAAAAAATGTGAGGTGAGTGACAGAATTTTACATAAATGAATATACCTCATAGCGTGAATTCCTAAAATAAGTAATATAAACGGTATATTGTGAAATGTTTATCTTCATATTACATGCTATACCTTTTCCACTTAAAATCATATTGAGACCAGATTACTGTTTCTAAATTTATAACCACATTACTGTGGTTCTTTCAAGTTGTTTCATGAATAAATGACAACATTATATGATTTAAGTTTCTTGGGTATTATACCATGTAATAAGACTGAGATGTGTTGACATTCACAAGCTTGGGCTGGCTTCTTCTGGGCAAGCAAGAGCTCAGTAACGTTGGCATAACAAGATATACCTGCATAATGCAATATCCATGAAACTTAAACCATATAATGGACCACCAGCCTAAGATCAAGACAAAATGACAAATTTATCTCTTATTATCTACTGTTTATTAATCAGTTACCATTAATTTAAATTCATCGGAGAAAATTTTTGACAACTCACCTCATAGAATTTGTCTTTTCCACGATACCGCGGTTTCAAACTAAGTCTAGTTCATCCTCAGTCATAACTCCGACTGATGAAATTCTTTGGCCGTCAGTTCTTCTATTGTCACCATCTTCCACACTGCCGTCTATGGTTGAATTTATGAACTTCAAAATCAAATTTTGTTCGTTAGGAATATCAAAATTCATTCATCTACATTTATTTTTCTCCCAAACTGTCAATTCTAAAGGTTTATCCACTTGTTTTAAAAGTTTTGCTTCTCTTCCAATTTTATGATGTTCTAATAAACTATGTCCAGTAATTGCAGATTTTTCAATTTCACAATTTATAATATTTCTAAAATGTAATCAATTGAATTGGTGTTTACTTGATGAAAATCCATAGCTTAAATAAAAATAAAACTTGCAGTTTTATGTGGTTTTCATATTTATTAAAATATAAACTGGTTACAGCTGTTTCGGTACTTTGTACCTTTTTCAGACATGATAACAAATTAATGAATTTTGTTATTATAGTACATAACAACTAACTATGCAACAATAATCTCTTTTTTTATTTCTATTATAAATTTAAAAGTGGCGATTCATTCAAATCTAGTTGGGAATTTAACACTTTATTACCACTTTTCAATGTATTTATTTCTACAAATTCTAAAAGGATAACTTCTTTCCTTTGTCACAAAACAAGTAAAAATTTTAAAATTTCTAAAATGTTCTTTGGTACGAGTTTCCAAATTCCATTTAGTTTTTTCTATATAAAAGGAATTTGGAAACTCGTACCAAAGAACATTTTAGAAATAATAAAAATTGTGAAATTGAAAAATCTGCAATTGCTGCACATAATTTATTAGAACATCACAAAATTGGAAGAGAAGTAAAACTTTTTAATCAAGTGGATAAACATTTAGAATTGGCAGTTTGGGAGAAGATATACATTCAGAAAAAAGATCAATGAATTTTGATATTCCTAATGAACAAAATTTGATTTTGAAGTTCATAAATTCAACCACAGATGGCAGGGCAGAAAATGGTGACAAAAGAAAAGCTGATGGCCGAAGAATTACATCAGTCGGAGTTATGGCTGAGGATGAACTAGACCTAGTTTGAAACTGCAATATCGTGAAAAAACTAATTCTATGAGTTGAGTTGTCAAAAAATGTTCTCCAATGAATTTCAATGAATATACCTCATAATTAATGAATGAGTTGGAGAAAATGCTTTAACATCTCACCTAATACAGTCGCGTGTCTTCACGATACTGGTTTCAAAAGTATAGTATTACTTCCATCTTCAGTCTAATTCCAACTGTCGAAATTTTGCCGTTAACATCATCTTCTGAACTGCAGTTCAGTAATACTATACTTTTGAAACTTGTATTGTGAAGACATGCAACTTTATGAGGTGAGATGTTAAAGCATTTTCTCTAACTCATTCATTAATGTAAATACCCCATAGTATTTTCTCCCACTGTAATTTTAATTAAATACTTCATAATGTTTACTTCCCAACGTTCATTTAATATAGTTACCATTAAGATCAAAATATCAGAATTTAAAATTTTAATTCTATCAGTATCCAGCTAATATAATTTTAATATACGTGAAAATGATTTAATTGATTGATTTATATCAAACTTTGAAAAAATAACCAAATATATTATTAGCACAATAAAAATAATAGTTTTAATATTATTAATTTTGTCAACTACCAGTATTAGCGTGCCATTAACATAAAAATCTACAGTATCCCATAATTCACATATTATGGTATGCATAGCAAAAAAAAAATTTAATTCTTTTAGTGCATAATCTGCAGGAAACTAGACTGAAAAAAAAATCTTGATTCAAAATTGTAACATTAAAAATAGTAAGTATTATTTACTACTTCCAGAGGTTAATATTTCAAGAGAACAGTAAAATATTCCATTGTTGAAATAATCACTAGACAGCATTTTAAAAGATTGTGTGGCGTAATGATCTTAATACGCTATGTCCATTACTTTCTCACAAGCGTTACTCTTCATTACATTTTTTTTTTTCCCTAAAGCAGCCGTGACGATATTATGATGCAAGTCTCATCATAAAATATCATTCAGGTACAAAAACACAAACTGAAAATCAGATATGTGTGTTGTGTTTCTGTGTATCTGTGCAAGATTGCTATAATTTTCTATTTCTGCAAATATTTGCAATGAGTTTTTTTTCACCCATCTTGCTAATATTGTACTGGAGTCTTCATTCATTCAGAAGATATTACTGTGGAATTAAAGTATTTTATATTCAGAGACTAATAATCCCTTTTTAAAAAAAATCACTGTTTTGTGAACTACACCATTTTAAATGTCACAGATTTGTTTACAGTACAAATACAAGATAACACAAGAACTGCATTCCCTGTTTAAGCTAAGAACTACACTGGATAATGACAAAATGTCATAAGTCTGAGTTACGTATTCATTCACCAACCACGATGACCACGATTTCCCCTGAAAGGTCTAAATCCTCCTCTTACTCCCCTACCGAAAGGCCTCTCAAGAGGAGGTCTGAAAGGAAAACGACCTGGAGGAAGAGGAGGAGGTGGTGGTGGTGGAGGTGGTGGGCGAATATTGCCACGTCTAGGTCCATTCCACATTGGTCTAGTTCTAGGGAGAAATCCACCACGTGGAAAGTTCTTAAATGGAGGGCGACCTCGGCCTTGAATTCTAATCATATTATCAAACAATTCTTGACCTCTGCCCATATTTTCGAAATGCATTGGTTGCCCTCTTCCCATATTTTCAAAGTGTACTGGTTGCCCTCTTCCCATATTTTCAAAGTGTATTAATGGTTGCCCTCTTCCCATATTTTGAAAATTTTCCTGTGCTCTATTCTTATTTTCCATTTCTTCCAATTCTTCTAATTCATTATTCATCCAGTGTTCGCTGAATACTATATTTGTTGGAGGAATAAGTTTATCACTCTCTGGTTTTGTTATATTTTGTTGGACTGGAACTGATGCAACACTTTCAACTTCTTTCACTATTTCTTCTTTCTCTTCTTCTCCTTGTTTTTCCTCTTCTTCAATCTCATTTCCTCCTCCTTCTTCTTCTCCTTCTTCAATAGCATTTATTTGTGTTTCTTTGGTTTTTATACTTTCAACTTTATTCTCAATTTTGTGTTCGACATTGTTATTTGGTGGAATTGGAATAGAGTTAAAATTCCTCTTTTCAGTTACAGATGGCTTCTCTTTTTCTGGTGGAACAGTTTCTGGCAGAGGAGGAGGGCAAGGAGGTGGTTGCATTGGTTCAGGCTCTGTTGCAACTTCTTCTTCTATAGCAAAATCTTCTGGTGGCACATCCTCAATATCTTTTGGTGGTTCTATATTTTCCTGTGGTTTTATTTCAATTGTAACCTTGAAACGGTCTTGCTGCGGTATTAATTGCAGAGGGAAAGATGGTGGTAGAGGAGGAGGAGGAGTCATCATCATAGACGGTCTGAAACCTTTTGGCAAACCTGGGGGAGGTAATCTCTTAACATTTGGAGGTGGAGTTAAAATTGGTAATCTTGGTCGAGGTGGACCCATCCCACGAGGAGAATGCATCGATCCTCCAATTCCGCTAATGGTAGGAATCTTTTGACAACCGTATACTGTATTTCTTGACTGTGTATTATCATCTTTAACTTCATTTAATGGAGAATTTGCCAGAACTTTGGCATTGCTATTTATATTAAATGAAATTACAGGCTTATTACCTATATCATAATCCCTGTTTTTGTCCATCATATGCTTTTTATTTTCGCGCATATTCTCTATTGACATATTGTCCATTCCGAGCGGCTCAGCCAATTCTTCATCACTCATTTCCATATCTACACTCTCCACGTTATCTTGTGTTTCATCAAATGGTCTACGACCATGATGAGGTGTATGTAGCCTGTAATCTTGATCTCCCTTATGTGAAATCTCTTTTTTCACTGGGAGAGGAGGAGCTAACGGTGTTCTATAGTCCTGATCACTGTGAGACCAATTTAAACTAGGTGGAGTGGGAGGGGGAAGTAAAGTTGAATGCTCTCGAACTGGAGAACCAGTTAAACTTATCAGATTCCTGTGATCCACATCCTTCTTACGCGATAACATCTGTCTATGGTCCATGTCTTTTTTAGAGTGGTTTGATGGGGTAACAGATGTAACTGGAAGAATTACACGATGATCCGTATCCTGTAAATGTTTCACTGGGGGCGGGATTCTACAATCACTATCTTTTGTATGATTGATCTGTGGCAAATGCACCAATGTGCGGTGATCCACATCTGCTGCACTTGACATCAATGGTGGTTCAACAATTGAATCATCATACTCAACTGGATCACTGAATCCTTCTTTTTCATACATAGGAGGCGATTCTGGAGTATCCAAAGAAATTGGTGGAATCGGCGGTACTGGTAAAACTTTATTTGGTGGAAGTACCGGTGTCCATTCACTTGTTTTTCCAGTTTCTTCTCTTTCCCAACCGGAACTAGTATCACCCCACGTGGGGAATTTTGGGGGCAATTTTGTGTTCCAAGCATCTTCCTCTCTTTCTACTGTCTGTTCATATTTGTATGATGAATCTTCTAGAGGAAACAGATTCGGAGGCATTGGTGGTGGTTGTAAAGGTGTTTGTGTTGGCTCTTCAGGGTAATCGTAATGACTTCCAGTATTAATGTCAGTACCTGAATTGTACAGAGTTTTTGACACTGTATCTTCTGCAGAAGTGTCGAGGTTAAGACCTGGAATGCTTGAATTGCTTCCAGATGGAATTAATGATTTCAAAAATTCTGTGATATTGAATGAATCTTCTGATTTCGTTCTTGAACTTATAACTTCAATCGGCTTCCCCTAATAACAGAGAAAATATATAATTAGTAATCATTAAAGAAAATTATAATTCTTAAATAAATACTTAATAAAATTAAAATGAGCCGTACTGTTCTTCACAGCATACGACTGCAGTTTCAGGAACAGGAAAATTAAAAAAATCTAAATTTATTAAATTAGTTGCAAAGACTGCAATGAAGTACAAGAAGGATTTTGGACACTCGCACAAAAAAAACTTTAACAATATTAAAAATGGTGAAATTAAGAAATTGCGATTTCAACTCATAATTTGTTAGAGAATCATAAAATTTTAAAAAAAAGTTTTGAAATGTTTGGTGAAATGCTTAGAATTAACAGTTTGGAAAAGATTTACATTCAGAAAACAATTTTTTTTTCTTTTCTTAAAATGCCCCAGGTTGTCTTTCGACATTCCTGGTGTTCTCTCCTGGCATGGCATATTCTGAGGTTGGGGCGCCTGGAAGGCAGGGTTACGTTGCCCCAATTATATGATGGGTGATGATGATGATGTTGACGATGGTGCGCCAGGAGGGTCCCTAATCCTAAGCTTAACCTAAGATGGATATGAATGATGATGATTGCGATGGCCATATGATTTCGGGGACCGTTTGGGCCTTAAAGTTTTCCTGACATTTGTCTTACAGGTGAGGAAAAACCCCGATAAAAACCTCACCCAGAAAAACTGTCCCGACCGGGATTAAACCCGGGCCCGCTGCATGGCAAGGTAGCACGTTACCCCGAGACCACAGCGGTGGACGAAAAACAAATTCAGATCCATGAATTTTGAAACTCCCAGCAAGCAAGATTTAATCTCAAAGTTCAACAAATCAACAGTAAAAAAAAACGGCTGAAGATAGGAACGACTTCCTGAAACTGTACTCCTGTGCTGTGAGGAACAAAGACTGCATGAGGAGAGAGGATGTACGAGGGTAAGTCAAAATGTAATGCCTCCTATTCTTTTCTCTTTTAATTGTGAAGATATTTAAATGCACTTTACGTATCATGAAACCCACAACAATGACGATTAATTTGTCACTCTTCAATATGGTTGATTGGTTGGTATCTAATGTCGAGCACTTGATAATGAAATCATTTGCTCTCTTGCACTCCAATATTTAGCAGAAAGGCTGGTCTCTTCTACAAAAGCTGGACAACGGAGGAGATGTTTTCTTTCCATATCTTCATTTAAATTGCAAAAAGGGCATTTAGGTGATTCTGCTATGCCGAGTCTGTGTACGTGTTTATTCAGGCAGTCATGTCCCGTTAGCAGTCTGAATATTGCTACTGCAGATTTTCTTTGTAATGTAGTAATATCATAAGCTTGTAGATTTTCCCATTCCTTTCCAGATGTTTTGGTGGTGTATTCTTCTCTAAGTTTATTGATATATTTGAGATAATTCTTTTGATAGAGTGAAAGGAAACTGGAGTAGAAGTTGGGTTTGAAACAATTTTGCTACCCTTCTTGGCAGAAAATCGGCTATTTCATTGCCTGTCACTCCACAATGGGCCGGAATTCATTGAAGTACAACTTTTTTATGTAGACAGGATAACTGTTTTATCATTTTGTGACATTCAATAATTTTGATGTTTTTGGGTGTTGTGTCTTGTGTTATAGCAAGAATGGCTGTTTTGGAGTCACATAGAATTACAACTTTTGTAAATTTTTGGATGTGATATAAGAGATTTTGTAAACTTAAGAAAATTGCTAGAATTTCGCCATCAAAGTTTGTTGAATTTATGTTTAGTGTTCGATAAAAGGAAAAAAGTGGGCATACTGCTCCAGCACCAGTGCCACCATTATTTGGTAGGCTGGAGCCATCTGTAAAAATATGTATCCATTTAGAAGCAAATATAATCTCCATTAAAAATCATCGGAGAACATATTGTTTAAATAACTCACCTCATAGGATTCATGCTTCCATGATATCGCGATTTCAAACATAATCATGTTCATCGTCAGCCATAACTCCGACTGTTGAAATTCTTCGGCCGTCAACTATTCTATTGTCGCCATCTTCAGTGCTGCTATCTATGGTTGAATTTATGAACTTCGAAATCAATGTAATTTCGTCAGGGATATCAAAATTCATTGATCTATTTTTGTTTTTTCTGAATGTATATTTTTTCCCAAACTGTCAATTCCAAAGGTTTCTCTACTTGTTTACTAAACTTTTAAAACAAGTAGAGAAACCTTTGGAATTGACAGTTTGGGAAAAAATATACATTCAGAAAAACAAAAATAGATCAATGAATTTTGATATCCCTGACGAAATTACATTGATTTCGAAGTTCATAAATTCAACCATAGATAGCAGCACTGAAGATGGCGACAATAGAATAGTTGACGGCCGAAGAATTTCAACAGTCGGAGTTATGGCTGACGATGAACATGATTATGTTTGAAATCGCGATATCATGGAAGCATGAATCCTATGAGGTGAGTTATTTAAACAATATGTTCTCCGATGATTTTTAATGATTATACCTCATAATGTTTACTTCCCAACATTAATTAAATATAATCTCCATCCTATTCCACTGTTTTGTCCACCTTTTAACAAGGGCATGTATTCCATGGTAGAAAGCATGGTCTTGCTGCCTAAGCCATCGATGCATGAATGTTTTTAAGGCCTCCACATCCTCAAAATTAATCCCACAATGAGCTTTCTTTAGTGGCCAAACAGATGTAAGCCTAATGGTGCTAAGTCAAGGCTATAAGGTGGATGAGGCAAGACTTCCCATCCAAGTTTCACGTCTCTTTATTCTGGTCGGTTAACATTCGTTGTACCCACCGTGAACAAACTTTTGTGTACCCCAGTTGTTGAATGATCATCACACTGCCTTTACTGATGGCGAGAATGAGACACAATTCGTCTGTTGTTACCCAGCGATCTTCACGAACGATCTCATCGATTCGCTGAATATTGCATGGAGTCACTGATGTTGCCGGCCTTCTGCTCTGCTTTGCATCAGGCAATTGTGCTCGTCCTTCAGATTTGTTACAGGAAAGAACTCATTGTCTAACGGTACTGACATCCACCATTGAATCTCCATACACATTTTTCAACTTTTCATGAATTGTCAAGGGCGTTTCACCTTCTGCATTCAAGAATTCAATTACAGAACGCTGTCTAATACGTATGTCAATGTCAGTCATTTTGTAAGAGGATGCAGTGCTGCCATCCATTGACTTGGTAGTTATTACTGCAGTGGATTAGAGAAGAATGTTTGAAGAATTGTACCAAATTGAAATTTTTCACATAACTAACTTATTTTTTTAAAAATTGACTGACCCTCATATGACTCATTTTAATTTTATTAATTTGAAAGCCTCATAATGTTAATTTCAACATAAGTTTTATGAAATAAACACTTAATTGTTAATCATTTATGCATCTCACTGAAAAAGTTTAAAAAAAAGTTGGTCGCCCACATACTCATATACTTAAATTCAGTGAAAGGATGGAAAGAAAGTTTTGTCACAAGATTAAAAATCAATAAAAAAATTGTATCAGAAAGATAAGAGGTAAAGAAAATGACCCCTCTGCAGGCCTTTAGGAGGTTAAAGATCCCACCTTTCTAAACAATTGGCACGAAATATCAGCCAGGTTGCCAATCCTGCATGATGGCCACCTTTACCCTCACTAGATAGTCTGGTACTCATTTCAGTTAGAGGCTGAATTGGTATTGCCAAAAAATTTGGGTCACTTTAAAAATCCTGATCCACCTGGACTCGAAGCAGTGAATTGTTGTATGTAATAAAGAAAATAAAGATAACTTTTTCTGTCTTACTATTAAGTGAATCAATAGTATAAGAGCAATTTTATTACCACCCACCTCTGAAACAAGTTCCGGTTCTGGATCAGGATCTACATTGAGCAAAGGTACACCACCAGAATCCTCAAGATTCATTGGCGGAGGAGAAGCTGGTGTGTCTGTTGTTGATTCATTGAACAGACTCTTCTACAACACAAAAACAACATGAATACATGAATGAATGTGTATCGGACTGAATATAATGAGAACTCCATTAGTTGATTTATCTCAATAAATTAGAATCATTTATTTAACTTTCACAGGGAAAGAACACTATGAGGTTTAATTTAAGAATTAAATTAATGTTTTTATTACCTCAGCTCATATCCTTTTTCTTCTATACTGCAGTTTCGGAAGATAAGCTCCAAAACTGCAGTATACAAGAAAAAGGATATGAGGTGAGGTAATAAAAACATTAATTTAATTCTTAAATTAGAATCAGTTCAAGTTCAGATATTTATTTGGATAACTAAACATAAAAACAACAAGAGCTCATAAAATACATCAAAATAATTCTTGACATTAATATACATACAAAATACCAGAATACCGGGAATGGTTTTTATGGTGTATTGCAGGCCATGTAAGCACTGGTTCTCAAATATTTTTTTACGTATATGATTTCTAAAATATTATGTCTTTAATATAAACAAGCTCTTAACATATTTTTTTTTCCAATGTGAAATGGACTTGTTGCAAATCATATAGCACCACAATGTTACAAATATCCTGAAACTTAGAAAAAGCAAATCTTTGAGTTTATATTTTTAACATTCTTACCTCATATTTTTGTTTTGTTGGACGATCATTTCAAAGCTTATTGCTCCATCTTCAGCTTCTCACAAACTGTTTTTTTTCTTTTCTTCAAGTTGTTGGCCCTGGATCTGTGTTCCAAAGAACTCTTTCTTTGGAACACAGATCCAGGGCCGACAACTTCAAGAAAAGAAAAAAACAGTTTGTGACAAGCTTAAGATGGAGCAATAAGCTTGAGAAAGAGTTCTTTTGAACACAGATCCAGGGCCGACAACTTCAAGAAAAGAAAAAACCAGTTTGTGACAAGCTGAAGATGGAGCAATAAGCTTTGAAAGAGTTCTTTGGAACACAGATCCAGGGCTGACAACTTGAAGAAAAGAAAAAACTAGTTTGTGACAAGCTGAAGATGGAGCAATAAGCTTTGAAATGATCGTCCAACAAAACAAACATATGAGATAAAAATGTTAAAAAATACAAACTCAATTATTAAATTAAACCTCATAATGTTACTTCCCAATGATTTTAAAGCAAATCTTTGTTGGTTTTTTTGTGTGTGCAAACCTCCCACCCCTTCGTAAAACCTCACTGTAACCAGCAATCTATGTTGCAGTATTCCTCCAAATGCAAGATTGTTAAGATGTGTATAGAGTGTATTACTGCTTTCTTTAAGAATTGAAAATGATGAATATACACTAACTGCTCTACAATCTAAGCTTTTTTTCATTATTTTCCACTGAAGACAAATTGGAAATAAAATCCTGAGGTAAACCCATGCCAGATCTGAACATAAACAAACAGTTAAATGCAAAGACAGACAATTCATACATAATATTTGAAGAGAAAAATTTTTCGCCTAGACCGGAACTCGAACCCGGGACCCGTGGCTTTCCGGGCCAAGTGCTCACCAACTGAGCTACCGAGGCGAGTTACGATCTAGACGCAAATTTTTCTCTTATGTACGATGTAATTCCCTCGCGCCAAATGCTTGAAACCATAGCTTCTATCTTTGCAAATGGTGGCTTCTTAGTTAAGAAGACATTTATTGGGAATTTAACACTACTTTATAAAGCCAGTAGGGCTTCTATTGACGATTTTATTATTAATTTAACACTTCTCATTGAAGGATAAATTTTTCTCTTCAAATATAATTTATCCTTCAATGAGAAGTGTTAAATTAATAATAAAATCGTCAATAGAAGCCCTACTGGCTATAAAGTAGTGTTAAATTCCCAATAAATGTCTTCTTAACTAAGAAGCCGCCATTTGCAAAGATAGAAGCTATGGTTTCAAGCATTTGGCACGAGGGAATTACAACGTACATAAGAGAAAAATTTGCGTCTAGATCGTAACTCGCCTCGGTAGCTCAGTTGGTGAGCACTTGGCCTGGAAAGCCAAGGGTCCCGGGTTCGAGTCCCGGTCTAGGCGAAAAATTTTTCTCTTCAAATATAATTTATCCTTCAATGAGAAGTGTTAAATTAATAATAAAATCGTCAATTCATACATATTTCCAGGTGGGATGTGTACCAGCATAAAAGCATAACTGGCTGTGTGGTTCTGATGTGACAAATGCACTCTATTTAACTTTTATAGTTTCTCTTGAATTTTCTTTACTAGAAAAAATCTGTGGACATACTCTCAAGTAAAGATTTAAATCATCTGGCATATAAAATAAAAAAAAGCACAGAACTTCAAAATATACCCTTATTTTGAACAAATAGAATATTATATTAAATTAATGTTGGGGAATGGCCTAGACATTAAAGTGCAAAAAAAGATCTATAAGTCATAGTTTGCCAGCAATATCACAAGAAATTGTAACATTGTTGATCCATTGTTCAAATTAACACCACTGAATTTCTTGGGCAGCAGCAGGGCTCCTGATAAGCTAATAAGAGTTACATTCAGGCCGAGTGCAACTAGTAAATGACCTCTCCAGGCGTGCTATCTGGAGAATTAATTTTCCAGATATGATTCTAGAAGAATCTGCCTCTTAAGCCTTCCATTCAAGAGAAGTCTAAACTAGTTCCGAAATATTCCTACCCTTGCACATATAGGGAGGCGCTAGAGTCTGACTGGCCAGTCATGTTTTGGTGGTTGGCCAGTGAAAGTGTGGAAAAGTGAGGAAGAGCAATGGACAAGTAAATGTTTTGAGTGAAACCATCTATGAGTGTGAGAAAGTAAGTTATAAAATAAACTGTAAGAAGAGGAGATACTAAAGGCCAACACGCACACACAACTGAGTAACACTAAGAAATTGGGACTGAAAGTAAATATCAATAAAACTAAATATATGGTCACACATAAAAATACATTATATAATGGAAATGGACAGCTAATGACAAATGAGGGAAATTTTAAGGAAGTTGCTGAATTCAAATACCTAGGAACAATAATTAATCCCAAACAGGAATGAGATGCACAAGGAAATTAAACATAGGCTCAATTCTGGAAATGCATGCTATTATGCATTACAGAGACTTTTGATGTCCGAACTCCTTTCAAAAAACGTTAAACTGAAAATATATAAAACTATTATTCTACCAGTTATATTATATGGATGCGAAACATGGACTCTTACTTTAGGGCAGGAAAGGAGATTACGAGTATTTGAGAATAAAATTCTTAGGAAAATTTTGGACCAAAGAGAGATGAACAGACAGGTGAATGGAGAAGACTGCATAACAGTGAATTACAAGGTCTTTATAGGAAGCCAGATATAATGAGAGCAGTTAAGTCTCATAGACTGTGATGGGGCAGGACATGTGGCACAAATGGGGAATGAAAGACTTGCATGGAAGATTCTTGTAGAAAAACCAGAGGGAAAACGCCCAGTTGGTAGACCAAGAATGAGGTGGGAGAATAACATTAACTATGATTTGAGGGAAGTAGATTATACAGGGGATGATTGGAAAACATTGGCTCAGGATAGGGATATATGGAGAGCTCATGTCTGCGTGGCCATGAACCTACGGGTTCGATAGTGCCAGTGAGTGAGTTAGTTAGAGTTAGAAGTACCCCTTATAGCAACAAATTATTTGTATAAATACGGTGGAATATTGGAAAAGAAATAAAGTAAATCTGGAAATTTTGTGTAAATATTTGTGAAGTTAAAGAAATTCCATCTGTACCCTATGCTATTATCGCCTCACTATGATGGTTGTCCATTTATATAAAAGCGGATGCCGCATAACAATGCTGGACATGCAGAATTATTATAGTGGCAGTAGTCGGCATCTTTGTATTTAATTATATACATCAGCTGAGGAGAAACAAAGCAAACCACTGGACAACCATCATAGTGAGGCTATAATACCACCATACATGACAATAGGAGAAAGTCAAAACTATTTTTTAAATAAAAATGTTGCAAAAATGAATGAGGTAAAGACTTTTATGCATAATTTAATCTAAGTCATGTACCATCCTCAATTTTTTTTATCTTAAGCTCATTAATCACATCAGCAATTTTTGATTTTGGGCAGATAACTGAAGCCACACAAAAACTTTTACAATCTTAGAAATGTTTTCATTCATCTTCTCAGGTACACAGGATCTAGCAATCATACTTAGATTAGAACCAACAAAAAAAAAAATCACAAAAATCTAGCCTTAACTAACAAAGTGTGATAATTTTTCTTTCTAAAATGAACCAACAAAAAAAAATCACAAAAATCTAGCCTTAACTAACAAAGTGCGATAATTTTTCTTTCTAAAATGAAACTATATCCAATTCTGGAAAGTGTTTATTTAAAATATAACAAAAAAGGAATGATAATTAGACAGGAAAAAATACTTCAAATAAGAGCGTACGAATAAAAAAAATAGCTTTGAATTTATGGTATACTTTATTAAGTTATGTAGATAGGAAATAACACTATGAGGTTCTTTAATATTGTTTATTTTTTATCATTTCACTCACCTCATACTTCATAATTTATAGCAGACCCAGGGTTTCTTCACGTAATTCGTGACATTGTCAATGCTGCGTCATGTTCACAACTGACGTCCAACGGCCTTCTATAGAAGAAACCCTGGGTCTGCTATAAATTATGAAGTATGAGGTGAGTGAAATGATAAAAAATAAACAATATTATGGTATACTTTATTCATTATTAAAGAAAAAATTAACCATAAATTGAAAGAAACTAATGCAATAGGAAGTTTAGTAAATAAAGCAAATATATAACAAACATATAACAGAAAAGTTGAAAATAAGTATTATTATTCTAAAAATACAATAGGAAGTAACATTAAGAGGTTATGGTGAAATTAAATGTTTCTTACCTCTCCTCATATTAGTTTACTAAGTTGATCGCGATTTCAAGACTATAACTGTCTCATCATCAGAACTTTGTTGGCGACTGGTGTTATGTCGATCGGAAGAAACTCTTCTTCTTCCCTCTGTTCAGAAGAGTTTCTTCCGATCGACATAACACCAGTCGCCAACAAAGTTCTGATGATGAGACAGTTATAGTCACGAAATCGCGATCAACTTAGTAAATTAATATGAGGAGAGGTAAGAAACATTTAATTTCACCATAAATTAAACCTCATAGTGATTAATTCCTATAAAAGTTTAAAAAAAAAAAAAGAGGTTATACTTAATAATTATGCTTATGGTTGTTTCTGTTGGACATATTATATTTCAAGGCCTGTTGGCTCCATCCTCAGCTATTACAGACTGTTTTTCTCAAGTTGTCAGTGCTGATTCTTGACTCCTGCTCCCTCTTCCTATAGTCCAATATACTTGCTAATTAGGTTCCTTTCCCCGGGAATTTCAAATAGATTTAAAATTCATATTTAAAGAGAAAAATTATACGCTCAGACCGGGACTTGAACCCGGGACCCTTGGTTTTCTAGTCCAAGTGCTCTATCATTTGAGCTACCTGAGCAAGTACCGATCTAAACGCAAATCTTTCTCTATATACGTTGAAATTCCCGCCCACCAAATGCTTTGAAGCCTTTGCTTCTATCTCTGCAAATGGCAGCTCCTATATTAAGAAGACATATTTGGGAATTATACATTACATTATAAATGATTTGCAAAGATAGAAGCAAAGGCTTCAAAGCATTTGGTGGGCGGGAATTTCAACGTATATAGAGAAAGATTTGCGTTTAGATCGGTACTTGCTCAGGTAGCTCAAATGGTAGAGCACTTGGACTAGAAAACCAAGGGTCCCGGTCTGAGTGTATAATTTTTCTCTTTAAATATGATTTATCCATCATTGAGATGTATGAAATTAATAATAAAAACATCGGATAGATTTAAAATTTCCCGGGAAAGAATATAATTAGCAAGTTCATTGGACTACAGTGTACCGAAAGTACCATTTCGGTATGTTACATCTATGTGCTGTTATCCTCCCTCTTCAGTGAGATTTATGAACTGTGCCAATTTTCCTTCTTTTTTGTCCTTACTCCCACTCATCTTCCTACCCCTTCCCTCTGTGCTGTCTGTAAGTGTGCAACTTCCCCTCTTCCTCGGAACACTCAAATAGGTGAAGCAAGTTGTAAACAGGGTCATTCATTCGTCTATTCTGTTATCGTCTGGTGGACGTCAGCTCAAGGAGAGCTGTGTTGTTTTGTGTTTGGTCCGGTAAGCCAGGGTAGGGTATCCGGGGGTATGGACCCTAACCTTCGGCTGGACTAAAAAGTATGCATGAGGGTTTGTGTGAGTAAATATTCTCATTTTTGTTATTATTTCTGTTTTCTTTAAAGTTTGTAATGATCAAGATTAATTTATGTTTAAAACATCTTTTCATATTTCATCTTCAGACTCATAATTGAAATATTAAATTCTATTTTAAGTAAACAAGAATGTTTAATTACTGCGCTTGTTAGTTATGCTACGCTGCCTTATATTTTTCCTATCTACAAGCTTTCTCAAGGTTATATTAACTGCCCTCTTTTTTCTAGCTTTCATGATTGTAAATATTATACTGAATTAAATACAAGTCATATAAATTACTACAGTGTGTTTAAGAATTCTTGTTAATAATTAATATATGTTAATAAATCTATATAGGAAAGATAATCAATCTTTGCCTCTGATGGGCCCAGGCAAAGAACTATAGATAGCACTTACATTTATGATCTGGATGCTACTACTAGGATAGTTAAATATATTAGTAGATTCTCTAGGCCAGTAAAGATCCAAATAATGGTAACGGACTCTTCTGGATTCAGGGACCAGAAGGGTCAATGACCGTGCAACAGGAAGAGGGATCAGGAGTCAAATTTGAAATTCCCGGGAAAGGAACCTAAATAGCAAGTTCATTGGACTACAGGAAGAGGGAGGAGAAGTCAAGAATCAGTGCCAACAACTTGAGAAAAATCAGTCCGAAATAACTGAGGATGAGACCAACAAGCCTTGAAACATATGTCCAACATAAACAACCATAAGAGGTAAGAATATATAGACCAAGCTTAATTATTAAGTATTATTAGTTGAATAGTCATCACCATCTCCTATGCGAACATGCATACTGCAGTAAGTTGCCTTTGAAGTCCCTCCTTGTTAAGTTCAAATAGTTTAATAGGCTTCATGATGACAATTTTAATAACAATTATAGGAAAATATTATATCCTTTTCAAAAGTATCAAATTCTAAGGCAAAAGGACAGAATTTTAGTGAAATTTAGTATCTGGCAACAACTTATTAGCAATATTAACGAATAATTAAATAAATGATAAAAATGTACCTGATAAACTCAAGTCTTAATTAACAATTTTTTTTAACCTTTGTAGGCTTTTTGCATTTTCATCCAGCTTCAGCATTCTGTTAATTATTGATTTTTTGTGATTATTTTCCTGGGGTTATGGTCACTTGGTATATTCTCATTTAGTACATTTTTATCTCCGGCTTCTTTTAGAATTTTTATTTCTTCCAGAATATTTTTTATGGTTGTTACCTTCTCCATGTTCTATTGAAAGGATGTTGTCAATCATATTGTTTAGGTGGCCTGCTTCTATGATATGTTTTATATAACTAGACTGCATAATCTTAAAATGTTCATTGTACCGTATTTTAAAATTTCTAGAGTTTCTTCCAGTATATTTTAATTCATAGACACCTACATTATGGTTTACGGTCCAATTCTGCACTCTTCCATAATATCATCATACATCATCATCATCCTCCTTTTATTGTGTCCTCCTTTCGGAAGGTCGATTCCAAATATGCCTCCAATCATCCCTATCTTCCCATGCTTTGCTTCTTTTTACTTTTTCCTTGTCGTATCCTCTCTCTTGTAGACTTTTCTTCACTTGGTTAATCCATCTTGCTCAATTTCTACCTCGTAGTCGTTTTCCTTGTATCTTGAGATTTAAGTCTTTGTGGTAGTCTTTCCTTTTCCATTCTTTTTAAATGTCCAAACCATTGTAGTCTACGTTTTTCTATGTCTGTTGTTAACTTTTCTACACTTAATGTCTCCCTGATTTTGTCATTCCTTATTCTCTCTCCTTGTTTTATGTTCATTGTACCGTATTTTTAAATTTCTAGAGTTTCTTCCAGTATATTTTAATTCATAGACACCTACATTATGGTTTACGGTCCAATTCTGCACTCTTCCATAATATCATCATCATCATCATCCTTTTATTGTGTCCTCCTTTCGGAAGGTCGATTCCAAATATGCCTCCAACCATCTCTATCTTCCCATGCTTTGCTTCTTTTTACTTTTTCCTTGTCGTATCCTCTCTCTTGTAGACTTTTCTTCACTTGGTTAATCCATCTTGCTCAATTTCTACCTCGTAGTCATTTTCCTTGTATCTTGAGATTTAACAGTCTTTGTGGTAGTCTTTCCCTTTCCATTCTTTTCAAATGTCCAAACCATTTTAGTCTACGTTTTTCTATGTCTGTTGTTAACTTTTCTACACTTAATGTCTCTCTGATTTTGTCATTCCTTATTCTATCTCTCCTTGTTTTATGTATCATTCCATGTAAGAATTTCATTTCTCTAGCTTTGATTCTGCTCAAGTCCTTCTTTGTATATGTCCAAGCCTCAGCTGCATATGTTAGAACTGGTTTAAAATAAGTTTTATACATTGTCATTTTACTCTTGGTGGGTTTATCTTTATTCCAGATTAATTGTTTAGTTAAATTATAGACTTTTAGGGTCGAATGTTTGAATGCATTAGACAGTAAAAGGCGTTCTCTGCTGAGAAAGTTTTATCCTAATACATTTTGCTTATTCAGAAATCTATTCATGCGATAATAATTGTAAGCTACCTGATGAGGTACCTTAAGATCATAGCTCAAGATAGAAACTTATCATGAAAATCCCGAAGGGAACCGATGTAGGTTGAAACCTTTGCAGCTTTATCCAAGATGTCGGACCTTGAAGACTTCAATCATGTTTTCGGTATATGCGGAGAAGAGGAATTTGATACAGTCTACCAAAGAATTCAACTGGAAGAACAGGAGAATCGGCGTAATATTGCACGATGCAGACGTCGTTGTATACAGTATTATTTGCGGGATGCAAGCGTAAATGCGTTCCTCTATAGCAGATGAAAATAACGGAAGCGGTTTTATCGCTGAGAATTCTGGGCAATTCGTTGCCAATATTACAAAAACGTCAACTTTCATGCATGACCGGTAAGCCGGCCGTTAGCAATTGCTCATGGTGAGTCAGCTCACCAGTGATTGGAAGTAATTTGAGCAGAGACTAATGTATTTGCATGCGGCCCTTAAACTTTTCTCTGTTCTTTTTACTAATTTCAGTCTCTATTTTCCCATTTGCATTTATCACTGTTCCTAAATATGTAATTTTTTCCACTTTTTGTACATTTATGCCTGATAACTCAATATTTCAATCATCATTCTGGTTTCTACACATTTTAATGACTGCTGTTTTCTCGATATTTATTTTTAAACCATATTCTTCCAATGTTCAAGTCTGTTCTATGGTATTTTTTTGAATTCCCCATATCATTACATCATCTGCAAAGATTAAGGTTTTCATGTCTGGTTCTTTGCATTTCCCTACAACTTTATTTGTAATTTCAAATATCATCACTAAGAATTTTATATCTCAATAAATTTCCTATAATTACTGTAAATGTTATAAAGTATTATATTGATATATTATTTATTGTTGTTTTTCTGATGACTTGCAGTTGGAATCCTATAACTCATTCTGCTTCTTGCCTCCCAGTGAAGTCCGCTTAGGTTTAATTGTAGGCTTTCACGGCCGGTGTCTTGATCCATATTTGGTTCGTCTTCCAGGCTTATAGGCCATGGTCCGGTTGTCTTCATACTCGACATTTCGTCTACTGCTGCGGTAGACCTCATCAGGAGATACTGCGTGCTCTCTGTGAACTCCTCAACAGTCAGCTGCAGACTGGCTGGTCGTTGGAAACTGTCTCTCTATTTATAGGTAAACCCTGGGTGGTGGGGGGGGGTTTCTGCATGGTCCGTGTTTTGTGCTGTTTTTGTGCCGTTTGCAGAAGTCATAGGCTTCGTTGTCGTGTTATGCAGTGCTGGGATCCATATTTTGTTTATCTTCATGGTTTCTTCTTTAAAATATGGATCCCAGCACTGCATAACACGACAACGAAGCCTATGACTTCTGCAAACGGCACAAAAACAGCACAAAACACGGACCGTGCAGAAAACCCTCCCACCACCCGGGGCTTACCTATACATAGAGAGACAGTTTCCAACGACCAGCCAGTCTGCAGCCGACTGTTGAGGAGTTCACAGAGAACACGCAGTATCTCCTGATGAGGTCTACCGCAGCAGTAGACAAAACATCGTGTATGAAGACAACCAGACCACGGCCTATAAGCCCGGAAGACGAACCAAATATGAATCCACTTAGGTTGTTGGATTGTTGAAGGATTCTGGACAATTTTGACGCAATGTAGCAGATGTTCTTGATGCATTCTTGAATTTGGTTGACGAGACAGTTGTGGATTTTGTTCAGTCTAAATGTGGCAACAGCATATTTTCTTGCTTTTTGGCAGTTGTTCTACCAAGTTTTTCCACTGCCTGATCATCTTTTAGCATTTGCCAGTTGATTGTAATGATGTGTAGATTCAATTTCATTTTTAGTTTTAATTTATCTTCAATACTGGTAGATGACTTAAGGTTTGGTTTGTTTCATGCAGTTCGGTTCCTTTCTTTCCAAGTAACTTCACATGTGAAGATATCCATTGCATACATATTGCCTTTGTAAGTGTTTAACTTTCTTGATTGGGGCATTGTTTTATATGATGCATTGCTGTATTGCTACTTTCGAGTGTCTATTAGAATAGCTTTTTCAAATATATTTAGCATGTTCAGGAGTTTTTCAAGGGTAAATAGTATAGATTCGATTTTTGAGTCAAAATTTATATTAATATTAATTTATCAAATGGCAGGAACTGGCAAAAATGCCACTTTCCCTCTGGGCTACCAGTATAAGCTGACAAAATCCTGTCTTCTTTCGGCTTCTTGGCTCAGTTCAAAGTTAAAATTGGGAAACACATTATGAGGTTCTTAATTAATAAATTAATGAGTCATTTTAACATCTTACCTCATATTTCATGTTTTATCAAACACGGTAACTATAGTTTTCAAATGATCTTGTCATTCATTTTCAACCGCCATTATGACTCTAGTTACCGTGTTTGATAAAACATGAAATATGAGGTAAGATGTTAAAATGACTCATTAATTTATTTCTTGGCTCAGCTTTGGGCAGTGGAGCAGACGTTGTTGGTTTATTTCCTGGTGGCAGCTTTAGAGTCTACAAGGACTATTACGTTCCTAAATTTGGTCAAGTTGTATTTTAGACCTCTAAGTGCAACTTTTATGGCTTTGATCTCTCCATTGAAGACAGAGTCGTTTTGAATCACCAGATAGATAGTGGCTGAATAATTTGTATTAATATTATCACCAGTCCACCGCTGTGGTCTCGGGGTAGCATGCTACCTTGTCATGCAGCATGCCCGAGTTCAATCCCCAATTGGGACAAGTTTCCTGGGTGAGGTTTTTTCGGGTTTTTCCTCACCTGTAAGACAAATGTCAGGAAACTTTGAGGCCAAACGGTTTCCAAACATCATATTGTCATCATCATTCATATTTGCCTTAGATTAAGTATAGGATCAAGGACTCTCCTGGTACACCACTATCATAATCATCAACCGACATATCACTGAGGCAACATAACTCTGCCTTCTAGATGCCCCAACCTCAGAAGTGGGTTACAAATTGTCAATGCCAGGACAGACCACCAGGAAATGAAATGACAAACCTGGGGCATTGAATAAAAAACATAAAAAAATTAATGAGTAATTTAAAAAAAAAATAATCATTCAATGTTTGAGTTTGTATTTTTTAACATTCTTACCTCATATGTTTATTTTGTTGGACGATCATTTCAAAGCTATTGCTCCATCTTCAGCTTGCCACAAACTGTTTTTTTTTTCTTTTCCTCAAGTAGTCGGCCCTGGATCTGTGTTCCAAAAAAACTTGGTAATGAAGCTCCTTTCTCCAGGAATTTCAAAGTTCATAATTTTCTCTTGTTCTTCTGTACATAGATTTTTTCCCATATTGAATTGTGAGTTCATTGGTATTTCCTAACTGTTTTAATAATTTTGTATTTATATCTATTTTGTGTTTCTCTGTCCAAACATGAGCTGCTACTGCAGATTTTTCCACTTCTCCCTTTTTTTTAAAAAAGATATAAATACAAAAAGGGAGACGTGGAAAAATCTGCAGTAGCAGCTCATGTTTGGACAGAGAAACACAAAATAGATATAAATACAAAATTATTAAAACAGTTAGGAAATACCAATGGACTCACAATATGGGAAAAAATCTATATACAGAAGAACAAGGAGAAAATTGTGAACTTTGAAATTCCTGGAGAAAGGAGCCTCATTACCAAGTTCTTGGGAACACAGATCCAGGGCCGACAACTTGAAGAAAAGAAAAAACCAGTTTGTGGCAAGCTGAAGATGGAGCAATAGCTTTGAAGTGATTGTCCAACAAAATAAACATATGAGGTAAGAAAGTTAAAATATACAAACTCAAATATTAAATTAAATCTCAAATGTAACTTCCTAATGATTTTAAAATCATGCAATGTTTTGTCCTAAGTTTTGATTAACTACTGACAGGCCATCCATACTCATCAACAACATCCTATTAGCTCTGCCATCAAGAAGAGGTTAACTATAAGGCGTTCATGGCGTACCATAACAAACCAGGTAAGTGGGAAGGCTTAGTAAGCATAACAGTTGGTGATGATAAGATCCACAAGAAGTTAAATAAAAGAAACACAATTTGGCAAAAAGCAAAGTGTTAGTAGCGCAAACACATTTCCCACAGGACAACCTTACTTACCACACCATCCTGCATGCCCCGCACCATTGAATAAGGTGTGTATCCCTATTTTTAAACAAGAAACCAAAAGAAATTAATAGCTGTCATAATGATAAAGAATAAATAAAAGTAAAAACTAAGAACGTAATCATGGATGCTCCAAAATCCTTATTTATTTATTCCCAAAAATTAAAATAATATTATTTATAATGCACATCTCAATCCATGCATAATTATAATACTAGTATTATTAAAAATATCTAATATTAATGCTATAAAAAATAGCTTATTTAGTAAATCCTCAAGAAAGAAATATGCAAGCAGTTGAGATGAAATTTTTAAGAACAGTAAAAGGGTGTACTAGAATGGACCAGATGAGAAAATTACAATAAAGAGAAAGGAACATCATAAAAATTGCGAAGGATAATGGCTTTCAAGAGAAGATGATACACAAGAAAATAAATAAATTCAAAAAACAAAAAATCATTAATGAAAGTACTCTTCAGACAGATAAAAATATAGGCAAAAAATTCAAGAAGTTCACATACCATCCTTTAGTATTTGACAAGTTTCAAAAAATTTTCAACAAATTCAACATTAAATTAGCACCGAAAAATGATTACAGCTTAGGTAATTTAATAAAAACCAACAAAAATGAAAAGATTGAAGACTGCAAAAAATCGGGAATTTATCAAATTAATTGTAAAGATTGTGAAAAGATATACATAGGAAAAACAAAAAGGAATCTAAATACAAGATTAAAAGAACACCTCAGAAATGTTAAAAATGGAGAAACTGAAAAATCTGCAATAGCTGCACATGCCTGGTCAGAAAAACATAGAATAGAAACCAAAACAAAATTACTTAAACAATTGGAAAAACCAAAGGAACTCAGAATTTGAGAAAAAATTTACATATGCAAGAATGAAAATACAACTATGAATTTTGAAATACCCGGTTATAAGGAGAGAGGACTGATTTGGAAATTCTTCGGTCGGTCACCAGATGGCGGGGAGGTCAGTCTGCAGGATAGAAAGCCGTTGGACGTCAGTTGTGAACGTGACACAGCATTGAGAATGTCACAAAAGATGTGAACCAAACCCAGGGTCTGCTATGAATTATGAAGTATGAGGTGAGTGAAATAATAAAAAATAAATAATAATAAAAAACCTCATAGTGTTATTTCCTATCTACATAACTTAACTTGAGAAACAATGATATTCCTGAAGAACTGCAGATCTACTCCATAAAAACAAAGATATCTAATAACTAGAAACAGAGGAAAGAATATGTAGAAACAATGGATGAGAGTAGATAACCAAAGAAAATCTTACATTATTTTCCGAGAGGAAGAAGAGATATCGATGTCCTCAGAAGAGATGGTTTTAGATCTATTAGTGAAGATGGAATAGGCAATCAATACCTAAACCAGGAAGTGAAGAAGAAGAAGTAAGTCCTCAGACAAAAGATTCTTCTTCTTCTCCTTCCTTCCAAGTATTAGGCCAAGGCCTGTTACGATCCTATAGAAAATTTTCCCTCCAGCGTAAATAGTTTGATCCTTCCGGAAAATTCTCATATAAGATTTGAAAGCATAATAATAGTCCCTTCGATTGGTTGCTGGCCAAAAGAAGGCAAGACCAGTGATGGGGCTGCCATCTTATAGCCTCTGGTCAGGCTTTTCTGGAGAAGAAAAGAAAATAAAGGAAAGAAGAAATGGAAGAAAGGAAAGACTCCCTAGCCCTCGGATGCCCTAATAGCGTCAGGGTCAAAAAAACAAGAGTTAATCAAGGGAGGTTAGATAGTAAAGTTAAAAGAGTGCAAAACACAAGTAAGTGGAAGAAATGTTTTGCTCAGCTTGGGCACCTTGTGGTCGCCATCCACATATCCTCTAGATGAGGACCCTTGAGGGTCAAAAGATTCTTACTCTAAAAAATCTGTGGCACTGCTCCAAAGAATCAAGACTGACCAACTAGCAGAAGACATTATAACAAGGCCCAAAGAGTCAAAATCAACTGACTAGCAGCAGACGTTATAAGAAGTCATATGATTAGCATAATCTCTGAATCTCGCTTCAGATGTTTAACCAAATATTCACTACTTCTCAATCAAATATATTCAAATAACTATTAGTTATCATGAAGAGTTTGCATCTCGGTCACTCCAAGTGAAGCCTGGGCAATTTTCCCTACCAACAACTTCATTCTATACTAATGTCAATCATTTAGATTAATTTCACACCATCTGTCCTTGTGACGATGGTCAGCCAGCATCCTCATATATCACAGACATTCAATAATAAAGGCTTATACATATACATCTGGTGTTCTTTTAAAGGAGATGGCAGTTTGGATAATTACTGGTAAAAGAAAAAATTGACAGTCGTGAAAACAGCTGACGATGGTGAAGATTGTGCACCGATACTGCGGTGCTGTGTTTAAAAAAACATAGAAGTATGAGGTAAGAAGAATTCACGATTCATTTTGATTCTTATTAATAAAACTTCATAATGTTAAAAATTCCCAAATTTATTATATTAAAAAATTTTGATTTATATTTAGTTTAACATATTCCAGTACTGAATAGATTTTTTAAAGAGAAAAAATAATGGTTGAACTGAGAATCGAATCCTGGACCTCTGATTCTGAAAATCAGTGTGCAATCCATTACATTATTCATCCTGATACAACCAATAAATTTTCTTTTCACTTATATGTCTGAAGGTATCTTGCTATCAATGCCATCAGATGACTTCTATTCAAAGTATTTTTAACGAGAATTTTACATTTACTTTTTAGGCGATAGAGCTTAATATTTTGATGTTATATTTTACTTTAACATATTCCAGTCCTGATTAAATTTATTTTTTAATATTTTTTTATTCAAAATTAATGGTTCAAACGGGAATCGAATCCTGTACATCTGATTCTGTACATCAGTGTGCAATCCATTACACCATTCGATTCCGAGTTCAACCATTAATTTTTCTTTTAAAAATAAATAATAGTTTAAAAAAACTAAAACAACACGCTTTATTAGAAAACTGAACTAAAAAATGAAAAATAATTTTAATTTCCAACACACTTGGGATAAAATTAAAGTGGTCAACAAAAAAATCATCTCCAACACATATAGAATAAAACTAGAGTTATCTACAAAAAAAATCATTTTACCATCAAAGGCGTGTGGTGCTCTATATCAATTAATATATTTGATAATAAACAGATATTGGTAAAAGTAAAGTCTCTAAGAAGAAAACGTAAAAACCATAAAAAACATCCCACGCTTTTGATGGTAAAATTATTTTTTTTGGTAGATAACTCAAGTTCTATTCTAGATGTGTTGAAGATGATTTTTTTGTTGACTACTTTAATTTTATCGAAAGCGTGTTGGAAATTAAAATTATTTTTCATTTTTTAGTTTGGTTTTCTAATAAAGCATACTGTTTTAGTTTTTTTAAACCATTATTTATTTTTTATTTTAATATTTTACAGAATAAGTTAAAAATGTAAATATCTTTAAATTTGATACTATTGTAGTATGAACTAAAAGTAATATTCTTCTAAAAAAAAAATCCTCCAGGCCGGATTTGAACCAGCGACCTATAGATTACTGAAATTATATACCACTATAGTCCAACGCTCTACCAACTGAGCTACCAGAGGATATAATATTAATTTCTTACAATGATGGACTAAAAGTCGATAAGTACTCAAACTATTATACCAGTCTTTATTTTTTTTATGTCCTGATGATCCTGGCCAGGATCTTAGAAACAATTTATGAAACTATTGTATTGTCATTGGTCCTTTACAAGTATACAAAGTTGCAAGTCGATCCAATGTTTTTAAGTGGGTGAAAATCGTCTAAAAAGATTCTGTTACATAGATACAGATCAAGCTAATATAAAGCGTGTAAAAAAATATTAGTTTTGTCTGTAAACTGAATAAATTTTGTATTTTTTAATTTTTTTTTACTCTGAAATATTTGGATATGCATCTTACTTGATGGCGAGAGTATTATACAGTATTTTCAAGATATTACTTGAGTTTATTCACAATTCAAATTTTAACTAAATATTTTGTTAATTTTGATGTTTTAATAAATAAATTTCAGCCATTTTTTATCTTTGGAAATGATTGAATGGACAGAAATTCAATCAAAATAATAACCAACATTAAGATATGTGGAAGACAAACAAAATTCCATAAAGATAACAAACCTGTATGTCAAACGCTAATGAAGAATTTCCCATGAAGCTTGTAAAGCAGTTATCCATAGATTGTTGATGCGAAGAATCATCATGCAGAACTGTTTTTATCGGATTTGCTTTCACAGTATAAGGATTGTAGAAAGAATCACCCATGGAAGCTGGAAAAAAGAAAGAAAACATACTCATTACAGAAAAAGTAACAAAAAGGTATAACAATTGTTTTTTAATAAATGTTCCTCATATCTACTGAAGAAAATATATCTTATGAGGATATGTTATTTAACACAAGTAAAAAACATAGTCTAAAACATTATCACAGTTACACAATAACTGAAAATTCCCTGGAAGAAACAAAGCCTGAAACATGACCACAGTTTTGTAAATGTTGCTAAGATTTTCAGCTTTTTATAGTTTCTCCTGGCAATGGCGTAATTGTAACCCACTTCTGAGATTGGGGCACCTGGAAGGCAGGGTCATGTTAGATGATATGATGATGATAGTAGTGTGCCAGGAGAGCCCCTAATCCTAAGCTTAATCTAAGATGAATATGAATTATTGTAAATCAATGGTAAAGAGAAAAATGTTTGCCTGAACTGGGAATCGAACCCCAAACCTTTAGCTTTCCATGCTAACGCTCTGTCCACTGAGCTAATTCAGGCTTCATTCCCATCCAAGCAGAAATCCTTCCTTTACCTTACTCTTCTGGTCCCACATTCAAATGCAAATTTTTCTCTTTACCATTGATTTACAATAATTTGTGTTCATTAATTTACTTATTTCTATCATGGTAATAGCTTTAGCTTCGCAATATTAATTTAATGAATATGAATGATGATGATTGTGATGGCCATACTGTTTGGGCCTTAAAGTTCTTTTAACATTTGTCTTACAGGTGAGGAAAAACCCTGATAAAAACCTCACCCAGAAAAACTGACCCAACTGGGGATCGAACCCAGGCCCACCGCATGACAAGGCAGCATGCTACCTCGAGACCACAGCAGTGTACTTATTTATTTATAAGTCATTTATTAATTTCTATAAATTTTGTTTTATTATTCATTAAGCTGGGTCTCAAGACGTTGAATAATCTCAAAATAAAACTGATATAAAATGAAATTAGTGAAAAAGAACCTACATAAAACATTGTAATTTACATACCCATGTTATTACTTTCCTCAGGTAATTCAATATCAGAATCTGGGGATGGAGAAGGAGCATTGATATCTGGGGATGGGATGGGACTAACATCTTTTAACGTGGGGATCAAATCATCAAGATGGCGCTTTAGATTCTTTACTCGGCTTCCAAAGTTCCTGTATGCCTGAAAAAGAAAAACAGTACCAAAATAAATAACACTACAGTTGAACAAAACATACAAATAATTACAATTAACAAAGTAAGGAAAGCATACCAAGCAAATAAAAGTCCTATTTTGAACTTTTATAGGGAAAAATCGCTACGAAGTTTAATTTAAGATTTGAATTAAAATGTATTATACCTCACCTCATATCCAGCCCGCACCGTACCTGAGTGGTTAAGGCAAGAAGCCTGGCGCAGAGCTAATTATTATTATTATTATTTTTGTAACTAAAATGGGAAATATTTTAAGAAGAAATCATAAAGACAGGTGCACATTTTATGTATTGATAGTCATATAATTATCATTATAAACAAAACAAGAAAAAAGTATTTATATCCTAAATAAAATTAAGTTCATACTTTAGAAACAATTTAAAATTATATATTAGTCATAAACTCTCTTCATTAACTATGTGCAAAATTCATTAATTATGTGTACAAAGGTAATTATGTGCAGTTCGTTAACTATGTGACAAAGGTGTTTTATTTATATAACATTCAGCATTTAAGTTATTACTTTTTATACCAATTTTCTCTGTTGACTATTCTTTTCTTTAAAATTACTTTGAGGAATATATTTCTGTACATTCTATAATAACTGGATGTGGAATTTTACGTAACATTATACAGAATAACTCAATGACAAAATATTTGTATACAAAATAAATTAAGGCCTTTTACTTTCAGAAAATAAATCCACAGCATATCAGTCTTGCACTTATGAATATAACATCTATAAAACATACAATAAATTTGGGAATTTTTAACATTATGAGGTTTTACTGATAAGAATCAAATGAATTGTGAATTCTTCTTACATCTATAATAGAAGTATGAGGTAAGAAGAATTCACGATTCATTTGATTCTTATCTATAAAACAATTTATTGAAACATGATCTTCATGGGAGTATAAATAATGTCATAAAGTCGGTTGAAAATGAAAGAGATCCTTCTCTTGAAAACTAGTTCCCGCGTTTAAATAAACATATTTTTTATTATATAAAACTTTCCTCATTAGAGGATTGCCTCAAGGACAAAGTGATACAGATAATTAATTTTTGTAATTGATGAAATACATTTTGTAAATATATTTTTAAAAAATTCAACTTGTAGGCCTAATTGAAGTATACATACTATAAAATAATTTTGTAAATATGGTTTCTTAAAATTGAAATTGATCCTCTAATGGCAGCGATGGCAATTCTAGAAAGATACACCCTGTCCAAATCTAAGGAATTCCAAAATTTGGCTAAGAATCCTGGTATAGTACCTCTTGCCCCGATCATCAATCCTGTGACAGTTATTCTATCTAGTTGGTATTTATCTTTGTAATAGTCAATTGTTGGCTCATATATGGCTTTCTTTTCAGAGTCAACTTCCTCAGGTTGGTCACTATGAGTCTCAAAGTGAATTGTAGGATCTAATATCATACCAATTTTAGTGGATGGTCTAAATGCAATAATATCTATTCGTCTGTTACTCCCATTAGTGGCCACAACATGTACTTCCTCATAAACTGTGTATCCAAAATCTCGCAAGGCTTCTGCCATCATATTTCGATGAGGTAAGATGTAAAAATGACTCATTAATTTACGAGTATAAATGAAGTTATAATAAATGTCATAACATATGTGTTCTTTTGTTATGATTACATTTCCTTTTTCTATTATATATGCAGTAATGGTAGACACAAAATTGCTCATCCTTGCATCATCGTAAATATAGAGTGATGCAGGTTTCAGACTGGAAAGCTCGAGCCTGAACGCTTGGAATTATTTACGAGTCACCCAGTCCATCCTACTGTTACAAGCAAAAGCTTGCATGCCACTATAATTCGGCTTGCAAGCAATCTCTATTTTTAGTTAAATATGGGAAATAACATTATGAGGTTCTTAATTCAATGAATGAATGAGTCATTTTTTTTATCTTACCTCATTGTTTATGCTTCTTAAACATGGGAACTGCAGTTTTCAAGAGGAACATCCATCCCAATTTCAACCGACAATATGACTACCAGATTTTCGTTGGAATCTCCATCTATAATGTTGCCATCTGGTATTGATTTGATGAACTTCAAGATCAGGTCCCGTTCATCGGGAATTTCTAAATTCATGGATCTAAATTTGTTCTTCTGAATATATATCTTCTCCTAAACTGTCAATTATAAAAGTTTTTCCAAATGTTTTAGAAGCTTGGCCTCTTTTTCAATTTTATGACTCTCCAACAAACTATGTGCTGCAATAGCTGATTTTTCAATTTCACCATTTTTAATATTTCTAGTGTTCCTTTGTGTGAAGGTCCAAATTTCTTTTTGTTTTTCCTTTGTATACTTTATTGCAGTCTTTACAATTAATTTGATAAATCATATGTATGAAATTAATAATAAAAGCATCGATAATTTGATAAATTTCAGATTTTTACTATTTGGGGTGCTCAATTTCTTATTGGTTATTAATAGATTACCAAGGCTAAATTTATTTACTGGTGCCAATGTAATATTGAATTTCTTGAACTTTTTAAAAAATATATGTATGTATTTCAGGATGAAAAGTAATTTTCTTGAATATATAGATGGGGATTCCAACAAAAATCCAGTAGTCATAATATCGGTTAAAATGAGAGGGATATCATCTTGAAAACTCCAGTTCCCGTGTTTAAGAAAACATAAACTATGAGGTAAGATAACAAGTGGTTTATTTTAGGAAGTTATATTTAGAGGTTCTTTTAATCATTTTTTTTGTTTAATCTGGTATCAATTTAATGTTGATGTGTTCTCAAACATGTTTCGATATATCTTCTATATCATCATCAGCTTTTAGCCAGACTAATGAGTTTTATGTTGTGAACCCTAGATGTTGATATCAGCTCCCTCTTAGGGTTCACAACATAAAACTCATTAGTCTGGCCAAAAGCTGATAATGATATAGAAGATATATTGAAACATTTCGAGAACAAATCGACATTAAATTGAGGTAAGATGATACCAGATTTAAAAAAAAAACTTGATTAAGATAAGAAGTGACTTATTCATTCATTGAATATTATTAATTAAGGTAGTAAATTCCACCGCTGTGGTCTTCAGGTAGTGTGCTGCCTTATCACGCAGAGGGCCCGGACTCGATCCCTGGTTGGGGCAGTTTTTCTGGGTGAGGTTTTTATCAGGGTTTTTCCTGAACCTGTAAGACAAATGTCAGAAAAACTTTAAGGCCCAAACGGTCCCCAAAATCATATGGTCATCATCATCCTTATCATTATCATCATCATCCTTCACCAGTGTGGAAAGCAACAGGAAGCTACCACACCTACAATTCCCTAGTAAAGCTGCAAGCATAGCATGAAAATGATATGATTGCAGTGAAGGACCTACCTTCGGGCAGAATTACTTATGGATGGAAGGTAGCAAATATATTCCACAACCTAATGTTATTGCAGTTGAAATTTGGAAAAAAAAAATTATTATGTTTGGATTATTATGAAATAATAAGATTGTTATATTCTACATCACACACAATTTATCTTACATTTGCTACCACTTTTGCTTCGCCTTTCTGAGTTTCGTAGAAGCTGTCTGCAAGTTCAAGGAGTTCAATAACCGCACTCCTTTCTTTGATTTCAAGCTCTAGAGCTTGCACATAGGCTTGCATTTTATTTACACCTTCGTCAACTTCTGCTACTAGATCATCTCCTTGTCTCCTATCTGTAACATTACAAACAACTATAATTTAATGCATTCACAGGTACACATTGCAATCGTTTATTACAAGGGTGGATCAAATATAAACCGGAATTTGTATCTGGAGACTCTGGTAGCAAACTGCAAAGGTTGCGGTTTGGAGGGAAAGTTGGTGGGGGTGTCTGGAGTAGGGATCTTGATGTGTCGCACTCCGAAGAGCAGCCGCTTGCTTCAGTACGCCACAAGCAAGCAAGAGGTACACACGTCTGTTGCGCAATGCATTATTATTAAGTTTTTGGCGAAAGAAGGCACTAAACCTTCTGAAATTTTGAGAAGGCTCCATGCGCAGTTCGGGGAAGCAATCCTTTCAAAGACGCAGGTGTACGATTGGCGCAAAAAAATTTTAGCGGGCCAGGAGTCAGTGGAAAATGAGCCCCACCAAAGACGGCAACGAACAAGCATCACTACAGACAACATTTGTGCTGTACAGGACCCTACTGAGGAGGATCGGGGCGTAACAATTTCTGAAATTGCTTCACACATTGGAATAAGCTTCGGAAGTGTTCAAGCCATCATCAGTGATGAACTCAAATTCCGAAAATTGTCTGCCAGGTGGGTTCCTCGGCTTCTCAGCCAGGAACAAAAAAATTTGCGCCAGGAAGTGTCTCAGAGGCATCTGAGTCGCTACGAGGAGGAAGGAGATGATTTTCTGAATCGCATTCTGACCTCTGATGAAACTTGGGTTCATCATTACACCCCAGAGTCAAAACGTTCCAGCATGGAGTGGTAAGAGCAAGGTGCGGCTGGACCAGTTAAGGCCAAAACACGCCTTTCTGCTGGAAAGGTCCTTGCGACTGTTTTTTGGGACTCTGAAGGAGTTTTGCTAGTGGATTTCCTTCATGAATGACGAACAGTGAATGCAGAGTACTACTGCCAGCTTTTGGACGAGACAAAAGCAGCACATCGCAACAAGTGACGCCGGAAACCGATCCGAAATGTGATTGTGCTGCATGACAATGCAAGGCCACACACTGCTCGGTTGACACAAGAAAAACTGACGAAAATGCATTGGATACCTCTGGAACATCCTCCTTACAGTCCCGATTTGTCACCCTGTGACTACCATTTGTTTGGGCCACTGAAAGAAGACCTGGGAGGAAGGCGGTTTGGTGACAATGCAGCGGTAGAGGAGTTCGTGCGCAACTGGCTGACTACACGTCATCCCTCATTCTTCAAGGATGGCATCAAAAAGTTGCCAACTCGATGGCAAAGTGTGTTGGAAATGCAGGAGACTATGTAGAAAAATGAGGTGGTGGTTTTGTATTTTTTTGTTAATTCAATAAAACTGTAAACAATAAAATTGTAAACAATAATTTCGGTTTATATTTGATTCACCCTCGTATGCATGGCTCCCACAAATAATTTTCTGGGTTTCTAAGATATTAATATTTTCCATCAATCCGAGATGTATGAAAACAGTATCAGTATCAGTGGAAAGAGAAACCAAAAAATCATTTGTTATAGTGAAACACTGTTTTCCTAGTTTTGTTAATAATACCTTATAAGAACATTTGCTTAATACAAAATGGCTGCTATAGTGGACAAGAAATCATTTTGTCTTGATTTTTATCAAAAGTAGTCTATTAATATCAAATGACGTTATTGAGAAAAAAATATGCATTTGAATTGGAATACCTGGTAGCTTAGTGGATAGAGTGCTTGTGTAGAGAACCAGAGATAGCTGGCTCAAATCCAAATTCAGGCATATATTTTTCTATTTAACTTTCACTGGGAAAAAACACTATGAAGTTTAAGTTAAGAATTAAATTAATGTTTTTATTACCTCACCTCATATCCTTTTACTTCTAGACTGCAGTTTCGGAGCTTATCTCCATCATCAGTAGCCTCTGATCGACCGGTGTTATGTCGTTTCTTGGCGGTTTTCTTCTTCCTTCTATCGGTGGACCAATGAACCTCTGGATCAAATCAAAATTTGCAGGAGTTTCAAAATTCTTGAGTTTATCTCTCTTGTTTTTTTGGATGTGGATTTTTTCCCAGACCTGTTGAACAGAAAGAACTCACGGTCTGGGAAAAAATCCACATCCAAAAAAACAAGAGAGATAAACTCAAGAATTTTGAAACTCCTGCAAATTTTGATTTGATCCAGAGGTTCATTGGTCCACCGATAGAAGGAAGAAGAAAACCACCAAGAAACGATGTAACACCAGTCAATCAGAGGCTACTGATGACGGAGATAAGCTCCGAAACTGCAGTCTAGAAGAAAAAGGTAATAAAAACATTAATTTAATTCATATATTTTTCTCTTCAAATAAAATGTATCACTCAGTGAGAAGTGATAAATTTAATATGTAAGATCGAAAATAAGCTTCACTGGATATAAATGTGATGTAATTCACATTAAAGTCTGCTTGTTAAGAAGGTGCTAGAGGTGTAGTGGAATAAAAATTTCATACCTTGACATGCGAGAATTCATATAATAAAGGAGAGAAATAGTATGCATTTTAATCGGAATGCCTGGTAGCTTAGGGGACAGAGCGTTGGTGTACATAACCAGAGATATCAGGTTCAAATCCTGATTCAGGCACATATTTTTCTAAATTAGATAAAAATAAAACGTAATAAATATGAAAATCAAATAAAACTATGTTTTATTTTTATTTAATTTATATATATGGATTTTCATCAAGTAAACACCAACTCAACTGATTACATATTTTTCTCTTCAAAAAATTGTCATTCGGTAAGAAGTGATAAATTTAAAATAATTGAACAAAGTTTGGTACAAATCCAACTATTTGATCGACAATTCATTAATTACAGTGATATTAAAGAAAAAAGATGCATCTGCTAAAGATGCCTTTATGGCACTTTTTTTTTATATAGGAAACAATAATTGGAGTAAAATACTTTGACATCCTACAGTTATGGTTACTTCTGCAACTGGAATAAAACAGACCTAGTTTCATCTTCCAACAAAATGGCACACTCACATATTTCTGCAATGAAGTTCGGAGTACATCTGAATAAGGACTTGCCATAGTGTAATTGGTTAAGACAATACATTACAAGCCAGAAGATCTAGGATTCGAGTCCTGGTGTGATCTAAATTTTTAAACTAGCTAAACCTTCTGGTGGCACCAAGGCCCTGGGATCGACTCAGCATCTAATGGAAATGAAAACTAGATAGTTTCCTGGGTCAACATTCATAAAATTCATATTAAAATACCAATGAGGAAAATAGAAAGTAAAATATTAAAATAAATACTTGGCGGGTGCCATTGTCCTCAACTACGTTCAATTTAAAAAAAAACTTTTAAGAACTGTAGGTTGTACAGTAGCTACCAACAATGCTGGAAGATTGCTTATATCAAAAGCATTGCAACACAACAACAACAGTTAGTAGCAAATATCCTTCTACTGATGATGGAAGCCAATTTCCGAAATGCCTACAGTTTTTATTTTTAAACTAGTTGAGGACAATGGCAGCTGCCAGGTATTCATTTTAATATTTTCCTTTGTGTCCATCGCTGTGGTCTCGAGGTGGCGTGCTGCCTTGCCACACAGCGTGCCCAGGTTCGATCCCCGGTCGGGACAGTTTTTCGGTGAGGTTTATATTGGGGTTTTTCCTCACCTGTAAGACAAATGTCAGGAAAACTTTAAGGCCCAAACGGTCCCCGAAATCATATGGCCATCACAATCATCATCATTCATATTTGACTTAGATTAAGCTAAGGATTAGGGACTCTCCTGGCGCACCACTATCATCAACACCCATCATATCATCGGGGCAACGTAACCCCACCTTCCAGGCGCCCCAACCTCAGAAGTGGGTTACAAGTATGCCATGCCAGGAGAGAACACCAAGAATGTCGAAAGACAACCTGGGGCATTTGAAAAAAAAAATTACTTTGTGGCTTGTTCTGGGTTAAAGATGGCCATCACATAGGGTCGACAACCTGGCTACTCATGCCAATTATCTAGAAAGGCGAGAACCTCAACAGTCTACCATCCCAAGAACCTTCTCAGGGCTATAGTGGGATCACTTTACAACTGAATAACAAACTATCATACTAGTACTTATAACAGAAGAACCATCACATTGATCAATTGTGTTATGCATTGACTTAGGCTTTCACGGCCAGAGTAATTATGATGATCTTGTAGAAGATTTCTCGGCTGTTGGCCGTGGTCTTGAGGCTTGTAGTTCCCCGACGTTTTGCCAGAGACTGTGTCCGGCATCCTCAAGGATTGTCTTGAGACTGGCAATTTTGTCGACTACCTGCCCCATTTATACATTTATCTGCAATGTGTTCTCTGCGCGGTCCGTTACTTCGTAAATTGTATCTATCTTCTGGTAGGTTAGCATTAGGGTCTTCCAATGCACTAGGACATCAGACAGCAACCTCACTGGTGCATTGGAAGACCCTAATGCTAACCAACCAAAAGGCAGATACAATTTACAAAGTAACGGACCGCACAGAGAACACGTCGCAGATAAATGTATAAATGGGGCAGGTAGTCAACAAAATTGCCGTCTCAAGACAACCCTTGAGGATGCCGGATGCAGTCTCTGGCAAAACGTCAGGGAATTACAAGCCTCAAGACCATGGCCAACAGCCCGGGAATCTTCTACAAGATCATCAATTGTGTTATGTTTATATATTAAATTTGGGAATTTTTAACATTATGAGGTTCAATTAATAATAATTAAATGAATCGTGATTTTTTCTTACCTCATACATCTATGTTTTTTTAAATAAAAAATAAAAAAAATAAAAAATAATAAAAAAAACATAGATGTATGAGGTAAGAAAAAATCACGATTCATTTAATTATTATTAATTGTGTTATGCTTCAACATTTTTGGGTAAAACTTAACTATAGGCTAGACGATTGTCATTGTTAACAGAGGTCTCACACTGAATGTCTTTATGTTACTAAAACGAGTTTCTCTTTTCAGTGGTACCATTTCCATGCATCTCAGATTAATAGAACACAAGTTACGTGTTTGAAACCAGAAAAATCATTTATGGAAGGTACATACATTTCTCCCTCGTCTTTATATATTACCTTTTAGATGTCTTCGTAAAGCATCAGCATCTGAGAAGCTAAGGTGACTTTCATTCAGTCTCTTCAATTTGAGATCAGTATCATCTTCCAAATTTTTACAACTTCGGATTTTGTTGATTAAAGTTGGTGGCTGAAAAAAAGGTATAACATATAGCAGGATTTTAATATCATAATAAATATGAAAGTTAAAATCAATAATTTTATACTTTAAAATTCTTTTAATATTTAAATATAACTTAAATAAAGAAAAACATCTAAATAATTAATTGTTGTTCATTGTTGAATAAAAATGTCTCAGTAACAATTAAAGAAATTGTATTATATAACAGTCTTTCTAAATAATGCTTTTAAAATTGTGTTTTAAGTCATTGTTGTCATAAATATAAAGCTTTTTGTTATAACTGTAATAAGAACACCTGCTTAACTTAATACTTTTAAATAAAAGTAGTCCCGCGCCGTAGCCGAGCGGTTAAGGTAGGAAGCCTTGGCGCAGAGCTACGGGATTTGCGCTGGTTCGAGTCTCCATGGGGGAAGAAATTTTCTCATGGTATTTCGGCCAGTATGGGACCGGTGCCCACCCAGCATCGTGAGGCAATTGGGTAGCTAAAATAAGTAGCGGCTCCAGGTTGAGGAACCAGCTATAATGGCTGGGGGACTCGACATGCTAACCACATGTCACCCCTACACTGGCTGTTGATCATCTACCTCTGTGATTGACACATGTGGATGTGAAGGGCCAGCAGCCGGCTGGTAAAAGGGCAACCGCTGAAAAGTGGAAGGACCCTCAATCGGATCGGAAATAAAAGTATACTAAATTCTGATTGGATGTTAAAACAATTAACTTTTTGATTTAACAAATAAAATTTAAACCTGGTATTTAATGGACCATTAACCAATAGAATTTAAATATAAAATCATGTGATGTAATAATGTTCTTTAAAATTAGAAAAGAATTACTAGTCAGTCAGCATATAACTTTCATCAAGGATAGAAGCAATAACAGCTCTCCTGATAAAATGTGATATTTGATTCAAGAAAAGAAAATAATTTAATTTTAATTGACGGTGAAGAATAATACCACCTATATTTACTTGATCTGCTGGGAAATTAAATAGTAAATAAATTTATACTATTTCTACAAGAATCAGTTATTAGTGATTTTTAAAGTGTTTTCCTATCCTGTGTACCAATTTCGATCTTGAGAAGAGAATCCAGCTCTACCGAAAATCAAACCCAACCTGAACCAGTAATTCTTTTTGGGACACTAATCCTTCAAAATGTTACTACATCATCGGGCATGAAGAGAGTTAGCTGCCTCAAAACATTGCCACAATATGGGAAAAGAATTACTTCTTCAAACAGATGTAGATTAATGTTCATTTTCTATAAAATTTTCATTATGGATGGACAATAGATAACGAATAAATTAATATTAAAAAGCTAAAGCTATTACTATGATTTAAATAAGCAAATTACTGTTAGTCTAAGATCTGGCTGCAAGATTACTACATTCGAGTGTATGAACAAAATCTATTTTTTTCATAAAATTGTGAATGACTGAACACACTTTTGCCGAGTTGCCTATTAAAATTTGGCCATCAGTATGTTTAATTAAAATATTATTTATTTATTTATTCGAAATAATTTGATTCACTTGTTATTAAAATAAATTATAATCCATTTAGCAGAAATTGATATATAGAGCTGAAAAAGTTTTGGTTGCCATTGCACACTTGGCCATAAACTCCTCGCAGCCAGGTGTAAACAGATATTGCTTTGTTACATTTACGGAGGGTTGTTTCCGATCTCTGAGAACGATTTGCCAAGTAGATTGTGACGTTGGAGTGTGAGTCATCAGGACAGGAGCGTGCGAGGTGATCAAACCAGTCAGTGTGCTGCTTCTGTTACACTCGCATGCATGTTGCTCTCATAATGCCTAAGCAGATAGACCCATTTTGGGAAGGGTATATTACTGCCCTTTCCAACGCTAATTATAGTTATTCTGCGATTATTGAGGCCTGCAAAAAACGTAATTTTGTGGTGTCAAAGTGTGGAATTAGCTCAGTGCTTAATAAAAAGGGAAAGGATCGCTTGAGATTAATTCCAAAAGGGGAAAAAAAAAAAACAGGCAACAAATCCATGACCTGCTTACTATCCGCACCCCCCAGATGTAATCAGAAAGGTTCAAGGCCCTTATCTCTGGTGGCTTTAACCCTGCCATACAAGGGGTGATTGCAAATAGATTGGGAATATCCCTTAAAACTGTAAACACCATAATAAACAAAGATTTAAACATGGAGAAGCGCCACAAAAGCAGGGTTCATAAATTGTTGTCACGTCTCATTGCCCAAACGCCGACCACCAACAGCAGGAAACTCTATGAAAAAGCACCTGGCAGGAGAAAAAGAGAAAAGAAAAAATGGAAATTTTTGTCACACTTGAGAAAGCATATCTTTATCTAGGAGACTGCCAACAAAACACCCAGGCAATTTACTTATAGAGAAAGGGGTTGAAAAATAATTCAAAAAGTGGTATGCCGAATGCAGAAGAAAGTTTCTCTCCAAGGGGATTATGGTCATCGCAGGATGGAATTTGCTACAATTGAAAACTGACCCATTCGTAGGGATTCGCTAACTTAAAATAAAAAGGCCCAAATCAACTACCAGTACTACCAGGAAAGAAGTTCTCACCCCAATTTACCGAACCATGTGTAAATCCGAGCTCTATGGTACAGACAAAAACCAAGTCTGGGTGCACCAAGACAAGGCCTCCAGTCAAACTTCAGGTTCAACCCTGATGTTCCTGGAGAGAATGGAGCAGGAAACTGGAATACATGCTGTTCCATTCAGCAACATCCCAGTGAAGTCTCCTGATGCATCACTGATGGACTTTTGTGCCTTTGGACTCTTCAAAAGGGCACTGGGAAACAGGCGTCCTTGAACAATAGATGGTCTCTGGAAAGCTTGTAAAGAGGAGTGGGAACTTCTAGACATCGCTGTGCTGCGTAAGAGTCTTCTGCAGTGGAAACTCTGATGCCGAGCCATAGCTCGGGTGAAGGGCCATCAAATAGAGCATGATCGTTGGTGGAGACACGGCTTTTCTTAAGGTAAAACTTAAAAATCATTTGTTATCAGAGATCAGAAACAACCCTCCGTATACGTTCATGATGTACATACTCGACTTATATATTAAATTGAAGCTAATATTTTTTTGTGCATAATAGAATGCCTCTGACTCTCTAAAAGTGGCCGCAAATAAAGGTTGCTAGCTGTTAAAGATAGGTTAGAGTGAAAGAGAGTTAGCGCATTACATCACTCGTCAGACAAAGACGGTGATAGCCAGCTGTGTGAGTTTTTAGCGCTATTGCACATGTGTCGGTAGCTAGTATAACTATGAACTCACACAGCTGGCTATCACCGTCTTTGTCTGACAAGTGATGTGAAGCGCTAACTCTTTCACTCTAACCTATCTTTAACAGCTAGCAACCCTTATTTGCGGCCACTTTTAGAGAGGCACAGGTATTCTATCATGCACAAAAAAAAATATTAGCTTCAATTTAATATATAAGTCGAGAATGTATGTCATGTACGTATAAATGGAACTCCACACAACTACAGCATTATTTATTAAATTAATATTAAGAAGCTAAAGCTATTACTATAATAGAAATAAGTAAATTATGACACACAACTAAACTATTGCAATCAATGCTAAAGAGAAAAATGTATTCAAAGTTAAAATTGGAAAACACATTATGAGGTTCTTAATTAATAAATTAATGAGTCATTTTAACATCTTACCTCATATTTCATGTTTTATCAAACACGGTAACTATAGTTTTCAAATGATCTTGTCATTCATTTTCAACCGCCATTATGACTACTGGATATTCGTTGGAATCTCCCTCTATAATGTTGCCATCTGGTGTTGATTTGACGAACTTCGAGATATCGTTGCCATCTGGTATTGATTTGATGAAATGAGGTAAGATGTTAAAATGACTCATTAATTTATTAATTTAGAAAAATTTATGCCTGAATTGGGATTTGAACCCCAAACCTTCAACCCTATATGCTGATGCCCAAACCTTCTCTTTACCATTGATTACAATAGATAATGATATTTGCATTGTTTTCTGAATCGCCAAGCTCTTATTTATATTCTTCATTTACCTTCATTTCCTATGAAAACTATATGAAAATAGCAAAGATAATAGAATGGTATCTAAAATCTGAATAAGATGAAATATATATTTACCTGAAAATCTGAAGTATCAGGAACTGTTTCACTACTTGCTTTTTTTGTATTTGTACTTAAAAGTCCTGACAGATCTGTTATGAATGCCTCGTCATAAATACCTCTATCATCCCAAATTTTAAATATCCTCAATATTCTATGTTTAACTTTATCTTCTCTGAAAATGAAAAATACATACATATAAATTATCCCACAGGTATCACATATTTCTGTACAAGACACATTATGCATCTCAATTTCAGAGATGTAAAATATGGAAAAAAAAAAAATTGAACAGATTGTGAAAATATTTTAGTAGAAGTTGTTCCATTTAACCCTTTAGGTGCCGTGAGTTGATTAGATCGGCTCTGATGCTCTTGTTCATTACCTGCCAGACAATATACTTAAACAACTTGCAAAGCCGATCACATCGGCAGATGCAATTTAAATCTCTGACAGAAAAGATTTTACCAGTGGCATGCAGAGGGTTAAAATTAAAGTATAAAATTATGGAATATTTACCTAAAAGGTCTGTCTCCTCAACTTTTATTAGTTAAGGTAGAATTTTTTATCACTCACCTCATATTGTTATTTATTTATTAGTTATTTAACTGTAGCTCTTTTGGGACTAGTCCCATCATCAGCAGGATTCAAAACTGGTGTTTCACTGAAGATCTGGTAGAGGGGGTTACATGTACTGGGTTCATTTTCATTTATCAGATGGTTGTTCAAAATTTCCATCTCCTCGAGTACATTTATCTTCGCTGGATTATTTTCTCTGTGCATGACTGTTAGGGTGTTTTCAATATCTAACATGTGATGTCCTTCATGGATAACGTGTTTTGCATAGCTTGATTTTCCTTCTGCGTGAATAAAGTCTCAAAAATGTTCTTTAAATCAAGCTATGCAAAATATGTAATCCATGAAGGATATAGAATGTTAGATATTGAAAACACCCTAACAGTAATGCACAGAGAAAATAATCCAGCAAAGATAAACACACTCGAGGAGATGGAAATTTTGAAAGCAGTTAACAACAGCCCTCTGATAAACGAAAACGAACCCAGTACGTGCAAACCCCTCTACCAGATATTCAGTGAAACACCAGTTTTGAAACCTGCTGATGATGGGACTAGTACTTTCGGGACTGGAACCTTTAGAAAACAAAATTTCTGATTATAAGTCAAGATGGATGCAACATGTTCATCGAATGGAAGATCACAGGATACCCAAAGAAATGTTAAGATATCAATTGCAGGAAGAAGACCAGGATGTCCACTCGAAAGACTTCTGGATAGTGTTTCTCTTGAGGCCAAAACAGGTCAACAAATGGCCTAAATTTGTGAATATCCTATAATGATGATTATAACGCTAGGTAATTAGTTAGTAAAAATATATTTCTGAAACTTACCGAACCATTGTCGTTGCTCTCTGAAGTGCTGTACCCCAACTCTCCACAAATTCATAGTTTTTTCTCTTGCTGTATTGGATGACATCGTTGGCCAAGTAAAATAACGTTAAACGATGTTCTATATTAACTAGAAAAAAGAAGAAACATTATGTAAGGCAAATTTTCTGCAAGTTAAAATAATTTTCTTCTGCAAATACTGCATGTCTATAAGACAAATTTTCTTAATCTTATGTTAAAAATAAATGTAGGAATATCAGAAAACCAATGGTAATAAAAGCAAAAATCACAAAATTTCTAGCAAGATTTCAAACTAAATAACTGGAAATATGGTGGAAAATAATACAGCTCAGAAAGGAAAAAGAAGACAAATGCTGTGCTTTAGGGTAAAGCAGTGGATCTGGGTTTTTATTTCTGGTTGGATTGAATTGCTTGAGTTTTTCAGGGTTTTCCTGAACTGTAAGGCAAATAGCAGGACATTTGAACTACAACTTCCCTGAAAAATCACTGGTTTCAAAGTTTTCATGAATCATATCCATATAAAATTAAGTAAAATAGTAAAGCCATCTAATTTACAACAATAGAACCACATCATCATTACCCCATCAAAGATCACAATTTAGTATATGTCAATTGAGAGTTTAAGGGTCGCATGTTTGGACGCATTAGACAGTAAAATGCCTTCTCTGCTGAGCAAGTTGTATGCTAATACGATTTTGCTTACTCAGAAATCTGTTCATGCGATAATAATTGGTTAAATTTGTAAGCTACCTGCGGAGGTACCTTACATGAGCAACTCAAATTAAAATCCCGAAGGGAACCGAACGGGAACCGATGGTAATCGATGTACTTTGCTGCTTTATCCAAGATGTCGGACCTTGAAGACTTCGATCATGTTTTCGGTATACACGGAGAAGAGGAATTTGATAGAGTCTACCAAAGAATTCAACTGGAAGAATAGGAGAATCGGCGTAATATTGCGTGTCGCAGACGTGTTTGTATACGGTATTATTTGCGGGATGCAAGCATAAATGCATTCCTCTATAGCAGACGAAAATAACGGAAGTGGTTTTATCGCTGAGAATTCTGGGTAATTCGTTGCCAATATTACGAAAACGTCGACGCTCGTGCATGACCGATAAGTCGGCCGTTAATTCGTTCTCAGCAATTGCTCACGGTGAATCAGCTCACTAGTGATTGGAAGTAATTTGAGTAGAGAGTAATGTTCTAACATACGACCCTAAGAGTTGAATGTTTGAACGCATTAGACAGTAAAAGGCGTTCTCTGCTGAGAAAGTTTTATCCAAATACATTTTGCTTACTCAGAAATCTATTCATGCGATAATAATTGTAAGCTACCTGACGAGGTACCTTAAGATCATAGCTCAAGATAGAAACTTATTGTGAAAATCCCGAAGGGAACCCATGGTAACCGATGTAGTTTGAAACCTTTGCAGCTTTATCCAAGATGTCGGACCTTGAAGACTTCGATCACGTTTTCGGTATACGCGGAGAAGAGGAATTTGATAGAGTCTACCAAAGAATTCAACTGGAAGAACAGGAGAATCGGCATAATATTGCACGACACAGACATCATTGTATACGGTTTTATTTGCGGGACGCAAGCGTAAATGCGTTCCTCTATAGCAGACGAAAATAACGGAAGTGGTTTTATCGCTGAGAATTCTGGGTAATTCGTTGCCAATATTACGAAAACGTCAACTTTCATGCATGACCGGTAAGTCGGCCGTTAATTCGATCTCAGCAATTGCTCACAGTGAGTCAGCTCACCAGTGATTGGAAGTAATTTGAGTAGAGACTAATGTATTTGCATGCGGCCCTAAATGTCCAGCTGAGAAAAGCGATATGATGTTTTCCACTGAGTTTAAGAGCCCAGGTGCTGTGATATTTACTCATAAAGCAGTTAAAGTTTCCATTCATTACACCATATACGAGGAGGGGTTCAATAAGTAATGCAACTCATTTTGTTTATTACAGCCGGTTGGTCGTATTCAGGATTCAAATATACCATATTATTTTAACAAATGAGTTGGAGAAAATGTTTTAACATCTCACCTCACAAAATTGTGTGTCTTCACGATACTGGTTTCAAAAGTATAGTATTACAAATTTGACTGAAGATGGAAGTAATACCATACTTTTGAAACCGGTATCGTGAAGACACGCAACTTTGTGAGGTGAGATGTTAAAACATTTCCTCCAACTCATTTATTAATATAAATATCTCATAACGTTTCCTCCCACTGTAATTTTAATTAAATACCATATTATTCCCCAATCTTTTGACACATTACCCTATTTTTCTATATAATCTCCGTTCAATGCTATAGCCTTACGCCAGCTTAAAGAGAGGGCCGTATGCCTGCATGGTTCCACACCAGTCTAAATCAGAGCCAACAACTTGCTGCATCCAATAACATCCCCATCATTTTTGTAGTGCTTCCCTCGTAGTGCATCCTTCATTGGGCCAAACAGATGGAAGTCAGAAGGTGCGAGATCCGGGCTGTAGGGTGGATGAGGAAGAACAGTCCAGTGAAGTTTTGTCAGCTCCTTTCGAGATGAAAACTTATGTGAGGCTTTGCGTTATCATGGAGAATGAGAAGTTCATTTGCATTTTTGTAGCGACAAACATGCTCAAATTGCTCCTTCAGTTTCCTTAGAGTAGCGGAATACCCAGAGTTAATAATTCCACCATGAATGTCTGCACGTTGCAACACTGCAGAAGTCACAGCTGTGTATGGCCGGCCAGCAGATCAGACAGGTTTGCTAGACCTTTTGATAATGACAGACATCTCCCCCAACAACTTAACATGCTTTTGTTCACTGCCAGGTCTCCACAGACATTCTGCAAGTGTCTATGAATACCTGTGAAGCTCTGGTTTTCCGCCAAAAGAAACTCCATAACTGCTCTCTGTTTGGAATGTACTTCCGTTACAGACACCATTTTGAAGGCTAGTTATAGTACTGCCACCTATCAGAAACTAATCAAACTATATGAGATGAAGAGGGAAAAATTAAAAAAAGTTACAATATTTTTCAACCAAAATTGTCCAAAAAACAAAATGAATTGCATTACTTATTGACATTTAATTTTAGGAAGTTATATTTTGAGGTTATTTTAATTATATTGTTTTTGGTCTGGACATCTTACCTCAATATTAATGTTGATTTGTTCTTGGTCATGTTTCAAAACAATTATGTTTTATCGTCAGCTTTCCCGTCAGCTTTCCCTGGGAAAGCTGACGATAAAACAGAATTGTTTTGAAACATGTCCAAGAACAAATCAACATTAATATTGAGGTAAGATGTCCAGACCAAAAATAATATAACTTATTGACATCTTAGAAGAATTACACATGGCAATGAGATAGATCAATATGCCAGATGTTTGCAGAGTAAGTGAAATGCCACAATCTACATTAAATTGAAATTTGAGACAATTGTAGTTAAAGTTATCGTAAATTAAATAAATTTTAAAAAATGGAAGAGAGGTCCTTAGAATTAGCTAAAAAAGCACATTTAAGTTTGATATTCAGCAAGTTGGATAACTATTAGATTTTCAATCTATCATAGTCCATTCACGAATTTAGGCCATTTGTTGACTTGTTTCAGCCTCAATAGAAACACCATCCAAAAGTCTTTTGAGAGGACATCCTTGGTTTCTTCTTCCTGCAGGTTGATAGCTTAACATCTGTTTGCGTATCCTTTGATCTTCCATTCGATGAACATGTTGCATTCATCTTGATTTATAATCAGAAATTTTGTTTTCTAAAAATTCCATTTGTAATTCTTCTAAGATGTCTTTGTTTTTTTTTTTATGATCTAGTAGTGTGTATCCAGCAGTCCTTCGAAGATATCTCATTTCAGCAGATCTAAGTCTCTACATATCCTTCTGATTCAATGTCCTTACTTCGCTACCATACAACAAAAGAGTTGGAAGAGTCAATGTTTTTTTTTTACACTTTTAATCTTGAATGTTTTTGGATTGTGGCTTGAGGATAGAATTTTTTAATGCTAAGATCCTTCATATTTTTGCATTTACATCCTTTTTTTTTTCTTCATATGAGATATTGCATCCTATATAACGTGGCTGTCACTACAAAACCTCGTAACTCCACCAGCAGCTAAATTTAAAATTTTGTGTCTTGTAAATTCAAATACTTGATATTCAACTGTGTAAGAAAACTGTATTGCATATTGTTCATTAAGATTTTGTACACAGTTGAGGATTAAGTATTTAAATTCACAAGACTCAAAATTTTTAATTTAGCTGCTGGTGGAGTTACGAGATTTTGGACTAATAGCGACGATATGTAAACATTATTTACTTGCTACAGATCTACATTTTCAAATGTCATCATTTCTGTTTTCTCTGTTGATATCTTCAATTCATATTCTTCTGTAATTTTGTGAAGTCCATATAGAACTTTTTTGTAGGTTATCTTCTGAATTTGCAATTATTCTTGGTCATCTGCAAACAATACGGTGTTTAATTTTGTAGTTTCTGATATTCTTATTCCAAATGGATACTTCTTGGACCAACAACATATTACTCCATTGATACAGATCGCAAAAAGTGTGGGGAGAGGGGGCAGCCTTGTCTCATTCCACAGTTTATAATTCCCTCTTCAGAAAATTTGTTACCTTATTTTACAGACTATAAGACGCTTAATTTTAAGCAATTTTTTTTAAAATAACTGTTTTACCATTTTTATTATTAGATTGCAAAGCCAGACTTAAAAAAAATCCTAGTTTATAAAACCATTCTGATCTTTAAAATCCCTAAAAATCATCATCTGAACTTTCATTTTCTTCTTCATCGTTGTCCTCTTCATATATAAGATTGTCTTCACTGCCATCAAGAGCATTACTTATGCCGCACTTCTTGAAAGATTTAATAATAATGTCTTCTCTCACTCTAGACCACGACTTTTTTATCCATCGACACACTGGTATGATTGTATGTCATTTTAAAGCTCCCTTCGGCATGAATTCATGTTGGGTTTCATCCATCATCCATTTGTTCAAGTTCACTGGCATCGTAGACTGCAATGACACATCATAAGCTAGACTGTATTCTGAGTTTGTGATGGCGGTGCAGGAGGGAGACAGTGTTAGCAAGCTTGTGAATCCCCGCAACTCATGTTCGTCGCATCGGTGCACTGCTGCTGCCAGTTGAATCCAATGTTGCCAGATAGAGACAGATTTCCCGCAGCATCGAAAATGTAATTTTTAAGACTGGCGGAACTTTAAATCAAATACTGGAAATTTTCATATTAATTTCGAGTATAAGACACACCTGAATTTTGGAGGCAATTTTTTGAAGAAAAAAGTGTCTTATAGTCCGTAAAATATGGTACTTAGTTTAAACTAGGCAATTAATTTCTAAGCATCTCAGCAATACACATGTTAATAGAAGGAAACTATGAGTTGAGATGTGTTGAGAATGACTTACAATTATGCTGATACTCGTAAATTGTAATGTAATGTGCATGTGTAGTAAATATTAGCTTTAGTCCTGTACTGTAGCCTTGATCAGAGAGGTATGAGATGCATGCTGGTTCAAGTTCTCATAAGGGATGAGATTTTTCTCACAACATTTTGGCCAATGTATGAGATTGATGTGCACCCAGGGACCCAACATTCTGACATCACCCTTATGCTGACTGGATGATTATCTCCATCCACGATTAACACATGTGAATGTGAGAACAGCAGCCAGCTGATAGGCCAGATGTCCCCAAACATTTTTTTTATCTCATACACCACATGCCTTTTTTTTTTTTGGTAGTCCCTCTGCCTTTTCAATATTGCATTTTTACAAATTCATCAACATCAAATGAGATTTGACAGCTGACACAGTGCTACTAAGTTTAACTTAGCTGTAGACAGAGTGAAAGCATGTTTAAGTTTTATTTTATTTAATCAACTGAGTTGGTGTTTACTTGATGAAAATCCATATTCATTAATTAAATAAAAATAAAACTTAGTTTTATTTGATTTTCATATTTATTGAGATATATTCAGTGTTTCGGTACACTGTACCTTCTTCAGACATGTTAACAAACTATGAATTGTGTTATTATAGTACATATCAACTGATCTAAGCAACAATATAACAATAATTTATTTACATTTTTTTAATTTAACAAAGATGATTCATTCAAATAAAGTTGAGAATTTAACAGTTTATTACTACTTAAATTCTCAACTTGATTTGAATGAATCGCCTTTGTTAAATTAAAAAAATTAAATAAATTATTGTTATATTGTTGCTTAGATCAATTGATATGTACTATAATAACACAATTCATAATTTGTTAACATGTCTGAAGAAGGTATAGTGTACCGAAACAGATGTCACTGAATATATCTTAATAAATATGAAAATCAAATAAAACTAAGTTTTATTTTTATTTTATTTATTTATTGTAGGATTGTTCCTGTTATTTACACAGGTAACAACCAAAATATACAATTTTTTTTCTTTCACAATTCAGAGTCTTGCGTATCTGCTTCTGTCATATTTATCTTCTTCATGTTGTCTTGAATTTCCTTTATCCATGTTGGCTTTGGTCTACCACGTGTCCCTTTTCCACGAGGTATCCATTTCAATACTTCTTTGTTTCTTTCTCAAGTTTTATCTATCTTTGGGTTTTTACAGCTGCTGCCGTCTTCCTGTGCCAAACCTCCAAAGCCTACGATCTTGGGCATCTTCAATGCTTAGCCCTCTTGCTTGCATTAAGTCTTCATGTTTTCCTTCCATGTTGACTTTGGTTTCCCTCTTTTCTTCTTTCTGGTCAGATGCTACTGATATAGTTGCTTTGGCCATCGTTCATCTTCCATTCTTAAAACATGTCCTAACCACTTTAATTCACTCTCCTCAATTATTTCAATTATGCTTTCTTCTGCTTCCATTGTTTCTAATTTCCTTATTTGTGATATGTTCTAATTTTGTTCTTTTTAAGTTTTATACATTTATTAATTAAAATGACACAAAATGAAAATCTTGCCTAGTAAAATTATAACATAAAATAACCACACAAAAAAATAAATGTTTTCAGATGAACGAACCTGAGCTTAACAGCATATGTTCAATATTTGGCTTCAATCTCCTCTATCAGTGATTTCCAATCTGTCTCTCTTTTTTTATAAGTATACTAGCTAATACTCGGCGTTTGCTGCTACGCCTAAATAAATAAAAATTAATGTGCTTTTATGTTTAGTTGAATAAGTGAAAGGAAAAATAATTATAAATGTATATCGTAATTATTTTAAGATTCCCCGTGCTGATTACCCGGTGTTGCCCGGGAATCTATTTATCTCGATCTTCTTGGCATAAATGAGCTAAAAGACAAAATTCGTTATTGTGAGTTATCTGTAAAAGAATACTCGCCATGTGCTACTAATGCTTGCACAGGAATCTATGTATTTGTCTTGATCTTCATGGCATTAATAAAAGACAAAAATGGTTATTGTGAGTTATCCAAAAGAGATAAACATATGTTGTCGCGGACTTTTTTTATAGAGCTTATTGAGATATTCAATTATGTGTATTTGTTATGGTTTAGACACCATAAGCCATTTAAGCGTCCAAAGAGCTATTTTTTTCACGTTTTCCACTATAAAGGGTGATTTTTAAGGGTGTAGGAGTTGGTTGTATAACAACTCACTTATAGCCTATGTTCATCCCAGGAATTTCTTGAACATTTTGCAAAAAGTCCCATCACAATCAGATCAACGGTATGGCCGCGCATAAAGTACAAACAAACAAACATTCATTTTTATATATTAATTGGAAACTACATTGAAATCCCTTTCCATGAGATATGAAGGTGGAAAAGCTATCAAAAACTTTCTATCAACTTGCAAGAAGATGATGTCCATTCAAAAGATTTTTGAATGGTACAGTATTTCTATTGAGGCCAAAACAGATCAACAAATGGCTTAAATTCGTGAATGGACTATGATAATGATGAAACTGTCTCACAATAGTCCATAACCTGCAGAATAAGTAATGGTATGGCGCGGAGGTCAGTCTGCAGGATAGAAGGCCATTGGACGTCAGTTGTGAACGTGACGCAGCATTGACAATGTCACAAATTATGTGAAGAAACCCAGGGTCTGCTATGAATTATGAAGTATGAGGTGAGTGAAATAATAACAAATAAACAATATTAAAGAATTAAGGTAGAATATACCTCATAGTGAGAATTCCTAAAATAAGTAATATTAAAGAACCTCATAGTGTTATTTCCTATCTACATAACTTAATGGGTATATCTCTCTGAAGCAAAATTCCTGATATCCCTTTCTGAACTGTACTTCGTCAGTGCTTATTCCAATCAGTTCTTCTTGTAATATGACATCCAGTTCTTCAATGTCCTGTTTAAATGGGATTCACTCTCAAGGATCTCCATTTAATCTCATGCACCTTGATTTTTGTTTTTGCTAATATGGATCCCTTAGTAAAATGAAGTTATCAAACCTACTAAAAACTATATATTGACTTAGGCTTTCATGGCCGGAGTTATTATGATGATCTTGTAGGCCGTGGTCTTGAGGCTTGTAGTTCCCCGACGTTTCACCAGATGCGTTCGGCATCCTCAAGGGTTGTCTTGAGACTGGCAATTTTGTATAAATGTATAAATAGGCAGGTAGTTGACAAAATTGTCAGTCTCAAGACAACCCTTGAGGATGCCGGACACAGTCTCTGGCGAAACGTCAGGGAACTACAAGCCTCAAAACTACGGCCAACAGCCCAGAAATCTTCTACAACTACTAAAAACTGTTCCAAACTGGTTGAAAAATGGTATAAGGGAAGAGTAGAAACTTTTTTTAAAAGAACCAGAATGTAGTTGGTCCTACTGGTAGCAATATGACTATAAACTAGGATTGACAGACACAGCTGATTTATAGTCTTTGTATTGTTGGTTTGATAAAAGGTTATAGAAAAAAAACATGAATTTTAAAAAATCACTCAGTCCTTAAGGTTGATAATTATATCAATGGGTTAGCTCCCAATTATATGGGTGGAAAACTACTTAAAAGGCTAAAGAATGAAAAGAATAGAAGATTTCTTGAAAAGAAAGTTATAAAATTCTCCTCATCCTAAAAGATGTCAAACATCCAATGCAGGAAGAAAACGCTATCATCTCTACAATCCTTCTCCTGTCCACAATTCACAGATAAGCAGTAAATTTTTGTTTACAGAAGAAGCTCAATATAACATGGTATTAGGGTACATTTTTAACCCCCATATTACAGTTAAGGGGCACGTCATAGCGTGGTGGTTAAGGCACTGCGCTACAAGCCGGAAGGTCGAGGGTTCGAGTCCCAGTGGAGTCAGGATTTTTAAACTGAACCAAACCTTCTGGCGGCACTATGCCCCTGGGGTCGACTCTGCTTCTAATGAAAATGAGTACCGGACACTTGTTCTGGGGGTAAAGGCAGCCGTCATGCAGGGCTGACATCAAGTGCCGATTGTCTAGAGAAAGTGGGAGTCTTAACCTCCCACTACCCCAAGGGTCTCCTGAGGCCTGTAATGGGATCACTTTACTTTACTTTTTTTATATTATAGTTAAACCATGATACATTGGAATTTGACTACAGAGAACAGAATATCAAAATCTGGGTTGCATAAAAGATAAATATAAAAGATACAGTAAAACTTGTTTAATCCGGAATGTGAATAATGCGGAAATCTGTCCAATGTGAACAAATGTATTAGTCCTGGGAAATAATAGTAATTTCATGTGTATTTATTTTGCATAAAACAGAATCTGTCCAATGCGGAAATGGAAGGATATTTCTGAACAATTCATGAAAAAAATAATAAAGCAGAAAGACAGAGAGAATTAGTTTCCACTTTATTGAATTCCCATTTTAGGCCAAGAAAACAATAAGGAATGATTCCTGCAGTCGGGTGAAGTAGAGATTCTACCTGTACTTGAAACTTTCTTTCAGCCTCACTGTACACCCGTTATGCGAAATACAGATATCTGTCTTACAAATAACCATTGCACTGTAAAATCTTAAATTAGTTTAAATTCTGAGACTGATCTTTCACAGGTAGCATTTTGAATTTACGGAATAAAGATCGTTAAAATGTATGTATCGTTATCATTAAACAAAAAAGATAAAGTGATTGAAGATAAATCTCCTAATTTCCGGACCAATGCTCCAAAGTCAAGCTCTAGCCGTTGCTAAATCCCTAGGGAATAACGATATCAAGACATCTTCAGGTTGGTTGTGGACAGTTTTAAAAGATGATACAATGCAGTGTGAAATGAAATTTGAGGGGAATCAAAGGATGTGGACGAAAATGTAGTTAGAGCGGAAACCGAAACAGCATACTTTAATTTCAGGATACACGCATAAGAGACATTTTTAATGCTAACGAAACGAGACTGTTTTTCCGTGCGTTACCGTCGAAGTCGCTAGTACATACTATACTTCACTTTTCCATGGTAGCAGAACTACAATTAATCCAAGCGTACGTAAAAAAGACATACGGTACCCTATAATGTAAGATTATTAATAAATTTTAGTTTTATTTATAATGCGAAATTTTGTCTAATGTGGGGGGGAAAAAAATTGGTCCCATGTGATTCCGTTTTGAGCAAGTTTTACTGTAGTAAGTAAAACTAGTCCCGCGCCGTAGCCGAGCGGTTAAAGGTAGGAAGCCTTGGCGCAGAGCTACGGGACTTGCGCTGGTTCGAGTCTCCATGGGGGAAGAAATTTTCTCATGGTATTTCGGCCAGTATGGGACCGGTGCCCACCCAGCATCGTGAGGCAATTGGGTAGCTACAATAAGTAGCGGCTCCAGGTTGAGGAACCAGCTATAACGGCTGGGGGACTCGACATGCTAACCACATGTCACCCCTACACTGGCTGTTGATCATCTACCTCTGTGATTGACACATGTGGATGTGAAGGGCCAGCAGCCGGCTGGTAAAAGGGCAACCGCTGAAAAGTGGAAATACCCTCAATCGGAAGTAAAACTAAAAATATATAAAAGTTATAATATATTCTATAGTGTTCTGCTCTATGGCAGGTCTTTCACTGCAATCATAGCATTTCCATGCTAAGCTTTGCAGCTTTATTAGGGAATTATAGGTGTGGTAGCTTCCTGTTACTTTCCACACTGGTGAAATGATAAGGATGATGATGATGGCCGATAATTTTCAGAGATGTTGGGCCCTAGGCTTCCTGACATTTGTTTTACAGGTGAGGAAAAACCCCAAAGAAAACCTCACCCAGAGCCTGTCCCAACCAGGAATCGAACCTGGGTCCACTGCATGACAAGGCAACATGCTACCTCGATACCACAGCAGTAGACTTATATGGATGTCAAATATGGTCTCTTACTTTAATTGATATTATGAGCATTTCTGAATAAAGTGCATAGGACAATTTTTATACCAGAGAGAGATGAAGAGACATGTTAATGGAGAAAATTACATAACAGCGAGCTGTAAGTTTTTGGGAAACCAAATGCAATAAGAACAATTAGGAATGTCTCACAGTCTGCAATGGACAGGACATGTAACATAAATGAGAAATGAAAAAGTGCCATGGGAATATGTATTCCCTGTCCAACGTAAGAAGCACACTTTGACATTTAACTTCCAAATATATTACTCTGCGTAGCACATGTAAGAGTGCAGGCGAACTCTGTCAGCTGTCTGTTACAAACCGATAAATTAATGCACAACAAGACAGAACAATCATTTTAATTTTTAATGTTGCAGGTCGTAATAACATTTACAATGGTATGTCGAAAACTAATTAAATTATAATTATTAATATTAAACAAATTAATTAAAATTAAAATAACCAAGTTAAGTTAACATAAACTACCCGGCAGCCGCTATATTTGTAACTGACATTAAACTTTTTCTCAAGAATCGTTCAGTTTCAAACAAATGCGAATTTCCTTGAAGAAATATGTAGGTATATACTGCATTCTGATCAAGTATAGTTAACATCTATAGCTTTAAATACGTAATCATATTAATCGAGCAACATTATCTATTTTTTCGCTTCCGCTGAACTGTGCTTTGGTCATGAATGAATTGCAGTAACTGCAGCAGTCATGTGCTTCATGTATTACCCGCCCATTTATTTTCCTGAAGTGTCTTTCTTAGGCTGGACAGAAAATAGGAAAACCAGAGAGAAATCTCCCCAGTAGGTAACCCAAGAATAAGGAAGAAAAATAATAGGCAGGTCATGTGGCAGAAATGGGAAATGAAACAGGGGCATGGAAATTTGTAGGAAACCAAATAGAAATCCCTCAGCATATGCAATAAGAAGAGTTGTATTTTGTAGTCTGCAATACACAGGACATATGGCACAAATGTGAAATGAAGGAGGGACATGGAAACTTACAGGAAAACAAGAGCGAAATCTCCCAGTTGGTAACCCAATAATGATGTAGGAAAATAACATTAATCATGATTTTTAGGGAGGTGAGTTATACAGGGAATGATTGGAAAATATAGCTCAGAATAAGGGTATGTGGAGGGCTTATGTCACCATGGCAATAAACCTCTGGGTTAGACAGTGCTATATATTAAAAGAAAGCCATACGAGGAGACACTCCATCATTGGTCTACAGTTTTGTTCTTTCACACATCCACACTTGGAAGTTCTTGGTCAACTATCAAATTAGTCTGCCATGCCATATTCATGATTTTTAAAGAAATAATACTGTTGAAAAGCAATATTTATATACATTGTTTTACAATACAAACTGTTGTGCTTCTTTTCGTTGACAGAATATAATTATATATATTGAAAACATTTCTCATAAATCCCAAACTTTGCACAGAATGGATTAGTAACAAGAAAATAGCAATATAGTAAACATCTTCATAATCATGATTATAAGAGGTATGTAGATTATATGAATAACCAGATATAGTAAAACTTGTTTAATCCGGAATGTGAATAATGCGAAAATCTGTCCAACGTGAACAAATTTATTGGTCCCAGCGAAATAATAGTAATTTTACATGTATTTATTTTGCATAAAATGGAATCTGTCCAACGCAGAAACAGAAGGATATTTCTACACAATTCATGAAAAAAAAATTTATAAAGCGGAAAGACAGAGAAATAAATTAGTTTCCACTTCATTGAATTCCCGTTGTGCAAAAAGAAAAAAAAAAGCAATAAGGAATTATCCCTGCAGACGGCTGAAGTAGACATTCTACCTGTACCTGAAATTTTATTTTGGCCTCACTGCACACCCCATTATGCGAAATACAGGTACCTGTCTTATAAATAACCATTGAACTGTAAAATCTTAAATTAAAGTTCTGAGACCGATCTTTCACAGGTAGTGTTCTGAATTTATGGAATAAAGATGGCTAAAACATACATATCACTGTCATGAAACGAAAAAGCGAAAGTGATTGAAGATAAATCTCCAAATTACACGGACCGATCCTCCAAAGTCAAGCTCTAGCTGTTGCTAAATCCCTAGGGAATAACTATTTCAAGGCATCTTCAGGTTGGCTGGACAGTTTTAAAAGACGACACAATGTAGTGTGGAATGAAATTTGCGGAGAATCAAAGGATGTGGAAGAAACTGTAGTTAGCGAGCGGAAACCCAAACTGCATACTTTAATTTCAGGATATGCACTTAAGAGACATTTTTAACGCTGACAAAACGGGACTGTTTTTTTTGCACATTACCGTCGAAGTCGCTCAACATACTATACTTCACTTTTCAACGGCAGCGGAACTACAATTAATGCTAGGTACGTAAAAAGACATATACAGTACTCTATAATCTAAGATAATTAATAAGTTTTAGTTTTTTTATAATGCGGAATTTTGTCTAATGTGGAAAAAAAAATTGGTCCCATGCGATTCCGCTTTGAGCAAGTTTTACTGTATTATAAATTATTAAGACAATGCCAAGACTATAAAGTGCTTTTCATTAATTGATTTAAGAAAAATATATTGTTGTAAGTTATAAATTGTCTTTTATATTTGAAATCCTTTTAATGTCCGGACAAAGTTTACAATATTATGAAACATAAATTAGTATTAATAATTACTATTTTTATATGGAAAGTTATAGCCTACAATAACATTATTTTACTGAGATTAAATGCCTGATTTATGAAAGTAAAATTTTAACTCGTTTGATTTTTGAGTATATGTGTGATTCATATTCAAGTTATAAATTGAAATGTTTTTATATAAATTTACTCTAAATGCAAAATTAATTTTTCTCTTCAAAAATTAATTATTGATATATGCTTGTGGTAAAAAAATCATAATTTTAACATGTTAATCCATCCATAGTAATTCTGCCCAAAGTCAGGTCCTTCACTGCAATCGTAGCATTTTCATGCTATGCTTGCAGCTTTACTAGGGAATTGTAGGTGTGGTAGCTTCCCGTTGCTTTCCACACTGGTGAAGGAGGAGGAGGATGAGGATGATGATGATGGCCATATGATTTAGGGGACCGTTTGGGCCTTAAAGTTTTCCTGACATTTGTCGTACAGGTGAGGAAGAACCCCGATAAAAACCTAACCCAGAAAGACTGCCCCGACCGGGCCCACTGCTTGACAAGGCAGCACGCTATCTCGAGATCACGGCGGTGGACATATCATGTTAATAAGTTATTTAATTTATTCTGTAATTTAACGTGTAGATCAACAGCCCTAGCAATTTTCTTAGCTATATAGAAGTGCATCAAATATGACAAAGGAAGTAGTGAGAGAGAAGAACAAAAATGGCTTATACAATGAAATACAAGAAAATCTGAACTGTTAACAAATTAATGATATATCTAGAATATGCTCATGTTACTGAATTTCAAGGTCATACAAATGCTTACTATGAAAATGCTTACTGGGAAAAATTCTGTAATATGCAATAGCATGCATTTCCAGAACTGAGCCTATGCTTGATTGTTTTGTGCACCTCATTTCCTGCTTATAATTATTGTTCCTAGTCATTTGAGTTCAGCCACTTCTTCAAAATTTCCCTCATTTTTCATTAACTATTTCCATTACTTACTTACTTACTCACTGGCACTATCAAACCCATAGGTTCATGGCCACGCAGACATAAGCTCTCCACACATCCCTATCCTGAGCTAATGCTTTATTCTCAAAGTACTTACATAATGTATTTCTATGTGTGATCATATATTTAGTTTCATTGTTATTTACTTACAACCTAATTTCTTAGTGTTACTCAAAAGAGAGTGCATGTTGGTCTAGTACGAGGGCGGATCGGAAAGTAACGCACAATAATTTTTTTCTGCCTTGGTATTGCAGCTAGAATGTTGAAATTTCACAAAGATATAGTTTGAAGTTTTCACTACAGATGGTATTTTTTTCTCAGGTGCACCTCTTGCGAGAGAAGCTTACTATGCAACAAAGATGGTGTGCATGCTATAGTTGTCCACCTGTGCGGAACAGAGAAGTGTTGTTCGATTTTTGTGGGCCAAAGGGCATAAAGCCAGTGAAATTCACAGGGACATGCGTGGCGTGTATGGGGATGATTGTATGGACCGTAGCAATGTCTTCCGTAAAGTTAGTGCTCGCTGGGTGCCTAAGAACCTGACAGACGACCACAAGGGCCAGCGAATGATGGCAAGCTTGGACCACTTAACGCGGTACACCGCACAAGGACATGACTTTCTCGAAGGAATCGTCACAGGTGATGAGTCGTGGGCGTACCACTACACGCCCGAAACAAAGCAGGCATCAGCAGTGCGCAGATGGCTACACTCCAACCTAACGGACTTCTACGAACAGGGCATATTGAAACTGGTAACACGATGGGAAAAATGTGTTGAGAAAGTTGGTGACTATGTCGAAAAGTAGGTAAAAGATGTAAGTTCATTTGTGATTTTTTTCCTTTTTTTTACTATTAAACTTTTTAAAAAAAAATTATTGTGCGTTACTTTCCGATCCGATCCGTCCCTCACAGGTGGACGACTGTAGCATGCGCGCCATCTTTGTTGCATAGTTCAAGCTTCTCTCGCAAGAGGTGCACCTGAGAAAAAAATACCATCTGTAGTGAAAACTTCAAACTATATCTCTGTGAAATTTCAACATTCTAGCTGCAATACCAAGACAGAAAAAAATTATTGTGCGTTACTTTCCGATCCGCCCTCGTATCTTATCACTATTGCCTAAAAATACTATATCATCAGCATAAACTTACAGCTTAACCCTTAGGTGCCATGAGCTGATTAAAATTGGCTCTGATGCTTCTATTACCTGCCATATACTATACTTAGTCCACCGCTGTGGTCTCGAGGTAGTGTGCTGCCTTGTCACACAGCAGGCCCGGGTTCAATCCCTGGTTGGGACAGTTTTTCTGGGTGAGGTTTTTATCGGGTTTTTTCCTCACCTGTAAGACAAATGTCAGGAAAACTTTAGGGCCCAAACGGCGACCGAAATCATATGACCATCCTCCTTCACCAGTGTGGAAAGCAATGGGAAGCTACCACACCTACAATTCCCTAGTAAAGCTGCAAAGCATAGCATGAAAATGCTATGATTGCAGTGAAAGACCTGCCCTCAGGCAGAATTACTATGGATGGATACTATACTTAAACTACTAGCAAAGCCGATCACATTGGCAGATACAGTTTAAATCCCTAAACACAAGAGATTTTACCCATGGCATGTAGAGGGTTAATACTGAATTATAGGCCTTCTTCATCCTCTAAAGATTTGATGGCATGCTCTAGTACAAAAGTGGCGGCAGTCGCAACAAACAATATATTTATTTACCCACTTAAGAACAACTTAAATGCAATAAATATCCATAAAATTATATATTAATTGCATTTAGTACACATTAGGAAAAATAGAAGAAAAACGTTTGAAATGATATGGACACCTCATAAGAATGGAAAAAGAGAGAATACCAAAGATCCTTAATTGGAAAGCTAATGGAAGAAGTGGAAGAGGTAGGCCTAGAGAACAATGGATGGATGGAGTGAAGAGGAGTATGGAAGTTAGAGATTTGAGGGAAGAAGATGCTTTAGACAGGAACCTCTGGCGACAAATCATTTTGGGTTGAAGGAGAAACACTGTATTGTGGAATATTCCTAAATTTTAAAAAAGTGTATTTAGCCCTGAAATGTAATTATCTTTATCTCATTTACTCATAAATAAGAGAAAAAAAAGGGACTATTTCCTGTCCTGACCACTATAATAACTCTGCAATCATACAACATGAAGTTATGACTACACTACTAGCTATGGTTTCAACAGCTGTCGATAAAAGTGCATCTGTCGATAATAACTGGTTTCAAAAACAAAGCTCTGTCGATAACAGTGCTTCTCTGCTGGTTTAAAAAACAAAGCTCTGTCGATAATAGTGCTTCTCTGCCAAAGATTTGTGTACATATTTAACCGCATAAAAAAAACCATTCCATGGGATTCCCCTAGTAAGTAAAGTGATCCCACGACAGGCCTCGAGAGGCCCTTGGGGTAGTGGGAGGTTAAGGCTCCCACTTTTTCTGGACAATCAGCACTTGATGTCAGCCGGGTTGTCAGCCCTGCGTGACGGCCGCCTTTACCCCCAGAACAAGTGTCTGGTACTCATTTCCGTTAGAGGCTGAGTCGACCCCAGGACCATAGTGCTGCCAGAGGGTTTGGGTCAGTTTAAAAATCCTGACCCCTCCAGGACTCGAACCATCAACCTTCCGGCTTGTAGCACGGTGCCTTAACCACTATGCTACGGCGTGCCCCGATTCACCTAGTTTCAGATCTTTCACAATTTAGAGTAATTGAATTAGGTTAGGTTAGCTTTTAGATTCTAATACATGTATTATAATTTCTTTACATCCTGTAATTTATTGTACATATGTCACACCATTCATTCCTTTTATAGGTTAGAGTAACTGAATTAGGTTAGGTTAACTTTTAGTTTCTTATACATACAGAATTTATTTAGATTCCTGTAATATAATATTGTCCAAATGGTAGTCTATTTATTACTTTTACAGGTTAGAGTAACTGAAATAAGTTATATTAACATGTCTGAAGAAGGTACAGTGTACCGAAACAGCTGTCACTGAATTATATCTTAATAAATATGAACCGAAAGTGCGTTTTTCGGCTCATTATTGTAGCGTCGTTCTCCTCCCTAGACCGGAATATTTATGAACTATGCCAATATCCCTTTCTCCTAGTATTTACCCCCACTCTCCCCTCTTTACCCTTCCTGCCGCGCTGTGTCTACGGCACATCTCCCCTCTACTTCGGAACCTTCATATACGTGGTGCACAGGCAGAACATTATCATTCGATCATTCAAGCAGTCATCGTTTAGTTGTTCAAGCAGATTCAAGGTTTGAATAAGCATCCAGTTCGCGATGCGATTTGGATGGAACTGTATGGACGGTAATGGACAAGCTCGTCTGAAGCAGAGAAGCGGACCGTGGTTGAGTTGGTCCAGCAGACCAGGGAAGAAGTTGCCCCTGGTTCGGACGTTAGCCATGAGTGTGGCGTGAGGTATGGTGTTGATTTTTTTCTAATGTAAGAGTATCGTCATTTATTTATGTACATGTCTATTTTTGTTGTATGATAGGCAGATTTTTTGTGTAATTTGTTTTTAATTCAGACAACTTGTTTCTATTAAATGTATTCTTTTATACAACTTCCCTGCTTCTTCATTAATGTATACGTAGTTAATTACAATTCACCTATACGGAAATTCCCTCATGTAGGGCAACTATTTCCAGAAAGAGAAAGCCGAAGAAAAGTCATAACATTACCATGCGGAGTATCTAAGCCCTTAGATCGAAAAACTCTCTTACTATTTTGCTGTTTAGCTTTTATTGTCATTTTCACTCACTCTATGGATTTGAGAATATATTTATTTATTTTAAATCCTGCTGGAGAGAGAAAGATGAATCGATTTATTTTTTGTGCCTTCTATGGGCCCAAGGCAAGCAACTTTGTGATTGATAACCTTGCAGGATATCAGATCCACGTTAATAGAGGCAGCAGCAACAAAACACGATCCCGGATAAATGGTAGCAGTAGCGTGGTTCTCTTGCCCACAAATGGGTGCGCAGTAGCGTGGTTTATTTATTGTGGTCATGTCGTGCCCCGCGCAAAATGGTAGCAGTTAGCGTGGGTCATATTTTTAACCCCACAAATATGAAAATCAAAAAAAACTAAGTTTTATTTTTATTTAATTAATAAGTTATATTAGCTTTTAGGTTATTATACACATATTCTTATAAATTATACTATGTAAATTTTGTATTTTAGTTGTCAGGAATAATTGTAGGTTTATTCACATTACACATAAAAGGAGACTGATAGAAGCAGTGAGGGCCATAAACGATATGAAGAACATACAAGCCCTATCACTCAAAACAGCAATGAGACTAATCGAGGCTAAGATACTACTGGCGGCAACGTACGGACTGGAAATAATATGGGAATGGCTAACGGAGAGAGAGCTGGAGAGCCTGGAAAATCTGAAAGCCAGATATCTAAAGAGAGTGATGGGGTTATCAAAATATACCCCATCCAGGCTGACATATGTTCCTGCTTCAAGACCTGATGCTGAAATTCTTGTTACCCACAAAGAAGGAGAAAACAAGACGAGATCTGGGACGAATTCTACTCCACAGAGGCGATGGCAAACAACAACTGGATGTCGGCGAACTACGAGCTGCGACACCTGGTGACCAGGATGGCGGTACACGGTTTCCACCAGAGAATATGCACCAAGAAGGCATATCACGTACCAGAAGACACATGCGTATGCGAGATGTGCAAGGAAAGATGTGACCGATACCACATCACAGTGTGTAAAAACAGAAAGAAATCCATAAGTGAATATGCACGGGACAAATAAAACAAAACAATACACAATGTGTGAACATTCTCATATTATTATAATTGTAGGTTTGTTTTTAAGTTATCTTAGGCCTAAATATTTTGGGTTGCTTTTCCATTTTTTAACTTTTTTCAGGTGTTCACATAATGCAGTTACAATGTAAATACATATTTCCACTCGTTCATTTCATATTATGTTAAAATAATTTCACAATGGTTACTTTTCAAGGGTAAATGTTATTAATATCACTTCATAATAACACTAATTGCATTAAAATTGCCATCAATCGCATAAGTAAATATATTGTCTTGTACAGCCCAACCAAAAAGTGAATAGTAGAGGAGATGGTGCATCTCCTTAATTTAATATATTATGAATTTCAAAAGTGCCTACATGCACTTTGTGCCATTTAGACACATTTGAATAAGTCTAAATAACTTTTTTAGGAATTCCGAACCCTTAAATGATTTTCGAAATGAATGCAAAAAATAGAAACATCTGCCTCTTAAATGAATTGTATACATATTTGAAGTCTACATATAGTTGATGTACAGTGCCATTACATTCCAATTTATTTTCTAAAATCTGTCTTATACTAAAGATCTGCTCTATTGTAGACCTATTTCTTCTAAATCCATATTGATGACCACCTATTATGTCATCAAAATAGAGAGTAAGTTAGAATTTTGTAGGAAGTTGAAGTAATGAGATATCACAACAGCTATTGCAATTATTTTTATCTACTTTCTTATAGATTGGTATAATCAATTATAATTGAACCTGATGCTTTATGCCGGTACATCTTTAATTTTTCTATCGCCATTTCAACCTATAATATGCTTAGCTTTGACTAATATTTCTGCCATCTGTAAATTATCCTCTTCAATATCCTGTTCTGCATGTACATTTAATAGCTGATTAAAATAAATGTTCCATCTATTTAATACAATTCTGAAATCTGTAAACATATCCTCATTTTCATTCTTAATTTAATTTGTTCTAGCCTGAAACCCTTTCCTCTCTATCCTAATTCCCTGATATAATTTTCTAGATGTTCTTATTTTTTTGCATTCATTTTGAAGATCATTAATTTTCTCTCTCGAATATTCCCTCTTTTACCCTTTAATAACCTTGTGGTTTTCCATCTGATGTTACCCAATTGTTCTAAATTTACTTCACTTGGCTCATGTAACCAGTTAATTTTTGCTACCTTTCTTTTCTTCAGAATGTCAACACATTCCTCATGAAACCATTTCTTGTTTTGCCTCTTTTTAAATAACCTATGCTTTCTGATACCGACAATTTTATAATATCTCTTACAGTTTTCCATTCTAGTTTCTTCTTCGGATGCCATATTTTTATCTGAAGTATCCAGTATTTTATATCTATTAGCAATTTTTATCTGAATATCTTGTTGCAATTCATCATTTCTGAAGTTGTTTTCATTTCAAACTTTTCTAGAATCATCTTCAGCGTTTGTCCTCTCATAAGCGATATCAGTTCTCTGATTTTCAACATGACCAGAAGATGATGCATAAGGATATTCATAAATACTATGATATAGCAAAGATGACTAACCTAACTCCATCATCATCATCATCATCAACAACAACAAGGATTAGGCCCAATGGCCTGTTCCGATCTCATTATAGGTCGAATTGGTCCTTCCATCTCTTCAATGGTCTTCCCAATGTTCTTCTCCCTTTTGGTTTATAATTATACATTCTTCTTGGTATGCGCTGTTCATTAATTCGTAATATGTGCTGAAGATAAGCATTTTGGTAATATGTTATTCTTTCACAGAGATTAAATACAGGGCTTCCAATATAAAACCGGACACGCCTCACGGGGTTTCACCCGTCAGGCAGCGCTCTCTCCTCGTCTGCATTTCACTCTGCCAGCCGCAGAGTGTCCGGTTTTATACTGGAAACCCTATATATTAAGTTCTGTTCTTATATCTTTTCTTATATCTTTTTATCGGTCCTTTGGTATCCTGCTATTGCTCTCAACATCTTCATTTCAGCAGCCTCTATTTGTTTACTATCTGCCTTTGTTAATGTCCAGGTTTCACATCCATATATAAGAGATGGAACTGCCAATACTTTGTAAAACTTCAAAATAGTTTCTTTTCTAGTTTTATTCAATAAAGTGCGTTTAATTGTGCCACATAGATAATTGAATCGTATTTTAGTGTGTTTATCCAAATTTCTATCATTGCCTAAATGACAACCCAAATAATTAAAATTCTGAACTTGGTCTATAATTACATTGTTTATCAATATTTTTGTTCTTATTACACATTTTCCTTTCATAGCTAATATTTTTTGTTTTAGATGTAGATATTCTTAAATTGTATTTTAGATGGATATTATTTAATGTATAAATGAATTGTTGCAGAGCATTTTCTGATGCTATCATTATTACTTGGTCGTCTGCAAAAAGCAGAGTTGTCAATACACTATTTATATTAATTTGTTTTTGCCATTCATTTATGACATGGTCCAAGTATAATTAAATAATACTGGAGACAATGGACACCCTTGTCTTACTCCCTGGTTTATTTCTGTTTTGTCTACTAATTTTATCTCTGCAGTCTATTTTAAAATTTGTTTCTACATATAAACTCTGAATGGCTCTTATAAGGTGTTGAGGAATTCCTTTCATTTCTAGTATGTTCCATAATTTATTTCTACTTACACTATCAAATGCTTTAGTATAATCAACAAAAGCTATATACGTGGGTAAATTAAATTCTTTTCTTTTTTCTATCAATTGGGCCAATGTAAAAATGCAATCTATAGTTGACTTACCCTTTCTAAATCCATTTTGTTTCTCACATAATATTGTTTCAGCTATTTTATTTATTCTACGAGGGTCATACTGAAAGTCATGAGCAACATTTTTTAAACAATCATAATATTTATTTTATGACAAACCAAGTACACCATGTTAATCTACAGACCTTTGTGCTACTTTTCAACATAGTCTCCATTTCTTTGCACAAATTTTGTCCAGCGTTCTACAAGCCTGAAAATTCCCTTATGATAGAAGTCCGTTCCAGCTGCTCGAAGACACTGACGCACTGCTTTCCGAATATCCTCCAGCGTCTCGTAGCATTGGCCTCTCATCTGCTCCTTCACAGAACCGAAAAGATGGTAGTCGGAGGGTGCCAAATCGGGATTATAGGGAGGATGTGGAAGAGTTTCCCACCCAAATGTCCTGATCATCTCCACAGTGGTCGAGCAGTGAGGACGTGCGTTATCGTGTTGCAGAATGATCTTCCTTCCAGGGCGTTTGATGTGCAATGCACGACGGAGCTTCACAAGTGTCTGGATATAGCAGGCAGCATTTATGGTTTGTCCAGGTTCAAGAAATTCAACCAGAATGCAACCTTGCGCATCCCAAAAGACGCTGCCCATAACTTTCCCAACAGATTGCACTGTCTTCGCTTTTTTCTTTGATGGCGAATTCAAGTGGTGCCATTGAACCGAAAGTACTATTTTCGGTTTGCTACTGTAGTGCCGTTATCCTCCCAGGACAGTAAAATTCGTGAACTATGTCAATATCCTTTCTCTATGCATCTACCCCTACTCTCCTTTTTTCCTCTCCTGTTGCGTTGTTTGTGCTGCGCATCTCCCCTTCTGCCTCGGAACGCTCAAATTCGCAATGCACATCAAGAACATTATCATTCGATCGGAACTTTGAGTTGAGACGTCGTCTGGAGCCGCGAGTGGCGTGGTTTAAGTTTTGGTCCTGAGGACCGGGGAAAGACTACCCTGGCTTGGACCGTGGTATGAATGTTGTGTGAGGTATGATATAGTTTTGTGATGTTAAAGATTATTATTTATTTTCTTTTTGTTGAAGAATGATCAAGTATTTACATTTGTTATATTTTTCATCCACTTCAGACGTCTTGTTTATATTAAACATCATTTTTATATTTATCCTGGTTAATGTTCAAGTTATTTATGTGCATGCTGCTGTTTGATATTCCTGTACTGAAACTTACTTATTTAGGAGATCATTCTAGCTTCCTTTATTGTCCGTCTAGCTTTCATGATTAATAACAATAATGATACATTCAGTTTAAATCAGAATCATAAACTACTCTACTGTTTTGAGATCTATTATCGATTCATGTTTAAGTGTTTAGGAAAGAAAGATGAATCAATCTTTGCCTCCTATGGGCCCGGGCAAAGGTTTTTGATTAATAACCTCGGATGTTATGAACTCTACCCTAGTATATACAACGGAAACAAAAGACGATCCAAAAAAGACGATACGTACAAATAGTAGCAGTCAGCGTGGATATATATAAAATTCTGCACACCATCCAGCTTTCGTCACCTGTCACAATGCTCGTCAAAAAATCATCACCTTCATTTCGAAATCTCTGAAGAAGGTTATGGGTGATGGTTCTTCTCTGAAGTTTGTGGTCTTCACTCAATAAACATGGAACCCAACGGGCACTAACTTTTCGGTAACCTAAGCTGTGAATCATTTCTCGCACTGCACTGTGTCCTACTGCAAGTTTTGTAGCGATTTCATTCACTGAGATATGCCTGTCATCTCTAATGAGCGCATCAACTCTTTCCTTGTTGCAATCCGTGGAGGCAGAGCGTGGGCGACCGCTACGAGGCTCATCTTTGATACTCGTGTTCCCATCTTTAAAATGTTTCACCCATCTCCTAACAATGCTGGCACTCATGCAGGCATCTCCGTAAGCACATTGAAGTCTTTGGTGAATATCAACAGCAGATTGTTCCTCTTTAACAAGGAATTCAATGACAGCGTGCTGTCGAAACGAAACACTGATGTCTGCCATTTTGGAAACACTGCGTGTGGTCACATGATAGAAGCTATGATGCCACAAAACGGCAATGTTGTGGTATAACATTACGACCCTGCAGTTGTTTTTGTTACATTGTTGAAATTTGAATTTTAACAATGGGTTGCTCACGACTTTCAGTATGACCCTCATATATGATAAAATATTTGCATATATCTTATAAGCTGAATTTAATAAACTTATTCCTCTATAATTTGTACATTCTCTTCTGTTTCCTTTTTTAAATATTGGAACAGTTATTGCATCCTTCCATTCATCCGGAACAGAACCCGTTTTCCAGCAAAAGTTTATAAATTCAAGAAACTTAACAATAAATGTAATCGATGCACATTTGAATAATTCTATGTTTAGATTATCTGCTCCAGGCAATTTCTTGTTTTTAAAATTTTGCATTGTTACTATTTTCTTGAAGACTGAATTTGCCTAAGGTTGACCTGAGCACTAATATAAATTATTTATTCAACATTTTTTGTGAACTTTATGGATTTTTAGATTGTGCAAATGTTTGTTTTTTTCTGAGCAAATTAGAAATTTGAATAGGCTACATATCAATAATGATAATAAATAAAAATATATTTTTTTATTTAGGAATTTTTCCACAATATAGAGGTTTTCTGTCACCTTCAAGAAATTTGCCTTCTGCACTTGTAGCGGTCCTGAACATTCTCATCTGCAAGTCCCAGTTCACTCATACCTATTCTCACAACATTCACCCAACCTTCTTTAGGTCTTCCCTGTCTTCTTTTACCATCTATTTTACATTCCAAGATCTTAGGGATTCTATCAGATGTCATCCTCTTGAGATCTCAATAATAATGATAATAATAATCTTCTTGTATCTTGTAAGCCCATGTTTCCCTTAACAGAGATTTAGGCACTCTCCCCCTACAGGGAAGAATTTAAACCATACTAATTTAGTTACACTTGTTTTCGTATAGATGTCACTTGAGTGGTCTGTGGTCAGCGTTCTGCTTCATACTGACATCTAGGAAACCAAGGTAGTACTAGGACGGGAAAATTCAATAAATTTTGCTTAGAGGCCTTTTTATTGAGGCTTAAGGATCTTTTACAAGCCTGAAAATCTTCAGACTCGGGAACCATGGCTTAAAGTCCCTCCCGGAGGATTTGCTCCTTGGATTTTTCCATCCTAAAAAATCCATCAACCACGGCCGGGTTTGAACCCGCGACCCTCGGAACCAGATAATAATAAGAAGAAGAAAGACGTACATGGAGCTTCTTGTAGGAAAACCAGAGGGAAAACGCCCAGTTGGTAGACCAATAACATTCAAGAAAATAACATTTTCAACAGCAAAAGAGTTTATAAATTGACATGTAAGGATTGCAACAAATTTTATATAGGGAGAACAAACACGAGTTTTAACATCAGATTTAAAGAACATTTTCGAGACAACCTGATAAACGAAAACCCAATACATGTAACCCCCTCTACCAGATCTTCAGTAAAACGCCAGTTTTGAATCCTGCCGATGATGGGACAAGTCCCGAAAGTGCTACAGTTAAATAATTAATTAAGTTGAGGAGACGGACCTTTCATGTGAATATTCCATAATTTTATATTAATTTTGAATAATACCTCAACGGAACACATCTTGAATCTTATAAAAGTTGAAAATAACTAACTCATAATAATTAAAAGAAACCTCATAGTATTACTTCCTACAAAATTCTTCTTCTTCTTCCTTCCAAGTATTAGGCCAAGGTCTGTTACGATCCTATAGAAAATTTTCCCTCCAGCGTTTCAGAGGACGGCCCATTGATCTTCGTCCTCTTGGTATATAATTATAAACAGCTTTGGGGATCCGATTTGAACTCATTCTTTCAAGATGGTGTTTCCAATTTAGTTGGTACTGTTTAATATATTCCAAAGTTGGCGTAGTCTTCAATTCTTTTAAGATATCGGTGTTCCTTTTCCGATCCCATCTGGTGTAACCCGCTGTTCTGCGTTGAATCTCATTTCACAAGCTGTTATTCTGCTTTCATGTTGTCTTCTTAGTGTCCATGCTTCACTACCATAGGTCAACACTGGTCTAGCCAAAGTGTTATATAAACGTAATCTGGTGTTTTACAAACATTAAATTCTATAATACACTTTAAGAAAATGGATATTTATGCACTTCATTTTGTTAGGTTCCGATGGGACAAATTAGCGTAGGCTACATCAAATTAGGGTAATGTTACCATTAAGCGCAGTGAGAATTTTTTTAAGTCCCATGCAGACATCACGCGCATGCACCAACAAAAGCGAAGCGGTTTACTCTATAGAATATCACGATGCAGCCAACGTTATACATGCTATTTAACAAACCTAAAAGCCAACCTAATGCAATTTAAGTACTCTAACCTGTGAAAGACCAACCTAAAAGCTAACCTAACACAATTTAAGCACTCTAACCTGTGAAAGAATACAACGCCTTAAAAATAAATAGTAAGTTCTGAAATTCTAAAGGACATACTCTATGTTGGCTGCACTGTTGTATAGAATATTCGTTAAAATCAATATGGCTGCCACATCTTCATGTTACATATATAGTTAAATATCATAGAAAAATACATTGAAATAATGGTTAGAAAAAATGTAAAATTTATTGTAAATAGTGGGAAATAGTTTTAAAATACAACCTGTTGGCGCATGCACATGGTGTCTACCTGGGACTTAGAAAAAATTTTCACTGCGCCTAATAGAAACATCAGCCCAAATTAGTATTAGATTAGGGAAGGGGAAAGCTGGTGAACATCCATTTCTAAGAAACATTTGGGAATTTATTACAAAGGATGGTCATATCGATTTCAGAGCTACGTGGGTCCATCTTGCAACAACTCAACTTTTTGCAGGATTTCACAGATATGTGGTTCCATCTGTCAACAACTCTATATAAATTTTTGCGCATGCATGCTGTAATTCTGTAGAACTTAGAAAATTTATTTTGGAAGATAAACTGAGATGTTAATAAAACAGGAAAGTACATAGTGCAACATTGTCATAAGAATGTTATGTGGTACAGCATAATGCAAATTATTGTAAAGTTCAAATGAAGAACCCTAAAAAGTAAAATTCAAATTGGATAAGCTATACTTACCGTCGCACATAAATTCTTCTAAGTTCTACAGAATCCCAGTGCGCATGCGCTAGTGCTTCATGTAATCCCGGAAAGATAAATGCAACCTCCAGCAGTTGGCGGTATATGTATGTGAAACCAGTATGACCAACATTGACACAAAATTCCCAGAACTTGTCTAAAAATGTATAATTAACACAAAATGAACTAGTAGAAATGTGATTTTACATGGTAACCGTCCGACATTTTGAATTTTTCATAAAATAACAGATATGAAGCGTAATTTATTTTAAGTATCAAATCACATTTAAAAAGCAAGGAACCTAAAAGCTAACCAAACCTAAATCAATTACTGTAACACAAATCAATTACTCTAACGTAGGTGAAATCCAGGGAACGTGGAATCACATTTAAAAAGTAAGGAACCTAAAAGCTAACCAAACCTAAATCAATTACTGTAACACAAATCAATTACTCTAACGTAGAAGTGATGTTGATGGTGGCAATGTTGGAACAACATAGGAAGAGGAAGGAAAATAGCAGAAAGTAGCAAGTAAGCAATGTAGCATGACCATGTTTTACGTAAATATATAAATATAAAAGAAAAGATTGTTGCAACATTGGAAGATGTTTAAAATTTGTTTAAAAGTGTTGCAAAATGTTTTAAACGTTTAGTGCATCAGTGGCATAAGGAATAAGATTGAAAATTTTGTGCGACGGTTTGTATAGCACACCCATCAAATTAAAACACAAAAAGTAATAAACTTACCCTTTTTCAGGATCCGCAGCCAACATGCAACAATTTTCTTGTGATGTTGCCGATGATGCAAGCACCAATTTGACAACGACTGGATACTTTCTTGGGAATCTTTAAGTAGTTGGAGTTTTTTTTCAAACTGATGTTCATTAAAAGCTGACATTTCGACTTGAAATTTTAAAACATTTAGCAAACACTAGCTTTAACTCAAACACAAGTTTGTACTAAAACATTTTATAAATGCCATGCTCCCACGAAGTAAATGTATCATTAGTATATCATAATGTATAAATACATCAAACAAAATTTTGGTTTTAATCATTTGATTGTTGATACAATCTCAAAATATGCAGGGTTGCTGGGCACAATTTTTGCAGTCAGCAATTTCAAATCACATATAATATATGCATATGTAGCTTAACACGCTTACAAGAGCATATGTGTGTTATGCACTATTTACACTGTAACTGAGGACATCATGCACAATAACAAAACTTGATCAAATGTCGCCGCTCTGATATTTAACATGTCCACACAATATTGTCCTCAGACCGCCGCCACTGCAGAAGGGGAGGCAGCTTACCTTGACGCTTTATAACACTATTACAGATAATTAACTCTACTGTCAATCTTCCCATATGTAAATAATAGTTCTATTTCTTCGATCCTAATTAGAATTCCCTAATAAATAAAAGTTTAGAAAGTTTCATTACATCAAACGAAAATATACACTCGTTTACTAACATAGAATATATTGTTGACCGCCATATTAATTTTCGTCCCTTTCAGATCTATACATTAGAAAATTCAATGCAGAAATTAATATTCTGCATGTAGAGTACGCAAAAATGTAATGCAGATTTTTCAAATCGTACAAAATGTAATTATAGTTCTAGATTAAAATATGTAAATAATGCATAAATGTGTTATTGATTAGTCTTAAACGATAGTCTTCCAAAACATAGAGCACATAGAGAATGATGGAGCACGGACCGAAACCAGGGATGTTTTGATCTATGCCGAAACGAGCGTACCAATTGTACATAATTTAGATATCTTGCTTTTTGTTGGCCTATTTCTATAATTTAAAATTAGTTTTGCAGATCCAGGAATTTTATATTAAAAATGTTGATCAAAACATGCATTTTTTAAATTTATGTAAATGCCTACAGATGGCAGAATCGATAATAAGTGTATTGTGCGCCATCTTCAATTGAAATGTTCTATTTCAAATAATTACAGGAGTGCCAATTAACGATGTGTCCAACCAGTTTGTTCACTCGAACTAATTGTTGAGAACTATTCAATTGAATCAGTTCTTTCATTGAAGTGCTGAAGTTGAGGGTGCTATGAAGTTATCTTTTAAAACAGTTTGTTCATCCTTTCTTTAAAAAAAAACTCGTGGCACGACAGGCCTACAAGGCCCTTAGCCTACCAGCTGGCCTCACATCCACATGTGTCAATCACAGAGGTAGATGATAATCAGCCAGTGTAGGGGTGACATGTGGTCAGCATGTCGAGTCCCCCAGCCGTTTTAGCTGGTTTTCTCAACCTGGAGCCACTACTTATTGTAGCTACCCAAATGCATCACGATGCTGGGTGGGCACCGGTCCCATACAGGTCGAAATACCATGAGAAAATTTCTTCCCCCATGGAGACTCTAACCAGCGCAAGTCCCATAGCTCTGCGCCAAGGCTTTCTGCCTTAACCACTCCGCTACGGCGCAGGACTCATCCTTTCATACTTAAGGAAATTTTACCATATCACCAACAGATGGCATCACTTTGTCCAATAACCATAAACAACAATAAACTCTCCAAGATACTTTCAGACAGAATTACATGTGGGTTAGGGAGAGAAGGATTGCCAACATTCTTCATCTAGTATCGTATATCTATTCTGGGGCTCAAGTTTCAACATTTATTTTGGTCATTCCATGTCTCCTCTTCCATTAAACCAATTTTTTTTTTTATCTATATATTAGCCGACCTCTTAGTCTCTTCCTTATTAATCTAAATTCCAGTGAATGTCTTGATATTCTTCTAGTATTACATTCATTTAACATTTCTTTTTTTTTTTTAATGTGGCCAAGGATTGTTATATATGACGTGATTATGCCATTTTATTCCATCTTCCATTTAATTGAACTTCAAAATTTTTCTTACTTCAGTGTTCTGTATTTTAACTCATGTGGTTTTTTCAAGTATCATTGTCATCCTCTTGTCGTGTCCTGCTTTCAGAAGGTTGATTTCAAATATGCTTCCAACCATCTTCCCATGCTTTTCTTCTTTTTAGTTATTCCCAGTCGTATCCTCTTTCTTTATTCGGCTAGTCCATCTTTCTCATGGTCTACCTTGCTGTCATTTTCCTTGTACCTTGAGATTTAACAGTCTTTGTGGTAGTCTTTCCTTTTCCATTCTTTTTAAATGTCCAAACCATTTTAATCTTCTTTTTTTTTTTTGTCTTAATTTTTCTATACTTAATATCTCCCTTTTCTAGGCACACAATGATAGGCCTGGCAACACATGGATATCACCATAAAATGTGCAGAAATAAGAAATTCCACCAACCGAGTGACTCATGTGAATGCAAGATATGTGAACAAAAATGTGAGTGATGCCATTAAAAACAATGCAGAAGATGGATGGGATCATTGAACGAACTGATAAAAGACAAATCATAAACCTAAAACTTAATGTTGTTTCAAGTGCCACTTACATACTTATATTATTTTCCAAGCATGCTTCTTAAAAATGTCATCTCTGTTCGTTCAATTCCACTTAAATCCAGTTTAGTATCCATGCATAGAGCATGATATAATAATATCCTTAGTCCATGTTTTGGCTGCATAAACTATTGTAGGTTTAAAAAATGTTACTTTTTTTTTGCAATTCATTGGTACACTCTGATTTCACAATAGTCCTTAATGGTAGCATTTAACATTACTTCGCATCTTTCTGCTTATTTATTTCTTCATTGATTTTTAATTTTTTTTATTCAGGATTATTTCTATTATTTACACTGGTATCCTCAACCAAAATATACAATTTTTTCTTCCACACTTCCCGGTTGCATGTCTGCTTCTGTCATATTTCTCTTCTTCATGTTGTCTTGAATTCCCTTTATCCACATTGGCTTTGGTCTACCATGCTTCCCTTTTCCAGGAGGTATCCATTTCAATACTTCTTTGTTTGTTTCAGTATCCCTTCTTCTCATATGTCCATACTATCCTGTTGGATTCCTTCAAATCTGTCGTACAATATCCTTTTCTACATTCATTATTTCTCTTATTGTATTATTTTTTATTTTAACAAATTTTGATATTCTTGCTGATCTCCTTAGTAAGTCCATTTCTGTAACTAATAATTTATTTCTGTGTTTTTGCTTCAACATCCATGTTTCCACACACTTAATAAAATAGTCTTTACAATTGTGTTATATATTAATAATTTAGTCCTCTTGATTATATACTCCATAAAATAGAATTTAATACGCCAGTAACTTTCTTTGTCTCTATTATTCTTTTTTTTCAATGTCTAATTCAGATGATCCATCTTTTTGGATTATTGATCCCAAATACTTCAAATATTTGACTATTTTAATCTTTGTTCCATTTATTTCTAATTTCTCTGAAAGATCTGTGCACATATATTCTGTTTTTTTATAATTGATTGTTAAACCCCATCTTGAGTATTCTTCCTCTAGTTTCCTACCCATATAGTTGGCATCTTCACATCCAGAAGTGACTACCACTTGATCATCTGTGAATAATAAGTTATGTATTTGACATTCTTTTAAGAAATCATCCCATTTTGCTAATCTTTCAATTATTAATCTCAACATTATATTAACAAAATAACAAAATGTTTGAAACTCAGAAACCAATCCCATATAATTGGCATTTCATACGTTTATAGTATTGTAAAATTTCAATCTTGTGCCAAGAGGGGTGGTGGATTACAATTTTTAATTGCTAGATTGAACACCAAATTCCTACATTAAATTAGAAATTCCTCCACAGTACATGGGAGCACACCTTATCACAGTTGGTTAAGGCAATATGCTACAAGCTGGAAAGTCTGGAGTTTGAGTCCTGGTGGATCAGGATTTTTAAACTGTCCAAAACCTTCTGGTAACACCATGGCTCTGTTGTCGATTCACCCTTTAACATAAATGAGTACTAGATGCTTGTTCTGGGGCTGAAGGTGGCCATCGCACAGGGTTGTCAGACCAGTCGACATCTTGTGCCAATTGTCTAAAAAAGGTGGGAGCCTTAACCTCCTACTACCCTGACCCTCTTGAGGCCTGTAGTGAGATCACTTTACTTTTTTACTCCACGGTACATATGTTGAGAAGGATGATATATATATATATATATATATGTATATATATATATATATATATATATATAGTGCTATTGACAGATGGGGACATTAGGCCTGGAGGCTCCTTCAGTACTTTTTTAACAAGAGTAGTCTATGTTTCACCTTCTCTCTTCTCATCATCATCCCTCATACAACACTCTTACACAATCATATAAACATACACTCATCCTACACTCCTCTCTGTACATAATACAAGAATAGATCTAAAGGGCATTTGTTTTTACTTTATCGCTCAACATCATACAGTGAAAAACAAAGAAAGAGAGACATTTATAATGATGGTGGCTTTCATTCGACTGTCAAACCATCTCTGGGCTAATATGGTTATTGTAATGACTTGTAGAATGGAATGCGTTTTGCACTGGCTACAGAGACAGAAATCACATGGTGTCAGTTGCCTTAGGGAATGACTACAAATAAACAACCCCCTCCAAATAGTTGTGGGGATGAGAAATACATGACTTTGAGTGGTAAAGTAAGACCAAATGCCCTATACATAAAGTGATCTGCCAAAGTGGTGCATAAATTTAAAATAGACCACATTAACACCATCCACTCAGCATGGAACTCAAAGCATGAAAAGTTCCAATGATTGGCATTAAAACATACACACATTTCAAGTAAGATAACATTACACAGGAACAACTCGGGTTTTAAAGAGAAAAAGAGGAAATATTTGAGAGAGAAGCTTAATGCTCATGAAATAAATACAAAAAATAGGAACATAAGAGGATTATGTTAGGGAATTAGGATAGAAACAAAGGATTTCAGGCTGAAACAAATATTAAGTTATGTAGATAGGAAATAACACTATAAGGTTTTTTAATATTGTTTATTTTTTATTTCACTCACCTCATACTTCATAACTCCTAGCATACCCAGGGTTTCATCACATCCTTTGTGACATTCTCAATGCTGTGTCACGTTCACAACTGAAGCCGGACGTCAGTTGTGAATGTGACACAGCATTGAGAATGTCACAAAGGATGTGATGAAACCCTGGGTATGCTAGGAGTTATGAAGTATGAGGTGAGTGAAATAAAAAATAAACAATATGAAACAAATATAATTACGAATAAAATTGGGTCATAAAGATTCCAAGAAAATATTAAGTAGATGGGAAAGTTACTTTATTCAGCTCCATTCACTGGGAGGCATTTAAATGTCCAGAGCTTCCTACAGGTTAGCCAATGGGAATTAAATTAAGGTTTTTATTACCTCACTTCATATCCTTTTTCTTCTAGACTGCAGTTTCAGAGCTCATCTCCATCATCAGTAGCCTCTGGCGACCGGTGTTATGTCGTTTCTTGGCGGTTTTCTTATTCCTTCTATCGGTGGACCGATGAACCTCTGGATCAGGTCAAAATTTGCAGGAGTTTATCTTTCTTGTTTTTTTTGGATGTGGATTTTTCCCAGACCATGAGTTCTTTCTGTTTATCTGTGTGTTTGATTAGGTTAGCTTTTATATTGATTAAATGTTTTTCAGCCCAAGCATGGGCTGCCACAGCTGACTTGTCCACTTCACCCTTTTTTACATTTCTAAGATGTTCTTTCAGTCTAGTTTTTAAATTTCTTTTTGTTTTTCCTATGTAGATTTTGTCGCAATCCTTACATTTGATCTGATATATTCCTGATTTGTATTCTTCTTCAATTCTTTTCAGTTTTGTTGGTTTTAATTATCTTGTTTAGGCTGTATTCATTCTTCTGAGCCAATCAAATGTTAAACTTTTTAAAAATTTTCTAGAACTTGTGGTGTTTTAAAAGATGGTAAGTGAATTTTTTTATTCTTATGTTCTCTTCTGTTTGTTTTTTTAAGTATGCTTTCATTGATTAATTTTTGCCTTTTGTTTATTTTCTTGTGTCTACAATGTAGATACCTACATTAAGGCATCAGGATTCAACCATTTCACTCACAAAGAAGCTGTATTCACAGATTGGCAAATGTACCCCTGAACAAAGAAAAATATGAAGAACAAAAAGAATACATAATTAAAGTAGCAATAGAAAATTGTTATGAAGGAAACATGGTAAAGATCATATAGTTCACTGTTATGTGGTCTTCTCCATTATCCTATTTAACACTTTTTGGTCCAAAAATTTCTTTATTCTCAAATACTTGTAATCTCTTCTCTCTTAAAGTAAGTCCATGTTTTGCACCCATGTAATATAACTGGGAGAATATTTTTTTAGAAATATATTTCAGTTTAATTTTATTTAAGAAGTTGGGACGACAAGAGTCCCTGTAAAGCATAATAGCATGTATTTTCACAATTGACCCCATGTTCTTCATTGGCAGACTACAAATACTATTTCTATTCTACTAGACTAATTAAAGTATCTGCATTTTTCTGGTCATTTTCTACTCTAATTCTATTCAGTATGATAGCAACATAAATATGAAGAATTATCTACTTTAAGATATCTAACAATTTCTACACGAGTATAAGATACATGTGGTTTAACTTGTATTTCATAAAACTTTTAACATTACACAACAAATTCAATGGATTATCAAACAATTTTCAATCACAGCCTTCTTAAACACACTAAAAACTGACAAACATTTTCAGTATTAGAATATGATTCTTAAATTTATCACAAAAACTCTAAGACACATATTATGATAATACACACAAACTCAAAGATTACCATAAACAGAAATATGCATACTGTATGTTTCTAATATTCATTTTATTATCTCACAGAAAATTTATTATTCTACTCAAAATCTCAATGGTTGTTCAATATTAAATTCAAATTATGAACATCATATCATCTAATTTCCATCTAGATTGTTGGTTGATAAACAATAAAATGTTATGGAAGGAGGCAGTGGCAAGATTCAAATTGAAAACAGGAATGGCTACTTGACACCCATGTATACAAGATTAAAATTTATAAAGAATTAAAATTAATGTTTTTATTACCTCACCTCATATCCTTTTTCTTCTATACTGCAGTTTCGGAGCTTATTTCCATCGTCAGTAGCCTCTGGTCGACCGGTGTTATGTCGTTTCTTGGCGGTTTCCTTCTTACTTCTATCGGTCCATCGATAGAAGTAAGAAGGAAACCGCCAAGAAACGACATAACACCGGTCGACCAGAGGCTACTGACGATGGAGATAAGCTCCGAAACTGCAGTATAGAAGAAAAAGGATATGAGGTGAGGTAATAAAAACATTAATTTAATTCTTAAATTAAATCTCATAGTGTTCTTTCCCTGTGAAAGTTAAATAATTAAAATTTATAACTCGGACAATTGCATAATATTCAAAACACCAGAAATCATCTATGAATGCTGACCATCTCCTCATATGAAGCTAGATAACTCAAAAAAAAAATGGTGATATTGTCAAATTGTACTGGGATGCAAGATTTTTAATGAGCTAAGAGCATTAAAAGAGAAGACTATTGGGGAAGGAGTGGTTACGGCAGGAAGCCTTGGCTCGGAGCTACGTGACTTGCGCTGGTTCGAGTCTCCATGGGGGAAGAAATTTTCTCATGGTATTTCAGCCAGTATGGGACCAGTGCCCACCCAGCATCGTGAGGCATTTGGGTAGCTACAATAAGTAGCGGCTCCAGGTTGAGAAAACCAGCTATAATGGCTGGGGGACTCAACATGCTAACCACATGTCACTCCTACACTGGCTGGATGATCATCTACCTCTGTGATTGACACATGTGGATGTGAGGCCAGCAGCCGGATGGTAGGCTAAGGGCCTTTGGGCCTGTTGAGCCAGGAGAAAAAAAAAAGAAAAAATTGGGTAAGGAAGAAGAAAAAGAAGTTATCTCTTTATAAAACAGATCAGTAGCTTTCTCGGCATTGGTTTCCAAGTATGAATTCACAGAAAATGAGCTAAGTGAAATAGAATATTTCAGGTATTAATGGCTAATAGACTGAAATTAATTTCATATGACAATCCAAAAGAGAAACAATCTTATATAAACAGCATTAATTTTCACTGATAAATTGGAAACAAGTTGAAAATGAGGAAATATGGGAAGATCAAAGGAGACTACTATCCAAAAACTTGACCTTCAGGAACAAAGGGATACAAGAAATTATGGTGCTCACTTTACAAAATTCCCAATTATTTTCTGGATACGGCTAAGTTGTTTCCTACATCTACTTTTACAAAAGAAGTCATATCTTTTCCAGTCTATTGTTCTGAAAATTCACAATACGCTTCAAAAGGTTGATAATAATTGCAAGACTTCCACAACATCATTTGAGAAAATGAAAAGAAAACAAATTTCAATATTAGTAAAGATGTGTCTATACTGAGATTTGGAACATATCATTAAACAGATTTAGAGGCCTATGCCATCTGAAATATTTATATTAAAATTAGAAGTCTTACATGCTTGTCTAAAAAGCTTTGATATCAAATTCTGGATAATCTGTTCACATTTTTACAATTTTTTTTTTTAAATTTCAGTGCTTTTATCTTGGGTAAAAGACAAACTGAAAAGTCGTAAGTTCAAGTCCTGAATGAGGGTCAGGATTTTTTACACTAATCTAAACCTTGTGATGGCACCATGGCTCTGAGGTTGGCTCAGTCTCTTTGAAATGAGTACCATATATAAAGGCAGCCATTTTACATCTCATGTCGAATGTCTAGAAAGGTGTTGTTGTTGTTGTTTTCAAATGCTGGGCCTTGGCACCGAAGCCATTAGCGTTCTTGCTCTCCAATATTTCTCTATTGTGGATCCAACAGGTAATACTTCACAGGTTTGTAGGCGTTCTTCATTCATTTCTTCGTCTTTATTGCATAGAGGACAATTTGGATTCGTGTAGATTCCTATTTTATATAAATGTTTGGCCAAATAGTCATGTTCTGTAAGCAGTCTAAATGTTGCTACTGTAGTTTTACGTGGAATTTCTGGAATAATATCTGGCTTCTTTACTGAAATATTCCATTTTTTGTCTTTGGCTTTATTACATAGGTCTTGGTTTTGTTTGATTTTATATTTGTTTTTAACTATTCTTTCTATGGATGTGAAAGGTAAGCTTTTAGTAGTATTCTGAATTAAATTGGAGCCTTTTTTGGCAAGAAAATCAGCAGTGTCATTTCCAGCAATTCCACATGTGCAGGTATCCATTGCAATTGAATTCTTTTCTGTAGTTTTTGGAGTTGTTGAATCATTTTGTAGCACTCTTTAATTTGTATTGACTTCATTTTGTGTGAATTTATTGCATATATTGCTGCCTTAGAATCAGAGAGTATGACCGCATTTTGAAATTTATTTATTCTGTATAGTAATTGTTGGAGTGAAATATGAAGGTTGGAACCATAACCTCCTATAACCCCAATGGCCTCCTAAAGTCTGTAGTGAGATCACTTCGCCCAACAGTGAAAAATGGCATGTCATCATCTTTCTTTAAAAACCACATAACACATACTTTCCTCAGTTTTTTATTATAAATATATAGGCTAAATAAATATATATAATAACTGTGACTGGCACTATCAAACCCATAAGATTCATGGCCACATGGACATAAGCTCTCCATACATCCCTATCCTGAGCTAATGTTTTCCAATCACCCCCTGCATAATTTACTTCCCACAAATCATGGTTAATGTTATTCTCCCACCTCATTCTTGATCTACCAACTGGATGTTTTCCCTCTGTTTTTCCTACAAGAAGCTTCCAAGCACTCCTTTCATTCCTCGTTCATGCCACATGTCCTGCCCATCACAGTCTACGAAACTTACTGTTCTATTATATATATAAATTTTTGGTCAATATAAACATACAGTTTACTAATTTATAATTGACTTGGATAAAATGTTTTTACATCTCAACCTTATAAATGTTACTGCAGTTTGACTGAAGATGAAGGCTGGCCTTTGAAACCAGTATCATGAAAACATGGAACTTTTTAAGGTGAAATGTAGAAACATTTTATTCAACTCAATTATAAATTGAAAATTACCTCACAGTGTTACTTCCCACTGCTACTTTTATTAAATACAGTTTTACTTACTACACTCTAAAAGATCCTACAGGTGATATAACCTATACATTAAAGCATCTATAAAGAAGAACAAAGTAAAAATGACTAAGGTATAATTAATTTTGTTTAGTTGTTTCTTGACTCACCTCATACTTCTTAACTCCCTTGCACATCTAGATTTCGTCACTGTATTTGTGGCATTCTCAATGCTGTTCACATTCACAACTGATGTTCAATAGTCTCCTCTCCTGCAGACTGCAGACCATTGGACGTCAGTTGTGAACATGAACAGCATTGAAAATGTCACAAATACAGTGACGAAATCTAGATATGCAAGGGAGTTAAGAAGACATTCTCAATGCTGTTCACGTTCACAACTGACGTCCAATGGTCTCCTCTCCTGCAGACTGCAGACCATTGGATGTCAGTTGTTAATATGAACAGCATTGAGAATGTCACAAATACAGAGACGAAATCTAGATATGCAAGGGAGTTAAGAAGTATGAGGTGAGTCAAGAAACAACTAAAACAAAATTAAAATAAACCTCATAGTGTTATTTCCTACCTACATAACTTAAGTTATAATTAGTTTGTCTTTTCTCCCGTAAAATTTGTATTTTGGTGTCTCATGTTTTTTAAAAGAAAAGTGACGATATCTAAATTATAACATTAAATTTATTTCTGAATATCAAACTTTAGACTTAATGCACATATTCTCAGATAACTTAGTACCAGAATCTTTGGCTTACTTACTATACTGTTCTTTAAAATTACATTAATATTCTTATTTTGGCTATCAATAATATATTATTACATGAAAAAATCCTCAAGGCCTTTTAATATGATTAAATTAATATAAAAATTCATAAATTTATTTTACATTTCATAAACTTTTGGTGTAATGCACTGGTTATACTGTTAATTTGTGTATATAAATTTATATCCTACGAAGTGGATATAATATATTATATTGAAAAAAGATTTGTAAATTTTCAAGCATTTACCTTCGTTCTAAAAATAGAACTAAATATATAAAATCTACACAGGATAAGAAAAAAACTGTAATCCTTCTATCGAACAGAGTTGTTTTTAAAATTTAAAATAGAATTCTTTCCACCTCATCTCATTTCCTATCTTCTAAAATTGGACAGGTGAAGTGGAAAGAATTTTATTTTAAATTTAAATTAAACCTCATAGTGATATTTCCTATAAAATTACATGAGTTGTTTTTCTCCAATTTATTAGAGACTCTGCTCTCTTTCACTAACTTAGTACAATACATGTAGTATTACATAAATTACAAAAATAATTCTACATTTAAACTTGATATTTACAATACATTTTACAGCAAAACTTATGTTTTATAATGAATTGATTTTAACTGTGAATTATGGCTTTGTCTGATAGAAAAATGAAAGGTGATTAAGATGATCATGAAACAGATTGATAAAAAAAAATTATATAATATTTAATTTTAGAAAGTTATATTTTGAGGTTATTTTAATTATATTATTTTTGGTCTGGACATCTTACCTCAATATTAATGTTGATTTGTTCTTGGACATGTCCAAGAACAAATCAACATTAATATTGAGGTAGGACTGCTGGGAACGCTGACGATAAAACAGAATTGTTTTGAAACATGTCCAAGAACAAATCAACATTAATATTGAGGTAAGATGTCCAGACCAAAAATAATATAATTAAAAAATCATATATTTGAAATCAAAGATTTTGTTAGGGATAGCATGCCTCATCTGTTAAATTTATATATCAAATTTGGGAATTTTTAACATTATGAGGTTCAATTCATAAGAATTAAAGGAATTGATTCATTTAATTCTTATAGCATGCCTGCTTCCTGACTAGTGAGTCTGGATTCGATACCTAGTGGGGTTGAAAATTTAAATTATCATAAGTAATGCCACGAGTAATTTCCAATTTATCTAGAGAATTTGGAAATCAAGAGTGGCATTTGTTAGGACTATTTAACGAATAAAATTAAGCTCTTTACTAAAAAATAATTATTTGAATATAGTTACTGGTATTTTAAAATATTTATATAGTTAATGTAAACGGCGATGTTTGAAAACAAATTAGAAATGTGAGGTTATGTATATTCACTGCAACTCGATCATATTATTTATTGCCAAATAGGATCGCAATATTATAAGAATGCACTCTAGTGGAGAAATAATTTAACACATCAAACTATTATAATCAACATTATAGGTTAATCATTTATATTTTGAATAAACAACTCAGTAAAATCACTGAATCTATTCATTATTTGCTATATTCAATGTATTTGTTGGAGAAAAATAATGGTCTAACCTGTTCAGAATATTAAAAAAGGAGGAGCTTTCTTTATCACAAAAGCAGGAGCTGGTAAAGATAAATCGATAAAGAGTGAGGTGAAACATGACTGTCATTGGTGTAAAACAGAATTCAATGAAACATTATTGGTCATTGACTACCATTTGCGACATGAGTTAAATAGTCAACTTAATTTAATTGAACAATTTTCAATCTCAGGGCCAGGAAAGGTGGTGGTTTACAATTTTTAATCACCAGATTGTGTACCAGATTCCTACATTAAATTGCAAACCTCTCCGGAGTACATATGTTGAGAAACCATGGTAATTAGCACTATTGCTTTTTCATTGGTATGGCCATGTCAAAAGAATGTCAAAGCAAAGATTGCCTAAAATTGTTATGGAATGGATCCCAATAGAAAGGAGGAAGAGAGGAAGACCAAAGAAAACTTGGATAGAAGGGGTACAACAGCTATGAATATCAGAGGATTGGAGGAAGATCAATGGATGGACAGAGAGGAATGGCGTTTGGTTTCTAGAAGACGGCAGCAGCTGCTATGATACCAGATGATGATGATGCTTTTTTCAACCCATTTAAGTGTCATTTTATACATAGCAAACATGAAAAAAATTCCATATCCTATCAAAAGGTGAGATGTTGAGGGATGATAGAAAATTCCTCCTACTTCAACTATTTTTATCTCAAAATGCCCTCCTCATTAAAATTTCTCAAAGGGAAGAATTATTTTTTATTATAAGATTTACTTAGGTCTGCATAATAAAGCAAGTAAGCACTTTAATATATCATATTGTTGAACTTTTATAGGAATAAATCACTATGAGGATTGATTTACGATAAAATCAAATATTCATATTTAAAGAGAAAAATTATACGCTCAGACCGGGACTTGAACCCGGGACCCTTGGTTTTCTAGTCCAAGTGCTCTACCATTTGAGCTACCTGAGCAAGTACCGATCTAAACGCAAATCTTTCTCTATATACGTTGTAATTCCCGCCCACCAAATGCTTTGAAGCCTTTGCTTCTATCTTTGCAAATGGCGGCTCCTATATTAAGAAGACATATTTGGGAATTATACATTACATTATAAATGCCAGTACGGCTATTTTTGATGTTTTTATTATTAATTTCATACATCTCAATGATGGATAAATCATATTTAAAGAGAAAAATTATACGCTCAGATCGGTACTTGCTCAGGTAGCTCAAATGGTAGAGCACTTGGACTAGAAAACCAAAGGTCCCGGGTTCAAGTCCCGGTCTGAGCGTATAATTTTTCTCTTTAAATATGATTTATCCATCATTGAGATGTATGAAATTAATAATAAAAACATCGAAAATAGCCGTACTGGCATTTATAATGTAATGTATAATTCCCAAATATGTCTTCTTAATATAGGAGCCGCCATTTGCAAAGATAGAAGCAAAGGCTTCAAAGCATTTGGTGGGCGGGAATTACAACGTATATAGAGAAAGATTTGCATTTAGATCGGTACTTGCTCAGGTAGCTCAAACGGTAGAGCACTTGGACTAGAAAACCAAGGGTCCCGGGTTCAAGTCCCGGTCTGAGTGTATAATTTTTCTCTTTAAATATGATTTATCCATCATTGGGATATATGAAATTAATAATAAAAACATCGAAAATCAAATATTTCCTATCTCTCGGCAAAATAGTACTGATGATGGGTTTGCCATGAACCCAAAATCGCAATCTACTTAGAAGATTAATATGAGGAGAGGTAGGAAACATTTGATTTTATCACATGTCATATTATATTGGCCTCTCAAAAAAAGTTATGCAGACCACAACAGTTCACTTCTCTTCAAAAAAGGTCCTCATATAGTACTCCTGGAGAGGCTGAATATGTAGCTGCCACTAGCTACAGCCATTGGCCCTCACATAATGCAACCTCTAACAGGTAGAGGAGCTACCCCTAACAGAAGAGTTACTGTTAAAGTACTTAACATTTCAGCACAAAAGTATCATTCAATGAAGGATACTAATGACAAGAAATAGCATCTCAGAATATTTATTTGAGCAAAGCTTAGTTATAATTGACATATATCTGATTCCGATTGAGGGTCTTTCCACTTTTCAGCGGTTGCCCTTTTACCAGCCAGCTGCTGGCCCTTCACATCCACATGTGTCAATCACAGAGGTAGATGATCAACAGCCAGTGTAGGGGTGACATGTGGTTAGCATGTCGAGTCCCCCAGCCGTTATAGCTGGTTCCTCAACCTGGAGCCGCTACTTATTGTAGCTACCCAATTGCCTCACGATGCTGGGTGGGCACCGGTCCCATACTGGCCAAAATACCATGAGAAAATTTCTTCCCTCATGGAGACTCGAACCAGCGCAAGTCCCGTAGCTCTGCGCCAAGGCTTCCTACCTTAACCGCTCGGCTACGGCGCGGGACTAATTGACATATATTTGAAGAGAAAAAAAGGTTTTTTTTTTGCCTAGACCGAGACTCGAACCCGGGACCTTTGTCAAATGCTCTACCAACTGAGCTACTGAGGCGAGTTACGATATAGACGCAAATTTTTCTCTTATATATGTTGTAATTCCCTATCGCCAAATGCTTTTGAAACCATTGTTTCTATCTTTGCAAATGGCAGCTTCTTAGTTAAGAAGACATTTATTGGGAATTTAACATTACTTTATAAAGCTAGTAAGGCTTCTAATGATGTTTTTATTATTGATTTAACATTTCTCACTGAAAGATAAATTATATTTGAAGAGAAAAATTTTTCGCCTAGACTGAATTACAACGTATATAAGAGAAAAATTTGCGTCTATATCATAACTTGCCTCGGTAGCTCAGTTGGTAGAGCATTTGGCCCGGCAAGCCAAAGGTCCCGGGTTCGAGTCTCGGTCTAGGCGAAAAATGTTTCTCTTCAAATATAATTTATCTTTCAGTGAGAAATATTAAATCAATAATAAAAACATTATAATTGACATATTTTATTATTCTTTCTGAAGCATAATTTTCCAAATCAGTTTATCTACAAATTAGGAAACTCTCCCTTTTTTAAGCCTGGCAATAATTTAAAAACACAATTTTTATATCCAAGCTTCTATCAAAAAATTCTACATAGTTATAAGGAATATATCGCAGATGTGTAAAGAGATAATCAATTAAATTGTGAATTATGGGGCATCTAATTACTATTTTTATTAAGTAACACTATGAGGTTTTTTTAATATAATAAATTTGGGAATTTTTAACATTATGAGGTTTTATTGATAAGAATCAAATGAATCATGAATTATTCTTATCTCATACTTCTATGTTTTTTTTAACACAGCACCGCAGTATCGGCGACCATTGTCACCATTGTCAGCTGTTTTCATGACTGTCAATTTTTTCTTTTGCCGGTAATTATCCAAACTGTCATCTGGTGTTCTTTTGAAGGAGTCATTTTCTAAACTGCCATCTGTTGCATTTTTGAAGAACTTTGTAATCAAGCTTGGTTCGTCCAGAATCTCTAAGTTCATGATTCTAGTATGGTTTTTTTAATAGTTTTTTTTTCAGTTTGGATAATTACCAGCAAAAGAAAAAATTGACGGTCGTGAAAACAGCTGACGATGGTCACCGATACTGCGGTACTTTGTTTAAAAAACATAGAAGTATGATTATTGATTTCGTACATCTCAATGATGGATAAATCATATTTGAAGAGAAAAATTATACGCTCAGACCGGGACTTGAACCCGGGACCCTTGGTTCTCTAGACCAAGTGCTCTACCAACTGAGCTACCTGAGCAAGTACCGATCTAAACGCAAATCTTTCTCTATATACATTGTAATTCCCATCCACCAAATGCTGTGAAGCCATGCTTCTATTTTGCAAATGGCGGCTCCTTTATTAAGAAGACATATTTGGGAATTATACATTACAGCCAGTACGGCTTTTTCCAAGTTTTTATTATTGATTTCGTACATCTCAATGATGGATAAATCATATTTGAAGAGAAAAATTATACGCTCAGACCGGGACTTGAACCCGGGACCCTTGGTTCTCTAGACCAAGTGCTCTACCAACTGAGCTACCTGAGCAAGTACCGATCTAAACGCAAATCTTTCTCTATATACATTGTAATTCCCATCCACCATGCTGTGAAGCCATGCTTCTATTTTGCAAATGGCGGCTCCTTTATTAAGAAGACATATTTGGGAATTATACATTACAGCCAGTACGGCTTTTTCCAAGTTTTTATTATTGATTTCGTACATCTCAATGATGGATAAATCATATTTGAAGAGAAAAATTATACGCTCAGACCGGGACTTGAACCCGGGACCCTTGGTTCTCTAGACCAAGTGCTCTACCAACTGAGCTACCTGAGCAAGTACCGATCTAAACGCAAATCTTTCTCTATATACATTGTAATTCCCATCCACCAAATGCTGTGAAGCCATGCTTCTATTTTGCAAATGGCGGCTCCTTTATTAAGAAGACATATTTGGGAATTATACATTACAGCCAGTACGGCTTTTTTCCAAGTTTTTATTATTGATTTCGTACATCTCAATGATGGATAAATCATATTTGAAGAGAAAAATTATACGCTCAGACCGGGACTTGAACCCGGGACCCTTGGTTCTCTAGACCAAGTGCTCTACCAACTGAGCTACCTGAGCAAGTACCGATCTAAACGCAAATCTTTCTCTATATACATTGTAATTCCCATCCACCAAATGCTGTGAAGCCATGCTTCTATTTTGCAAATGGCGGCTCCTTTATAGAAGACATATTTGGGAATTATACATTACAGCCAGTACGGCTTTTTCCAAGTTTTACAATGTATATAGAGAAAGATTTGCGTTTAGATCGGTACTTGCTCAGGTAGCTCAGTTGGTAGAGCACTTGGTCTAGAGAACCAAGGGTCCCGGGTTCAAGTCCCGGTCTGAGCGTATAATTTTTCTCTTCAAATATGATTTATCCATCATTGAGATGTACGAAATCAATAATAAAAACTTGGAAAAAGCCGTACTGGCTGTAATGTATAATTCCCAAATATGTCTTCTTAATAAAGGAGCCGCCATTTGCAAAATAGAAGCATGGCTTCACAGCATTTGGTGGATGGGAATTACAATGTATATAGAGAAAGATTTGCGTTTAGATCGGTACTTGCTCAGGTAGCTCAGTTGGTAGAGCACTTGGTCTAGAGAACCAAGGGTCCCGGGTTCAAGTCCCGGTCTGAGCGTATAATTTTTCTCTTCAAATATGATTTATCCATCATTGAGATGTACGAAATCAATAATAAAAACTTGGAAAAGCCGTACTGGCTGTAATGTATAATTCCCAAATATGTCTTCTTAATAAAGGAGCCGCCATTTGCAAAATAGAAGCATGGCTTCACAGCATTTGGTGGATGGGAATTACAATGTATATAGAGAAAGATTTGCGTTTAGATCGGTACTTGCTCAGGTAGCTCAGTTGGTAGAGCACTTGGTCTAGAGAACCAAGGGTCCCGGGTTCAAGTCCCGGTCTGAGCGTATAATTTTTCTCTTCAAATATAGAAGTATGAGATAAGAAGAATTCATGATTCATTTGATTCTTAACTATGAGGTTTTATTTAAGAATAATTAAATGAATCGGGATTTAGACCTCATTTTGTATCCTTTCCAGGACTAAATAATAAACAGGTATTTTTAGATTTAAACTTAATCAGAACGAGGAGAAAAGAAAAATAGAATCTGGAATTTACAGGGAAAAAGACACATACTGATAATTATATTAAATTATCAGGATTTAACCATATTCCTCACCAAAATGCATATAAAAAATATCCTGGTGTAAAAAAGAGACATAACTCAGGTGATTGAATTTTTCTTACAATATAACTCAGGTTATTGGATATTTTCTACATACCTACCTCAGAGATTCTGAGTAACAAACAACTATAAGAATTAAATTAATCGTGATTATTTCATACCTCATACTTCTAAGAAGTATAAAATAATCACGATTAATTTAATTCTTATGAATTTGAACCTCATAATGTTAAAAATTCCCATATTTTAATATATAAACAAACAACTATATTAATTATATTATTTTTGGTCTGGACATCTTACCTCAATATTAATGTTGAGGTAAGATGTCCAGACCAAAAATAATATAATTAAAATAACCTCAAAATATAACTTCCTAAAATTAAATATTAACTATATTAATATTTTATAAATTTTAAAATAAAAAATTTCACATACTGCAAATATATTCCAAATATATACAGATGACTACTTGGATATTTCTGATATAATAAAGTAATTCCCTTATGATATAAGAAGAAAGTAATTAATACAAGTGAATATAGTTTGAAAAGGAGAGAGAGGAAATATATTTGAACATTTTTTCCAAAAATCTTGAAAATTATTATGGCAATACACTGTGTTCCTAAATGATGGACGGAGTTTTTAATGTTCTTTAATTTCCCTTACATGCAATAATAAGAACAAACCTTACGGGCCGCATGCAAATACATTAGTCTCTACTCAAATTACTTCCAATCACTGGTGAGCTGACTCACCGTGAGCAATTGCTGAGATCGAATTAACGGCCGACTTACCAGTCATGCATGAAAGTTGACGTTTTCATAATATTGGCAACGAATTACCCAGAATTCTCAGCGATAAAACCACTTCCGTTATTTTCGTCTGCTATAGAGGAATGCATTTACGCTTTCGTCCCGCAAATCATACCATATACAACTACGTCTGCATCGCGCAATATTACGCCGATTCTCCTGTTCTTTCAGTTGAATTCTTTGGTAGACTCTATCAAATTCCTCTTCTCCGCGTATACCGAAAACATGATCGAAGTCTTCAAGGTCCGACATCTTGGATAAAGCTGCAAAGGTTTCAAACTACATCGGTTACCATTGGTTTCCTTCGGGATTTTCACGATAAGTTTCTATCTTGAGCTATGATCTTAAGGTACCTCGTCAGGTAGCTAACAATTATTATTGCATGAATAGATTTCTGAGTAAGCAAAATGTATTTGGATAAAACTTTCTCAGCAGAGAACGCCTTTTACTGTCTAATGCGTTCAAACATTCGACCCTACATGGGATTAAAGAGAAACTCTCTGAGTTGCTGCTCATGTTTGGTCTCAAAAACATAATATAAATTTGGACACTAAATTATTAAAACAGTTAGAAAATACAAAAGAGCTGACTATTTGGGAAAAAAATCTATATTCAGAAGAACAAAAACAGAGTTATGAATTTCGAAATACTGACGGAACGTGACATCGTTTGGAGGTTCTTTGGCCAACTTGCAGGAGAGAGCTGACATTGACATCCAGGGTTTACAACATAAATCCAACCAATCTGGCCATGATGCTGAAGATGATTAGAAGACTAATCGAAACATGTTCAAGAACAAATCAACATTAATATTGAGGTAAGATATAACAGACTCAAAATAATTTAATCACAAGAACGTCAAAATATTACTTCCTAAAATAAAACATTTTCATAGTATACTTTATAAATGTGAGCACAATTGGTCAAATGGCACACGTCTAGCTGAGTCACATTCTTCCCAAAAAATGGTCAGCTTATCTGCAGTGATGGACTCAATACCAGCAACAAACCTTCGTCTCAAGTCAATGTTCAATGTTAGCACCATTTATTAATTAAATAAAAATAAAACATAGTTTTATTTGATTTTCATATTTATTATATAATTCAGTGACAGCTGTTTCGGTACACTGTACCTTCTTCAGACAATGTTAACAAATTATGAATTGTGTTCCAACTGATCTAAGCAACAATACAACAATATGTATTTCTCTATCTTCGGGTTTTTACAGCTGCTGCCGTCTTCCCGTGCCAAACCTCCAAAGCCTACGGTCTTGGGCATCTTCGATGCTTAGCCCTCTAGCTTGCATTACTGTCTTCATGTTTTCCTTCCATGTTAACCTTGGTCTTCCTCTTTTCTTCTTTCTGTTAGGATGCCATTCATATAGTTGCTTCGGCCATCGCTCATCTTCCATTCTTAAAACATGTCCCAACCACTTTAATTCCTTTTCCTCAATTCTTTCAATTATGCTTTCTTCTGCTTCCATTATGTTTCTAATTTCCTTATTTGTGACCCGTTCTAATTTAGACTTTCTGGCACTTCTTCGTAAATAATCCATTTCTAGAGCTATTAGTCTATTCTTGTAGTACTTATTGATTGTCCATACCTCACTTCCGTACATTGCAACAGATTCCACCAATGTTTTACCAATATATTTTTTTGTGTCTTTCCAAATATGCTTATCCCACCATATGGAATTTAATGATGATATTATTTTGCTACTCAATTCAATTCTATGTTTTTATGTTCTCTTTGCCTATACCTTCGATGTTATCCATAATCATTCCCAAATATTTAGTTTGTTTCACTTGCTTTATTTGGATTCCATCTTCCAATACTAAATTTTCTCTTTCATTGCTATTTATTGCCAGATATTTTGTTTTTTGTAAATTTACTGTGAGACCCCATGATTCATATGCGTTTTTCAACCTTTTTATCATGAATTACATATCAAAATTGTCTTGCGCTAAAACCAGTTGATCATCGGCAAATTGTAATGTCAGCAAAAATCTATTGCCTATTGGGATCCCCATACCTTTGCAGCTTTGTTTCCATTTCGTTAATATAAATTCTACATAAATATTAAATAAAATTGGTGATAGACTGCACCCTTGTTTCAATCCCTTTGAGGTGTTTATAGGATTAGACATTATATTCCCATTTTAACATAAGCGGAGTTATCTTTATAGATTTGTTTAATAATTTCTATTAGGTTTCTGTCAATATTGTATTTCTCCAATACTTCCCATAATTTGTTTCCTCGGAATTTGAGTCATAAGCTTTCTCTAAATCTATCATTGTCAAATGAGTTTCTTCTCCAACTGCAGTCCGTTTTTCAATTAACTGTTGTATTGCAAATATATTGTCAACACATGACCTTCCTGGTCTGAATCCATTTTGATCTTCTCCTAATTTGTCTTTAACATCTTTTTGTAACTTTGTTTTTAATAACTTCGTAAATATTCTATATAATGTGTTATTTATACTTAGTCCTCTGTAGTTTTTTGCGTCTCTTCTATCGCCCTTCTTGTATATTGGTACAATGTAGCTTATTTTCCATTCATCAGGAATCTTCTGTATTGCAATGCACTTATTAAACAAGTCCCTCAATCTACCTATTAAATTTTTTGGGCCATATTTAATTAACTCATTTGGTATGTTTCCCGGCCCTGGTGCCTTTTTATTCTTTAGGGTTTGAATTTCTAATTCTATATCTATTGTATCGAATTCCAGGGCGTTCATTTCTATGGATGGATTTTCTGTTGTTTCCATAAACTCATTTCTAGTTTCTGACAGTAAAGCTTTGTAATGTTTTTCTGCGTCTGATTTTGCTAACAAATTTATCTTGCTGGATCCTTGGTTCGTTTTCAGTGTTTTTAGAAATCTCCACACTTCTGATGATTGTGATCCTCCTATATAACTTTCTATTTCTTGGCATTTGCTTTTCCATAATTTGTTTTTTTCTTCTATCACTTTCCTTTTAACTTTGGCGTTTGTTCTCTTGTATTCTATCCAATTTTCTGTTGTTTTATTTGCCAACCATTCTAAGTAGCATTTTTTCTTCTTTTTGGTTAATTCTTCAATATCATCATTCCACCAATCTTGGGTATTTTGTTTTTTATTTTATTTATGGTGCTTAATGCTTCTTTTGCTGCCGAATGTATTATTTCCTTTAATTGATTATATTCTTCTTCTATGTCTTCCTTGAAATCCAAATTCTCAATTTTAATCCTCAGTCTTTCTTTATATAAGTTTTTGATACTATCCTGATTAAATAAAATACAGTTTAAATTTTTCTTCCTGCTTCGGTTTGCATTGTTGATTCCCTTGCTTCATCATGCACTTTTTTCCCTGTAATGAATTTGGGGATGATCTGTGCTGTGAGTAGATAGTGGTCAGAACCACAATTTGCTCCTCTTTTAACCCTTGAGTCCTTAATAAATAAGGAAGTATTTTGCTTTACAATTATGTAGTCTATTATTGATTTCTGATTGAGACTAGGTCGTTCCCAAGTAAATTTATGAATATCCTTATGGTCGAAAAATGTGTTTACTATCTTTAATTTATGTTGTTTGCATATCTCTATGATTCTATTTCCATTATCGTTGACTTCTTGTTCCCCATGTTTTCCTACTGCTTCATCATTGTTTCTTCTACCCACTTTCCCATTTAAGTCTCCCATTAGTATTAATTCTTCATTACTTCGTATTTTCTCTATTTGTTCCACTAATACTGAATAGTACTTTTCTTTCTGACTCTGTGCGGCATCATCTGTTGGTGCGTAGACTGCTAAGAACACCATTGTTCTTCCCATAAGCTTCATTTTAATCTTTAGGCATCTTTCATTAATATGTTCATATTCTGTTATGTTTTTACTGTATTTCTTTTTTACAAACATTGATACTCCTGCTTTAGCTCTTTTTGATTTATTTACACCTGACCAAAAATGTATGTAGTTTCCTAAATATGAATTTCCCGATCCTTTCTTTTTTGTTTCCGTCACTGCTGCAATATCTATATTGTTCTGGAATAATTCTCCTGCTACTTCATTAATTTTGTTTCTAATTCCTCGTACATTCCACGTGCCTATATTCAATGTCCGTTTTCGTTGCTTTTGTCTTTCATACTTTTTCCTGTCCGGCTTTGATTGATTTGGTCTTTTAGCATTTTGTTTTTTTTTTCTAATGTGTGGGGAGCTGGCCCACAATATGTATTTAATTTTTTTAATTTAACAAAGGGGATTCATTCAAATCAAGTTGAGAATTTAACAGTTTTTTACTATTTATATATTAAATTTGGGAATTTTTAACATTATGAGGTTCAATTAATAATAATTAAATGAATCGTGATGTACATAGATGTATGAGGTAAGAAAACATCACGATTCATTTAATTATTAGTTTTTTACTACTTTTAAATTTATTAATTTCTACAGCCTCCAAAAGATCTAACTTCTTATCCTTATCACAAATATGTAAAATTTCAAAATTTGGATCGAAACAATGATTAAATTGGAATAGGTGGTTAGCATATTTTGAAAATTCAAAATATGCTAACCACCTATTCCAATTTAATCATTGTTTCGATCCAAATTTTGAAATTTTACATATTTGTGATAAGGGTAAGAAGTTAGATCTTTTGGAGGCTGTAGAAAATTAATAAATTTAAAAGTAGTAAAAAACTGTTAAATTCTCAACTTGATTTGAATGAATCCCCTTTGTTAAATTTAAAAATTTAAATAAATATTGTTGTATTGTTGCTTAGATCAGTTGGAACACAATTCATAATTTGTTAACATTGTCTGAAGAAGGTACAGTGTACCAAAACAGCTGTCACTGAATTATATAATAAATATGAAAATCAAATAAAACTACATTTTATTTTTATTTAATTAATAAATATGGATTTTCATCAAGTAAACACCAACTCAATTGATTAGTTAGCACCATTGGTCACAAGAGACACATCTAGCCAATACTCAAATTCCTCCCAAATGATGGTTAGCACATCTGGAGTGTTGGATTCAACAGCATCAACAGTCTTTTTTCTCAAGTCTGGTTGGTCGAAGGTAGCTGTAGTATGTACACAGTCCTTCAAATATCTCCATAGAAAAAATAACATGGTGTGAGATCGGGAGATTGTGGAGGCCATCAGGAGAAAACTATGTCATTCGGACTGGCACATTCTATCTGTTATTGGAGTACAACGTTGTTCAAACAATCTCATATAATCCATAGTTAAGAGGGAGTCCTCTTGAAAACTGCAGTTCCCGTGTATAAAAAAACATGAAATATGAGGTAAGATAAGATGTGACTCATTCATTCATTGAATCTCACATACTGAAATATAGGCCACGGTGTACTAGTGGTTATGCTCCTTGCTTCTGGTCCCGAGGGTCACGGGTTCAAACCCGGCCGAGGTCGATGGAAAAATCCAAGGAGCAAGTCCTGTGGGAGGGACTTTAAGCCATGGGCCCCGAGACTGAAGATTTTCAGGCTCGTAAAAGATCCTTATGCCTGAATGGAAAGGCCTCTAAGCAAAATTTACCGAATTTTCCCATCCTAGTACTACCTTGGTTTCCTAGATGTCAGTATGAGGCAGAACACTGACCATGGACCACTCAAATGACATCTATACGAAAACAAGTGTAACTAAATTAGTATGGTTCAAATTCTTCCCTGCAGGGGAAGAACACCTAAATCTCTGTTAAGGGAAACATGGGCTTACAAGATATAAGAAAACATACTGTAATATGAAGAAATGAGGACGAGACCGCTTGTTACCAAATTAAGTTTTGAGGTTCAAATTCATTTAACTAAGGGAAAAGGTATGAAGAATGCTCTTATATGTCAGATGATCAATTTCAATCATCATTGGAAAGCTTGCTGTATTGTAACAATGGAACTGAACTTCGCAAACCGCAGCACACAAAATGAGATGCATGGCAGTTGCCATTTTACAATTTGACACTATGATGCAATAATGACAAGGAACAAAATTGCTGCATTCAGGAAATTAATCTTTCACAGTTTTTCTTTCGTTATAATAAAGAATCATGCATCCACTTTCATATGTAAGGCAATACCAACTACCTAAAGCTCCGTCTGCCATTTAGGAACACATTGTATAACTGCAAAATTTAACTAATTTTTTTAATACCTTACAACACAATACACAGTTTCTGTCTCTGCAGTTTTGTATGTGAAATCATTCAACTCCACTATGAACATAATTCAAAGTATTTTTTTAGATTTTTCTTATATCTCACATCTCTTAGTAAATTCTGTAATTGTGTTTAAATACATATGGATTTAAAATAAAACAAAACTAAGTGCAAGTAAATATTATATGACAAAAAATTAGGATAAGTATATTATGAACATGAATGGATTTAATATACGTAGGAAATAACACTATGAGGTTTCTTTTAATTATTATTAATGAGTTGGTTATTTTGACTCGCCTCATATTTCTTGATTTTTATGGTGACAAGGTTTCATTGCTTATGCGTGACATTATTGATGCATTTCAACTGTTGCTTTGATGTCCATCCTGGATGGACAATGTCGCACATAAGTGACAAAACCCGATCTGCATAAAAATCCAGAAAGATTTTTATTTACCGGTATTTATTTATTTATTTTACCTGATGGAGTTAAGACCATAAGGTCTTCTCTTCCACTTCACCAGGGTTAAATTATACATACAGTAAGAATTATGGTTGATACATAATAGATATATGGGGCACGCCGCAGCATAGTGGTTAAGGCACTGAGCTACAAGCCGGAGGGTCGAGGGTTCAAGTCCCGTTGGGGTCAGGATTTTTAAACTGACCCAAACCCTCTGGCGGCACTATGGCCCTGGGGTCGACTCAGCCTCTAACGGAAATGAGTACCAGACGCTTGTTCTGGGGTAAAGGCAGCCGTCACGCAGGGCTGACAACCCAAACTAGTAATTCAATTGAATGATTCCAAAATACCCCTCCTGCAGAGCATCCCGGCTGACATCAAGTGCCGATTGTCTAAAAAAGTGGGAGCCTTAACCTCCTACTACCCCAAAGGCCTCCTGAGGCCTGTTGTGGGATCACTTTACCTTTACATAATAGATATAAACTACACAATATAAATTTGACAAAGGTAAGAAGGAAAAATAGTAATAATAATAATAGTTAAGTTATGTAGATAGGAAATAACACTATGAGGTTTTTTAATATTGTTTATTTTTTATTTCACTCACCTCATACTTCATATTTTATGAAGTATGAGGTGAGTGAAATAAAAAATAAACAATAATAATAATAGTAAAATAATAATAATAATAATAATAATATAATAATAATAATAATAATAATAATGAAATATGAGGTGAGTCAAATAACCAACTCATTAATAACGCAAATGGATTAAAACAATTTGTCTAATCATATTTGAAGAGAAAAATTATACGCTCAGACCGGGACTTGAACCCGGGACCCTTGGTTCTCTAGACCAAGTGCTCTACCAACTGAGCTACCTGAGCAAGCACCGATCTAAACGCAAATCTTTCTCTATATACATTGTAATTCCCATCCACCAAATGCTATCGGTGCTTGCTCAGGTAGCTCAGTTGGTAGAGCACTTGGTCTAGAGAACCAAGGGTCCCGGGTTCAAGTCCCGGTCTGAGCATATAATTTTTCTCTTCAAATATGATTTATCCATCATTGAGATGTACGAAATCAATAATAAAAAAATTGTCTAATGTTTTTATTATTGATTTAACATTTCTCACTGAAAGATAAATTATATTTGAAGAGAAAATTTTTTGCCTAGACCAAGACTCGAACCCGGGACCTTTGGCTTGCCGGGCCAAATGCTCTACCAACTGAGCTACCGAGGCGAGTTAAGATCTAGATGTTGTAATTCCCTCTCGCCAAATGCTTTTGAAACCATTGCTTCTATCTTTGCAAATGGCGGCTTCTTAGTTAAGAAGACATTTATTGGGAATTTAACATTACATTATAAAGCCAGTAAGGCTTCTAATGATGTTTTTATTATTGATTTAACATTTCTCACTGAAAGATAAATTATATTTGAAGAGAAAAATTTTCGCCTAGACCGATACTCGAACCCGGGACCTTTGGCTTGCCAGGCCAAATGCTCTACCAAGTGAGCTACCGAGGCGAGTTGCAATCTAGACGCAAATTTTTCTCTTATATACATTGTAATTCCCTCTCCCAATTGGCGAGAGGCGAGTTGCGATCTAGATGCAAATTTTTCTCTTATATACATTGTAATTCCCTCTCGCCAATTGGGAGAGGGAATTACAACGTATATAAGAGAAAAATTTGCATCTAGATCGCAACTCGCCTCGGTAGCTCAGTTGGTAGAGTATTTGGCCCAGCAAGCCAAAGGTCCCGGGTTTGAGTCTCGGTCTAGGCAAAAATTTTTCTCTTCAAATACAATTTGTCTGTTCATTCTTACCTCTCATAGTTGTTTTTGTCGAACATATGTTTCAAGGCTTCTTAGCCCCATCATCATCGATTACAGTCTGTAAGACTAAGAAGCCTTGAAACATATGTTCGACAAAAACAACTATAAGAGGTAAGAATGAACAGTTGAAATGTTTTAATTATTAAACAACCCTCTTAATGTTACTTCCTATTGTATTTTAAAATCAATGGATTATTTACTCCATGGCATGATTGAATAGAACGCCCTTGGCCTACCAGCCAGCTGCTGGCCTCACATCCACATGTATCTCATACAGAGGTCGACAATCATCCAGCCAATATAGGGGTAACATTTGTCAATATGTTGGGTCCCCCAGCTATTATATAGCTGGTTTTCTCAACTTGGAGTCACTACTTATTGAAACTACCTAAATTCCTCATGATTCTATACCCTGTTCACTCTTCAAGCGATCCTTGTCAAAACAAAACCATGTGACCTGCTCGCTTTTCATTGGTTATAGACACCAACGTACATTGTATAAACAATATCCTTCCGCCATTTGCACTACAATTACTGTCACTTTTGACAGGGAGATGACACAGCAACAGAAAACTCGATACTTTCAGCCATTTTGTTTTATGAGAATCAACTAAAGCATGACTCAAATGCATCACCCATATGTAATGAACTATTTTAAGTTGTAATTATTGATTAGGAATATTTTAGAGTATTTTGTATGTTTTGAAAATTAATTTTTTCATTCACAAAGAATAACACGTATATTCAGAGGACATATTTTTAATTTAATGAAGGGAACTACTTTTTTGCGTACTTATTGCTTCTATAACATACGTCGGTGTCCATAACCAATGAAAAGTGAGCAGGTCACATGGTTTTGTTTTGACGAGGATCACTTTAAGACCGAACAGGGTATAGGTGTACACCATTCCCATATTGGGGAAAATTTCATGAGAAAATGTCTTCACCCACGGGGACCACCACATGTTCCATAATTCTGCATCAAGGCATGAATGCCTTAGATTAGGTACTTGATTACACCATGGGACTAGAAGTGATTATAAGATACAAATTTATAAATAACATAATTCTTTTTCACTGCACTATGAATTACATAAATGTTATGATTGCAGTGAAAGACCTGCCCTCAGGCAGAATTACTATGGATGGATGGATGAATTACATAAAAGTAGACCTTTCTATTTCGATGTTTTTATTTAAATTAACATTTTTCAATTCTGGATAGAATTTAATTTAAGAAAGAAATATTAATGCTCGAACTGGGATTCGAACCCTGAATCTCTGATTCTGTACATCAGTATAATTCCAATTACCATTCAAGCACCAATAAGAAGATCAACATTTCCAAAAGAACTTACTGTTTGGGAAAAGATCTACATTCAAAAGAGTGAAAAGAAGAAATTGATGAACTTTGAAATTCCCGGTGAGAATGACCTAGTTTTGAGGTTTTTCAGTCAGCCAATGGAAGGACCAAAAGACAGCTCTTCAAGACGACAGAACAACGGTCGTGACAATACTGAGGACGGAACAGAAACTATGTTCCGAAACTAGTTTATAGTCAAATAAGAACAATATGAGGTGAGTGATAAAAATTCTACCTTAATTTCTTTTTACTTATACAATTCTCGTTCATCCAAAGGCCGATAGCTGTCGCTACCAACACGCCAACTGACGTCTTCTATTCAGATGTATTTTTATTGAGAATTTATACAGTACTTTTGAATGGGTAAAGCTTCATATTTTGAAGTTTTTATTTGAATTAACACTTCAATTCTGGATAGTTAATTTAAGAAAAAATCATCAAAACATGAAGATTTACCATTCAAAAGAAATGTATAAATTCTCAATAAAAATACTTCTGAATAGAAGATGTCAGTTGACGTGTTGGTAGCGATGGCTATCGGCCTTCGGATGAATGAGAATTGTATAAGTAGAAAGAAACGTTGGTGTTCTTATAGGTGCTTGAATGGTGTAATTGGAATCATACTGATGTACAGAATCAGAGATCCAGGGTTTGAATCCCAGGTCAAGTACTATTTTTTCTTTCTTAAATTAGACATTCTATAATTAAATATAAGAAGTAAGAAATGTTGATTGTAATGAATATAATTTAACTGGAACTGATCTTAAAACGCAGATGATGAAACATTGTTTTCAAAAGGTCTCCATATTAGAATAACTTAAAGAAGTTTAATAATTTAGTTTAAACGACTTACTTACCAGGTAAAAATTATATAATTAACATCTTATTACATAACCTCAACGGTGCTTTAATATGAATTTCAAAAGTGTTGATGGCATTAGGCCTACTAAAATAATGAATTACCCAGAATTCTGTATGGTTGTAAAAATGAAAATGATATATTGATATACCAATTCTGTAAACACTTCTAGCCTGCTAGCGTGTTTATGATAGCTAAAATTAAATTTCAACATATCTTTGCTTAAATCACATTAGATATTTTTCATTAAATAAAAATTAACTACAAAGAATCAACAAAATATTAAGTTTATAACGAAATTATAAATAATTTAAAGGTAACATACGCACACTTTGTATTCAGTACAAAAGCCGATTGGTTAATTAACAAGACATAATATTCAACTAGTTGGATTTTGTGCTGCAGGTTGACGGATTTCTTCTGATGTTGGAAGATTTTCATCTGATTCTGTGTTTGATATTTCATCTTCTATTTCAGCTGGTGAATAGGGTTTTGACAATTTCTGTGACTTATTTGTAAGTTCTTCAGAATCTGAAAGCTTACATGCCTCATTTACGTGACGATTGAAGATATCAGATTTATCTGCATACACATGGTGGCCAGCACCCTGTATCACCTGTAATTCAACATTAATTTAGAACATCTGCAAAAAAAATCAATAATAAACTTTATAGGAATTAGATAAAAGATGGGAGTATGAGGTGAGATGATAAAAAATGTTCTTAAATTTTTTAAAAGAAAACTTAATGCTTGAACTGGGACTTGAACCCTGGACCTCTGGTTCTATGCACCAGTATGCAGTCCATTACACCATTCAAGACACAATACAAACTGCATATTGGTGTATAGAACCACGGGTCCAGGGTTCAGGTCCCGATTCAAGCATCTAAATTTCCTTTTTTTTTAATTTTAGAAAGAAAAATTAATGCTCGGACTGTTATTCGAACCCTGGATCTCTGACTCTGCACATCAGTATGATACCGATTACACCATCCAAACTCTAATATGGTAATCGAATCCCAGTCCGAGCATTAACATTTCTTTCTAAAATAAAACTATGTCCAATTCTAGAAAATGTTAACTTAAAATATAACATCAAAAAAGTTGAAATTTCTTTTCAAAATAATATTGTCCAGTGTTGGAAAGTGTTAATATTTAAAAATATAACATTAAAATGATTCTTAAATTTAATCAATGGGGCCAAAAAATTTGAGTTAACTGCTGCAGCAATTAAAAAAAAATCTTCAATTTATTAATGAAAATTTATTGTATATGTGTTGTATTGATTATAAAGATTCCCTACAAGTTGTAAAGAGAGAAAAAATATTAATTTTTATCAGTAGACCATTTTAAATCTAAGGCTACATAAAATCCAGAATCCTTGATTATTCAGCTGGCCGTGTATTCTAACGTGTTTTTTATCTATTTTCTATAGAAGGTAAAGTGATCCCATTACAGGCCTTAGGAGGCCCTTGGGATAGTAGAAGGTTAAGGCTCCTACTTTTTCTGCATAATCAGCACTTAATGTTAGTCAGATTGTCAGCCCTACATGACAGCCACTTTTATCTCCAGAACAAGTGTCTGGTACTCATTTCCATTAGAAGTTGAGTCCATACAAGGGTCATAGTGCTGCCAGAAGGTTTAAAAATTCTGACCTACCGGGACTCAAACCCTCGACCCTCCTATAGAACATTGATTTAATTTTATGAGATGATTATTAAAATGAAATAGACTATTATTATATTTTATTACTACAGTGAAACTCAGGATTTGTAATGGGGAACCCATTGTCTCCATTTCTATCAAATTTTTATGAGCAATTTTGAATTCCATATAACAAAGCAAACCCATTTTTTAACTTTAGGTACAGATATGTGGATGTCATAATCTCAATTGTGGAAGATGCATACAAACTTTCTCAACAATACTGCTGATGTATACCTAAGAGCTGATATGTATAGCCCATAATGTATTCCACTTTTGGTGCCATAATCCTTTAAGGTTAGGTCACTTCCTTTACCAATTATGTTTAATTGGGTCTAAAGTTCTAAACTATATAAGCATAAAAAACTTATATTAAATTAATGTTGGGAAGTAAACATTATGAGGTATAATCATTAAAATTTAATTAAATTATTTTTAGTCTGTTCACCTTACCTCAATATTAATGTTGATTTGGGATTCATAGGAAAGAAACTCATATGGAAAATTTTAATAAATCAACAGGGTTCAATCCAATTGGACATAAATTACCAGCCTTTAATAGTTTAACTCATAGATTGGTAAACTTATCCTTAAACGAAGAAGATTTCAAACAGGAGAAAAAAACATAATCAATTAGCAAGAGAAAACGGGTTTGATGAAAAAATGGTACACAAAAGAATAGAAAAGTATAAGAAACAAAAAATAATAAACAAAAGTACTCTTGAAAAAGAAAAACCACCTATGAAAAAATATAGAAAATTCACATATCACCCTTGGGTACACAATAAATTCCAAAAGATATTTGAGAAGTTTAATATTAAACTAGCACCAAAATATAATTACAGTTTAAATAAACTAATAAAAACCAACAAAAATAAAAAATCAGGAATATATCAAATTGAATGTACGTGTTGTGAAAAGATATATACAGGAAAAACAAAAAGAAACCTAAAAATTAGAACCAAAGAACACATAAGAAATATTAAAATGGGGGAATAGAAAAATCTGCAGTTGCTGTTCATGTTTGGTCTGAAAAACATATTATAAATTCGGACACTAAATTATTAAAACAGTTAGAAAATACAAAAGAGTTGACTATTTGGGAAAAAATTTAAATTCAGAAGAACAAAAACAGAGTATGAAATTTGAAATACCAACTGAGCGTCACCTTGTTTGGCGGTTCTTTGCCCAACCACAGGATGGAGCTGACATCGACATCCAGGGTGTACAACATGCAAGATGATTATGATATAATCGAAACATGTTCAAGAACAAATCAACATTAATATTGAGGTAAGATGAACAGATTAAAAATAATTTAATTAAAATAACCTCAAAATATCGCTTCCTAAAATAAAATATTAATTACAAAATATAAAAAAAAAATTAATTAACATAAGGGTTGGAAATTTTCATGACTCACCTCATATTTGTAGATTTCTTGAAGATCAGTTTCAAAATGTTACTTATTCATTATCAATTCTTTGTAACTCAATGAAAATGATATGTAACAAATCGGAACTGATTTTCAATAAATATATAAATATAAAGTGAGTCATAAAAATTTCTAACTATATATTAACTAAAACAAACCTCATAGTGTCACTTCCTTTAAATATTAATAAAAAATTTAATTTAAAATTCTATTCACAATTAAATATGGGAAATAACATTATGAGGTTCTTCTAAAACATTTGGAAAAACTAATTAATATAATAAATTTGGGAATTTTTACACTGTGAGGTTTTCTTAATAGGAATCAAATGAATCGTGAATTTTTTCTTACCTCATACATCTATGTTTTTAACACAGAACTGCATTTTTTACGTTTCTGAAGTGTTCTTATTTGCAAATATAAAAAAAATGGTAAAATTGAAAAATCAGCTATAGCAGCACATAGTTTATTAGAGAATCATAGAATTGAAAACGAAGCAAAACTTTTGAAACATCAATTTAAACCTTTGGAATTAACAGTTTCAGAAAAGATTTATATTTAAAAAAACATACTAGAACCACGAACTTCGAGGTTCCAGACGAATCAAGTTTGATTACAAATTCTTCAAAAGTATACCAGATGGCAGTTTAGAAAATTACCGGAATAATAAAAAACTGACAGTCGTGAAAACAGCTGGAGATGGGAATAATGTATATACTGATACTACAGTTCTATGTTAAAAAACATAGATGTACGAGGTAAGAAGAATTCATGATTCATTTGATTCTTTGTTAATATTATTCGTTTTTAAACATCTTAATGATGGACAAATTATATTTGAAAAGAAAAATATATGCCTAGACTGGTGTTTGAACCCAGGACCTTTCACTCTCTATGTCAATGCTCTTCCATCTGAGCTACCTAGGCCTCCAAATCTAAATGCGTATTTTTCTCTTATACATAGTTAATTCCCTAACCCCAAATGCTACTGGCTTTATAAGTAATGTTTAAATTCCCAATAAAAAAGCCTTCTTAATAAAGAAGCCGCCATTTGCAAAAATCGTAGCAACGGCTCGTAGCATTTGGGGTTAGGGAATTAACTATGTATAAGATAAAAATATGCGTTTAGATTGGAGGCCTAGGTAGCTCAGATGGAAGAGCATTGACATAGAGAGTCAAAGGTCCTGGGTTCAAACCCCAGTCTAGGCATATATTTTTTTTTTCAAATATCATTTGATTCTTATTTGGAAAAACCTTTAGAATTGACAGTTTGGGAGAAGATATATATTCAGAAGAACAAATTTGGATCCATGAATTTCAAAATTCCCAATGAACAGGACCTGATCTTGAAGTTCATCAAATCAACACCAGATGGCAACCTTATAGAAGGAGATTCCAACAAAAATCCAGTAGTCATAATGTTGATTGAAAATTGGAGGGATATTCCTCTTGAAAACTCCAGTTCCCATGTTCAAGAAAAATAAACTATGAGGTAAGATAAGAAATGACTCATTCATTCCTTGAAATTTCATATTTATTTATGACATATTGTACGTCGTGTCCTTTACACCATCGCAGTCAATGATAATGCACACATCAAGCATCTTGGCTCAAAATAAAGGCCCGTAAGCGATCTCTACTAGATACTAGGTCAACTGCAAGTAACTTGAATGTTAATTCTAAATCAAATAAAAATGTTTTACATGCAACTAATAAAGTAAAGCTGTACATACCTGTATGTTTACATATGATTCTGTACGTTTTTGTTTTATTACCTCTCCTGACAGATTATCAACCCAAGATCGGGAGCCGTACAATAATGTGACAGGGATTTCTTTGTTTAGGGAATCTATTCTATTACACATTGGACGTTTGGCCCAACCAAAACCAGTCATCATGGCATGAAAGGCAGATTCTCCACTGAAAAATAAAAAGTGTAGTTTAAAATCTAATTAGTGCAATAATTTCAATTATTTTTAAGAGAACTTGTTTTCTATTAATAAGTAGTAGAGAACATATTTTTAATGACTCACCTCATATAATTTCAAATATCTTTGATACCGGTGGTTTCAGACAATATCTTGTCCCTCTTCAGTCATGGCTTCCATGAATCAATATTAATACCGTTTTAATAAAAATTAACTATCGTAGCCGAGTGGTTAAGGTAGGAAGCCTTGGCGCAGAGCTACGGGACTTGCGCTGGTTCGAGTCTCCATGGGGGAAGAAATTTTCTCATGGTATTTCGGCCAGTATGGGACCGGTGCCCACCCAGCATCGTGAGGCAATTGGGTAGCTACAATAAGTAGCGGCTCCAGGTTGAGGAACCAGCTATAACGGCTGGGGGACTCGACATGCTAACCACATGCCACCCCTACACCGGCTGTTGATCATCTACCTCTGTGATTGACACACGTGGATGTGAAGGGCTAGCAGCCGGCTGGTAAAAAGGGCAACTGCTGAAAAGTGGAAAGACCCTCAATCGGAATCGGAACTATCGGTAAGTTTTGAAAAATTTGTATGAAGCTTACCTGGGGGTTTGAGCATTGCAGTGATATACGTACTGAGGAATAATATTAACATTTTCATTTAATACTGATGTAAATTTCTCAATTAGATCTGGACGAAATTTTTCAATTACCCACTGGCCTGTAAAAATAAATGACAAGTCATCATTATAATTACCTGAAGCATTGCAATCTGGGAATGAATCATCACAATTGTTTTTTAAAACTGAAAGTCATGATTGCATCATACTTACCTAATGGACCTGCCAATCTCACTGCCCACAATGGGTTCAAAGGTTGGGTAGCAAAAGCAAGAGCTCTGACCCACAGAGGAATATTGTACTTCTGAGCTATGTCTGCAGGTTTTTCTGGAAAGCCCCATGGATCTGCCAATATCAGATGTGTTACTCTGTAAAATATATATTTTTTAATTTAATATTTTTAAAAAATTAATATATATCATACAATTGTTAGCATCATTACTTATGGAGCGGAACTTTGGCCATTAACAACAAAATCAAATAAGTATCTTTTGGCAACAGAAATGGATTTTATACGAAGGGCAGCATGAATTTCAAGAAGAGAAAAAATTAGAAACATAAGGGAGAAAATGAAGATTGAAGACACTATTTTAGATTATATTAAAACTCAGCAATTAAGATGGTACAGACATGTCCAGCGAATGGAAAAGGATCGGTTACCAAAATGTGTTTTGGAATGGAAAGCTGAGGGAAAATGAAGCAGAGGAAGACCTAAAACGTCCTGGAGTCAGGGAATATATTTATACATGAAGGAGAAACATCTACAACCATACAACCAGGAGATTGGATGGACCAACAAAATTGGCTATTAGGAATCGGATCAAAGACATTAATCAATCGATGATCTATCTATCTATCTAATTTAATATTTAAAGAAAGTGAGACTATGACATTTATTTTAATTAGTAGGAGTTAGAATATTCACAACTCACCTCTATTTTTTTTCTATTTCCTTAGTAAATTTAATTGTTTTATTATGAAAATTCAGAAGTTTTACAGCATATTCCATGTGATTGTGACTGACTATTACTATGATGTCCACCACTGTGGTCTCGAGGTAGCGTGCTGCCTTGTCACGCAGCGGGCCCGGGTTCGATCCCCGGTCGGGGCAGTTTTTCTGGGTGAGGTTTTTATCGGGGTTTTTCCTCACCTGTAAGACAAATGACAGCAGGAAAACTTTAAGGCCCAAACAGTCCCCAAAAGCATATGGCCATGAACATCATCTTTATCATTATCATCATCATCATCAACCTTCACTGGTGTGAAAAGCAACACGAAGCTACCACAACTACAATTCCCTAGCAAAGCATAGCATGAAAATGCTATGATTGCAGTGAAAGACCTGCCCTCGGGCAGAATTACTATGGATGGATGGATTGCTATAATAGTCCACCGCTGTGGTCTGGAGGTAGCGTGTTGCCTTGTCACGCAGCAGACCCAAGTTCAATTCCTGGTCGGGACAGCTCCTGGGTGAGGTTTTTTTTTCGGGGTTTCTCCTCACCTGTAAGACAAATTTCAGGAAGCTTAGGGCCCAACAGTCCCCAAAAATCATCCGGTCATCATCATCATCCTATAATTCCCTAGTAAAGCTGCAAAGCATATCATGAAAATGCAGTTAAATACCTGCCCTCGGGCAGAATTACTATGGATGGATTGCTATGATATTGTCCACATATGTACACCAAAATTTGAACATCAAAGGGGTGTGCTTTCATTATCTGACATTCTAAGTTGCCCATAAACACATTTGCCAAAAATGAGGATAATGGATTTCTCATTGCAAGCCCCATTCTTTATCTGTAGTATTTTCCTCTATAAGTGAAGAATGTTTGTTCAATGCACAATTTGGTTAATTTCAGGTATCCTCTCTGCTCTCAAAATGTATCTTTTTTTCATTTGTCCAAAATTTCTATTGTTTTATCTGTTGGAATGTTTGTGAACAATGAGGAGATATCAAATGAGACCAATCTTTCAGAAGGTTCAATTTCTATATTTTCTAATTTCTTTTATCAATTGACAAGAACTTTACACGTAAGATACAAGTATGAGGTAAGTCTTCAATATTCTAACTCCTATTAATTATATACAATTTTTTTTAATTTACATAAATTAATAATTTTAATAAATATAGAAATTAATGACACTTAAAAGATGGATGAAGGAAAGCTATGGTAATAAATGTTAAAAGAGAAACAACTATGAAAAGAGAAGGAGGCTGTATACTGAAAAATTGGACCTAGAATAAAAGGGCTATAATTATTGTGAAAAAATCCAAATCCTGACCCAGATGAAATTTTTTTCTCTAGTTACAGTTATCTAGGTAAATGAATTTTAAAAATTGGAAAACAGTATATTTAAGAGAGATAGATAGAACATTTAAAATGTAATACCATACTACTGCCAGCAACGGAGCCATATAAGAAAAGTCATCGAAAAAAAGAAACAGAGAGAAAAAGAGATCGACGAAGATTTCTACGCCTCAGATGCCATGGTAAACAGAGAGTGGACTGGAAGTAACCAACCACAAAGGCACAGAATCATAGGTTTAGCAACACACGGATATCATCACAAAATGTGCAAAAATACAAAATTCCACCATCCGAGTGATTCGTGTGAATGCAAGATATGCGACCAAAAGTGTGAGCGATACCATTACAAACAATGCAGAATATGGACAGGATCACTGAACAAACTCATAAAAGACAAATCATAAACTTATAACTTAATGCTCTTTCGAGTGCCTCTTACCAATTTATTATAAAATGAAAAAAAAAAATCAAAATATTTGTAACTATAATTACAATGACTATTTAACTCATGCCCCAAATGGTAGTCAATGACAAATCACGTTTCAATGAATTTTGTTTTACAATCAATGACATTCATGTTTCACCTTGCACTTTTTTGAATTTTTCTTTATCAGCTACTGCTTTAGTGATAAAGGAAGCTCCTCCTTTATAATATTCTGAACAGGTCAGAGCATTATTTTTCTCCAACAAATACATTGAATATAGCAAATAATGAATAGATTCCTTGATTTTACTGAGTTGTTTACAAAAAAAATTAATGAATAACCTATAATGTTAATTATAATATACATAGGTAGAATTTTTTACCACTCATCTCATATTGTTCTTATTTGACTATAAACTAGTTTCGGAACATAGTTTATAGTCAAATAAGAACAATATGAGGTGAGTGATAAAAAATTCTGCCTTAATGAATATACCTCATAGTGGGAATTCCTAAAATAAATAATTATAATATACAGTTTGATTTGTTTAATTTTTCCTCCATTAGGGTATATTCTTGCAATATTGGGATCCTATTTGGCAATAAATAATATGATCAAGTTGCAGTGAATGAACATAACCTCACATTTTTATATTTTAATATAATAAATTTGGGAATTTTTAACATCATGAGGTTTTATTAATAAGAATTAAATGAATCATGAATTCTTCTTACCTCATACTTCTATGTTTTTTTAAACACAGCACTGCAGTATCAGCGACCATCGTCACCACCCTCAGCTGTTTTCACGACTGTCAATTTTTTTCTTTTGCCGGTAATTATCCAGACTGTCATCTGGTGTTCTTTTGAAGGACACCAGAAGGCAGTTTAGAAAATAATTCCTTCAAAAGAACACCAGATGGCAGCCTGGATAATTATCGGAAAAGAAAAAATTGACAGTCGTGAAAACAGTTGAGGATGGTGACGATGGTCGCTGATACTGCAGTGCTGTGTTTAAAAAACATAGAAGTATGAGGTAAGAAGAATTCATGATTCATTTAATTCTTAATAACCTCACATTTCTGATTTGTTTTCAAACATTGCCGTTTACATTAAATATATAAGTATTTTAAAATACCGGTAACTATATTTAAATAATGATTTTTGAGTAAACAGTTTAATTTTATTCATTAGATAGTCAATTTTGGAATATATTAAACAGTACCAACTAAATTGGAAACACTATCTTGAAAGAATGAGTTCAAATCGGATCTTCAAAGCTGTTTATAATTATATACCAAGAGGACGAAGATCACTGGGCTGTCCTATGAAATGCTGGAGGGAAAATTTTCTATAGGATCGTAACAGGCCTTGGCCTAATACTTGAAAGGAAAAAGAAAGAAGAAGAAATAGTCATAACAAATGCCAATCTTCATTTTAAAATCCTTTAGATGAACTCACGAGTCACGAAGTTTATTGATGATTTGGAAATCTCTTGTTGACATTACTTATGATGATATTTCTGTTGAAATAATTATTTTATCATAAAATAAAAACACCATTTAATATGGGAAAATATAAGTTCCATATCAGTAAAACTAAATATATGGTCACACGTAGAAATTCAGTATATAATGGAAATGGACAGCTAATGACAAATGAGGGAAATTTTGAGGAAGTGGCTGAATTCAAATACCTAGGAACAATAATCACAAATAGGAATGAGATGCACAAAGAAATTAAACATAGGCTCAATTCAGGAAATGCGTGCTATTATGTATTGCAGAGACTTTTGATGTCCCAACTACTTTCAAAAAACATTAAGCTAAAAATATATAAAACTATTATTCTACCAGTTATATTATATAGGTGCAAAACATGGACTCTTACTTCAAGGGAGGAAAGGAGATTACGAGTATTTGAGAATAAAGTTCTTAGGAAAATTTTTGGACCAAAGAGAGATGAACAGACAGGTGAATGGAGAAGACTACTAACAATGAACTACATGGTCTTTATAGGAAGCCAGATATAATAAGAACAGTTAAGTCTCATAGACTGCGATGGGCAGGACATGTTGCACGTATGGGGAATGAAAGACGTGCATGGAAGCTTCTTGTAGGAAAGCCAGAGGGAAAACGCCCAGTTGGTAGACCAAGAATGAGGTGGGAGAACAACATTAACTATGATTTGAGGGAAGTAGATTATACAGGGAATGATTGGACAGCATTAGCTCAGGATAGGGATGTATGGAGAGTTTATGTCCGCGCGGCCATGAACCTACGGGTTTGATAGTGCCAGTGAGTAAGTAAGTAAGTAAGTATAGTTCTATTTTGTTAGAAAGTCTATTAGGTTCAATGAATTAACATGAAAAAATGTAAAATGCATACTTGGAATCATCTGGGCTTGAAGGTCATGGGAAGCATGATGTTGCTTTTCTCAGAGTTTTTATATTTGTGAGATGAAACATCAAAAAAGTAACATGATGACCACACTTTTCAAGGCCAGAATATTTAAGTCATATTGCAACACCAGCTACGAAAAAATTAATATTTAATAATATAAGGTTTTTCCACTTTTGTGAGATAGTTCATTCTCTCTCAAGCTACTTTATTGTTCTAATAGTATCACATTTTTATTAATACAAAATTTTTAAGAAAAAGAAAAAACACATTATAAAACTAGCAAAAGAGAATGGTTTTCAGGAAAAGATGATTCATAAGAAAATAAATTCAAGAAACAAAAAATGATAAATATGAAAGTTGAAAGTACTGATGTTTTTATTATTAATTTAACATTTCTCAATGAAAGATAAATTAAATTTGAAGAGAAAAATTTTCGCCTAGACCGGGACTCGAACCCGGGACCCTTGGCTTTCCGGGCCAAGCGCTCTACCAACTGAGCTACCGAGGCGAGTTACGATCTAGACGCAAATTTTTCTCTTATATACGTTGTAATTCCCTATTGCCAAATGCTTTTGAAACCATTGCTTCTATCTTTGCAAATGGCGGCTTCTTAGTTAAGAAGACATTTATTGGGAGTTTAACATTACTTTATAAGCTAATAAGGCTTCCAATGATGTTTTTATTATTAATTTAACATTTCTCAATGAAAGATAAATTAAATTTGAAGAGAGCGCTTGGCCCGGAAAGCCAAGGGTCCCGGGTTCGAGTCCCGGTCTAGGCGAAAATTTTTCTCTTCAAATTTAATTTATCTTTCATTGAGAAATGTTAAATTAATAATAAAAACATCATTAGAAGCCTTACTAGCTTATAAAGTAATGTTAAATTCCCAATAAATGTCTTCTTAACTAAGAAGCCGCCATTTGCAAAGATAGAAGCAATGGTTTCAAAAGCATTTGGCGATAGGGAATTACAACGTATATAAGAGAAAAATTTGCGTCTAGATCGTAACTCGCCTCGGTAGCTCAGTTGGTAGAGCGCTTGGCCCGGAAAGCCAAGGGTCCCGGGTTCGAGTCCCGGTCTAGGCGAAAATTTTTCTCTTCAAATTTAATTTATATGAAAGTACTCTTCAGGCAGATAAAGAAACTGGTAAAAAATTCAAGAAATTTACATACCATCCTTTAGTATCTAATAAGTTTCAAAAAATTTTCAGCAAATTTAACATTAAATTAGCACCAAAAAATGATTACAGTTTGAATAAATTAATCAAAACCAACAAAAATGAAAAAAATTGAAGACGGCAACAAATCAGGAATTTATTAAATTGGTTATGAAGATTGTGAAAAAATATACATAGGAAAAACAAGGTACTTATATACAAGATTGAAAGAACACCTTAGAAATGTTAAAAATGGAGAAATAGAAAAATCTGCAAAGCTGCACATGCATGGTCAGAAAAATACAGAATTGAAACTAAGGCCAAATTGCTAAAATAGTTAGAAAAATCTAATGAACTCACAATTTGGGAGAAAATATTACATCCTAAAATAAACCAATAAAAATGTATGCCTAGACGGGGGTTCGGAATGATATAAATAAGAGAAAAATTAGCAATTAGATTGGGGGCCTAGGTAGCTCAGTTGAAAAGAGCACTAGTGTATAGAACTAAAGACCCTGGGTTTGAAACCCCAGTGTAAGCGTAATTTTTCTCTTAAAATATAATTTGTCATTCAGTGAGAAATATTAAATTTAAAATAAAAACATCTAATGAAATCTTATTAAAAAAGTTAATACTAAGGCTGAGGGATTGTGTCATGCTAGGTAGCTCAGTTGAAAAGAGCACTAGTGTATAGAACTAAAGACCCTGGGTTTGAAACCCCAGTGTAAGCGTAATTTTTCTCTTAAAATATAATTTGTCATTCAGTGAGAAATATTAAATTTAAAATAAAAACATCTAATGAAATCTTATTAAAAAAGTTAATACTAAGGCTGAGGGATTGTGTCATGCTAATCGAGTGACTCACTGTACCGTTATCTGTTAATCAGTGACAATAGCAATCAGCCTTGGACTTCAGAGCTGTCATGCCATAAAATAATTTTAATTTTATGATCATATTTATACTTATTCAGGAAAAAATATGACTTCAATTTGTAATATTTATCTAGACATGAGGAATATCTTTGAAAATTCAACCAGTAAATCCACCTATATATCAAATATTGTGAGAAGTAAAATTATTTATTTTCTTTCACTACAATAATTTTCTTCTTTTTGTAAGCCCATGTTTCCCTTAACAGAGATTTAGGCACTCTATCCCTACAGGGAAGAATTTGAACCATACTAATTTATATTTGAAAAGAAAAATATATGCCTAGACTGGAGTTTGAACCCAGGACTTTGACTCTCTATGTCAATGCTCTTCCATCTGAGCTACCTAGGCCTCCAATCTAAACGCGTATTTTTCTCTTATACATAGTTAATTCCTGAACCCCAAATGCTAAGAGCCATTGCTACGATTTTGCAAATGGTGGTTTCTTTATTAAGAAGACTTTTTATTGGGAATTTAAACATTACTTATAAAGCCAGTAGTGCTTCTTTCAATGTTAATATTATTCGTTTTTAAACATCTTAATGATGGACAAATTATATTTGAAAAGAAAAATATACGCCATTTGCAAAATCGTAGCAACGGCTCTTAGAATTTGGGGTTCGGGAATTAACTATGTATAAGAGAAAAATACGCATTTAGATTGGAGGCCTAGGTAGCTCAGATGGAAGAGCATTGACATAGAGAGTCAAAGGTCCTGGGTTCAAACCCCGGTCTAGGCATATATTTTTTCTTTTCAAATATGTTTAAAAACGAATAATATTAACATACTAATTTAGTTACACTTGTTTTCGTATAGATGTTATTTGAGTGGTCCGAGGTCAGTGTTCTGCCACATACTGACCTTTAGGAAACACTCGAACGAACCTTACTTTTGTACTGCTAAATTATTGTAAATAAGATTTAGAGAGAATTGATAATGATGCTTAATGCGTCAAAACCTTGGTATTCAAGAAATCTACAAATACAGGAAATTCACATATCACCATTGGGCACACAATAAATTCCAAAAGATATTTGACAAATTTAATATTAAATTAGCACCGAAAAATGATCACAGTTAAATAAACTGATAAAAACCAATAAAAATGAAAAAAAACTGATTGAAGTAAAAAATCAGGAATATATCAAATTGAATGTACTGGTTGTGAAAATATATATATAGGGAAAACAAAAAGAAACCTGAAAATTAGAACCAAGGAACACATAAGAAATATTAAAAATGGGGAAATAGAAAAATGTGCAGTTGCTGCTCATGTTTGGGCTGAAACACATAATGTAAATTTGAACACTAAATTATTGAAACAGTTAGAAAATACGAAAGAACTCATCATTTGGGAAAAAAAATTACATTCAGAAGAACAAAAACGGATTATGAATTTCGAAATTCCTGCTGAACGTAACCTAGTTTGGAGGTTCTTCGGCCAGCTGGAAGAGGGAGCTAATATCGGCATCCAGGGTTCAACATAAAACACATCAGTCTAGCAAAGCTGACGATGATATAGAAGAATATATCAAAACATGTTCAAGAACAAACCAAAGATATCACTAGACTCAAAAAAAACTTGATAAAAAGAACCTCAAAATATTACTTCCTAAAAAAAATAACTACAAATATGAGTTGAGTCGTGAACATTCAAACTCCTATTATTTAAAATAAACCTCATAGTGTCACTTCCTTTAAATATTAAGCAAATTTGATGTTTTTATTATTCATTTCATACACCTCAATGATGGATAAATCATATTTGAAGAGAACAATTTTACGCTCAGACTGGGGCTTGAACCCAGGACCTTTGGCTTTCTAGGCCAGTACTCTACCGACTGAGCTACCTGAGAAAGTTCCAAGCATATAAGAGTAAAATTTGCATTTAGATTGAAACTTGCTCAGGTATGGTGAAAGAAAAATAATTGCTCAGGTAGCTCAGTTGGTAGAGTATTGGCCTAGAAAGCCAAAGGTCCTGAGTTCAAGCCCCAGTCTGGGCATAACATTTTTCTCTTCAAACATGATTAAATAAATGATTTTAAGTTCACATAAGTTAATCATTGTAGAAATCTTTGTTAATTATATTTTTTTAAAGATTACCATAGTAATGAGATTCAAAAGAGTAGTGAAGTGCATTCAATAACCTCTCCTACTTAAATCCCAACCTCACCTTCACGTGGTGCAACCTGTTTATAACAAACGAGGCTCTGGGGACCGAGTCACAGCGGTATAACTGTTACATCAGGATTGGAGTAAATGCTAATCCTCCTTCATGCCTGTCCAGAGGCTTTAGGTGGCAGCCCCACCACTGGACTTACTACTTTTCGGCTAGCAACCGACTGGTAGGAAATCAACTTGCTTTCAAGTCTCCAAAGTTTAAAATCTAAAGTTATGGCCTTTCAAGGGAAATTCCCAGTAAGAAGTAAAATTTGTATTCAGAATTCAATATTAGAGCAAGTTAATTCATTTAAATACTTAGGATATAATCTAACTTATAATGAGGAATGTGATATATCCTTTAAAATACAAAACTATAATAAAGCTTTAAGAATTATGAACCAAGTTTTTAAACCATCAAAAGTGCAGAGACACACAAGAATGAAAATCTATAAAATTCTCGCTAGACCCATAATCTGTTATGGCAGTGAAGCTTGGACCATCAGAACTCAGGATGATTGTCATATTACAGCCACAGAGATGAAATTTCTGCGACGAACTGCAGGTTATAGCCTTCTAGACCACCAAAGAAATTCAACAATAGCCAGAGAGTTAAACATCGTACCTATATCTGAATACCTCCAAGAATATAGAAACAACTGGCTAGCCCATATTCAGCGCATGGATCGTCACAGAATACCAAAACAAATTCTTCACTACATTCCTCGAGGCAGAAGATCTGTGGGTTGACCTTTTCGGAGATGGCGGGAGACCGTAACGGGCCACTGGGCCTAATACTTGAAAGGACGATGATGATGATGAGATTCTCTGCCAATTTTTCCTCACTCTGTATATAATGGTCACATACCTTTCTGGAAAATGAAGTGCATATGATGTAGCCAAAAATCCTCCAAAACTATGTCCTAGCAAAATGAACTTTTTTAGCTGCATTTCTTTTCTCCATTCTTCAACAGAAGTTACTAGTTCTTTTTCAGCTTCTGCAGCATCAGAACTAAATGATGGCCTAGAACTCTTTCCAAAACCTGAAATATATTCATATATGTTTCAACCAGTAATATATAATGGAAGGGAGAAATGGCCACTAAAAGTATATTATCTAGAGCAGTGGTACTCACTAGAAATTACAAGAGAGCCAAATATAAGAAACAATATTTGTTGACACAGGGATATCCAAAGTTTTGTAGAATTTCAATAAAGATAATATTATTTTATACGTAGAATTTAAAATTTAAATGTAATGTAATGAAGATAAAATTATTCTAAGAGCCTTAAAAGTATCTTCAAGGGCCGCGTAATGAGTACCGCTGATCTAGAGCAAAAACAAAAATTAGAAAATAAGAGAAATGGCCACCAAACATGATATTACTTAGAGATACAAACTTATTTCTTCACAATGAACTTTCAATCGACCCTAGGATATAAATAATATGAAGGCTACAATATCTGTCTTTGAATAGAATATTTTGAGCATTGCCATATTTTCAATGTTTGAAGTTAATTGTTTAATTTTTATTATATTGCAGTATCTGTTTGTAAAATCATACCTAATATGTCTATGGCATACACGGGTCTGTTTACTGAAAGTGAATCCAAATTCTTGCACCAGAGAGCTACACCTGCTCCTACACCATGAAGAAGTAGAATTGGAGTTTGGTTGGATTCTTCATTCAATGAAATGGTCCAGATCTTATCCGAAGGTCCCACTACTGGCCCAATGTCAACATACCAACCTCGATATGCAGTCTTTAAACCTAAAAATTACATACAATATACACTAATACAATAACCAACATTACCATTTTAGGGCATTCCATATTAAATGAACCAAATAACAAAAGAATACAACCAGATCACCTTGTATTTTAATTAAACTCGCAGAACTCATTCTAACAAAAGATATCAATGAAAATATAATTTTAAAAAATTGTCATTTTGTTAAGTTTTGATGATACTTTCCCCCCCCCCTTGTGTTAACATTTATAACCTTTAACCCATTTGCCTCAAAAGATGAGGTAGACTTATCGGCTGTCATATGGCCTTCGACTCAGAAGATGAGGTACACTCCTTTAATTCTGTGTTATATATTTTGCAATATTTTGTACACCCCTTGGCAGGTTAATCTGTTTTTAACAATTATGAATAGTAGGGGAATGTGATTTTTGCCTTCACCCTTATTTTGATCCCAAGTACCGTTATCTTTTGTTTGTTTTGAATGTCTGAAAATAGACAATATAATTTACAGTAACTTAAATTCGGTTTCTGGGAAAATGCATTGAGCATTTAAACCTCAAGCAAATGGGTTAATAACTAATACTCTCATTTGTTAAAATGAAATTTGGAATAAAATGTTTTATATTTACGACTGGCCATGGAAAATTTGAAAGTTATTTTAGAAGATTTAATATTAACCCAGACAGTGATCATAATTGTAAATGTCAAGAATCAATACAATCTGTAAAAAATGTTTTATTTGATTGTCTTATATTCGAAACACAACGATTGTGGTTAAACTTACTTTTAAATGATGATGAGACTTCTGCCTCAATGTGTGGTGATTTTTAAGAATCAAAATTATTATGAACAATTTGTGATTTTCATAACACACATTCATAACAATATGTAGTACTTTCTAAGACACTTATAGACGATTTATGTAATTCATAACACTCATTCAAAACCATAGGATAATATTTGTTTTACAATATATAGTATAATATTGTTACAGTAAACTACAACCCTAACATGCCTTTGTGGCAAAATAGGGTTTCAAAATATTTGGAGATTCAATAATACTCTCCCAAGTTAAGTATCGAGGTAGCATGCTGCCTTGTCAAGCAGCAGGCCCGGGTTCGATCCCCGGTCGAGGCAGTTTTTATCGGGGTTTTTCCTCACCTGTAAGACAAATGTCAGGAAAACTTTAAGGTGCAAACGGTCCCCAAAATCATATGGCCATCATCATCCTTCACTGGTGTGGAAAGCAACGGGAAGCTACCACACCTACAATTCCCTAGTAAAGCTGCAAGCATAGTATGAAAATGCTATGATTGCAGTGAAGGACCTGCCCTCGGGCAGAATTACTATGGATGGAAGTTAAGTATTAGTTGGCAAGAGAGAAAGTATGCTAGTGTTGCCAAACTATTTCTCTATGAAAGGGAGAATCCCTAAAAACATTTGAAAAATCATTACATGGTTGTCAAATTAGTCATTTTGTCGACGGCTACTGAAGATTTTGGATAATTTAAAAAGCACAGTGTTTGGTATCTCTCTATTAACAGTCTCACAACACATGGGACAGGAATTGCAACATGTAATGAGAAAGGCAAAGGAGAGACAGTTCATGCTCCAGTAGTAACATGGTTGCCGGATTATTAATTTGGTTCAACAACTACTGTAGGTGTCGGGTCATTTAAAAAGCATAGTATATGCCAGCGCTCCCCTCCCAGTCAAACAACACAATACAGGGAATAGGAAGTGGCAACATAGTAAGAGAAGAGAATCAACAGCACATTCCTAGCATATTTTTAAGTTACTTCGTCATGTTTACTTAAAAATTCATGGCCAATAATGGTTCTGAATGCTGCTTACACTCATCCCTGGGAAAAACCAGATGAGTCAAAAACAGGCACAAATAAAATATTGCCGTAGGTCAATATGTTTTTTTTTTCTCAATGAACTTCCTCCCTTTTAGGCTTGTCAAAAAACAAAAATTCTCTATTATAGCTATTAGAATGAAGAATTGACTTATCTTGTTTTTACCACATGAAATGGCAAAAAGAATAGTATCCGTTAAGAAAATAAAAAAAATTGACTCATCTGGTTTTCCTGAGGATGTGTGATAATTTGAATGGAAATTACATTGAGTGGATTTCTCAACTAAAGTGTAAACCACGACCCGGGTTTTCCGATTTTTTAATGTCTCCATAACAACCATGAAAACTGAAAATGTATGGCTGTTAATTACAAAAACAAATGTCTGAATCATGCCTAAGGTTTCATAACAATTTTTATGAATTTTCAGTCATTTTTATACATTTTATAGAAATGGAAGATTGAGGGTTCGAGTCCCGATGGGGTGAGGATTTTTAAACTGTACCCTCTGACGGCACTATGGTCCTGGAGGTCGACTCAGCCTCTAATGGAAATGAGTACCAGGCACTTGTTCTGGGGCAGCCATCACGCAGAGCTGACAACCTGGCTGACATCAAGTGCCGACTGTCCAGAAAAAAGTAGGAGCCTTAACCTCTCACTACTCCAAGGGCCTCCTGAGGCCTGTAGTGGGATCACCTTACCTTACTTACCAATTAAAAATTGAAAAACATGATTATGGTTTAGACTTCGGTTGAAAAATCTACTTATGTTTGATTATTAGTTCATCCCATCTGGCATTTTGATTGTATCTTTTCATCCTAGCAATAAAACAAACTAACAATATTACCAAAGCTGGTTCATTCTACAAATAAACAAGTGATAGAACATAATGTTGAGTGATTCCGGGTTATGTGGCCGTGGTCCATAGCTGGTGTTGATACCAGACGTTTCGCCCTCAACTGCGGAGGGCATCTTCAGTGGCGAGTGCTTCTAGGCATGTTTCCTGGTCGGAAGATCTACTTAGAGTGAGCGCTGCGGACGTTGTGGACCACACCGTCCGCAGCACTCACTCTAAGTAGATCTTCCGACCAGGAAACATGCCTAGAAGCACTCGCCACTGAAGATGCCCTCCGCAGTTGAGGGCGAAACGTCTGGTATCAACACCAACTATGGACCACGGCCACATAACCCGGAATCACTCAACATTATGATTATTGGCCGTGAAAGCCTGCATTCAAGTGATAGAACAGCCTTCTAATACAATAATTATCATTTAAACAATCTCTAGCATTGACGAATTTGCAAAACATTGCCTAACTATCACACACAAAAAGAGAACGAGAAAGAGAGAGAGAGAGAGATAGAGAAAACTATTTAAAAATATAACAGCTACACACTTCAGGTTGGTAACTAAATTCTAAAATCATAATTTTAGCATTTTTTTTTAAGTTATGGTATTGTGCTTTTTCCCTAACAATCTCCTTTTTTTTGTGAATCTGTAATTTTGACTAAAATCCAACATAACCTAACACAACTAATCTAACCTACACTTTACACCAGTAATCTGAAGGGTAAAGAGGCACTACAGTTCTCCTTCATGCTTTAAACTCAAAATATGGCTTAATAGAAAATGGAAAAACTACACTTAAACTAGTGTGAAATATTTTCAAAGTCCTATAGAACAACAGTGCACATGCGCCAGAGTTTATAGAGCCAGCGATTACCCACAATCAAATCACATATTGATTATCATCCTCACTTACTATCCGTCGCTATGAAACTTAAATGACCAATATTTGCTATAAATCCCCAAATCTAGGTTAAAAAATATATTAATAATATTAAAATCCTTCCGGGAAATTCTCATATAAGACTTGAAAGCATAATAATAGTCCCTTCGATTGGTTGCTGGCCAAAGGAAGGCAAGACCAGTGATGGGGCTGCCATCTTATAGCCTCTGGTCAGGCTTTTCTGGAGAAGAAAAGAAAATAAAGGAAAGAAGAAATGGAAGAAAGGAAAGACTCCCTAGCCCTCGGATGCCCTAATAGCGTCGGGGTCGAAAAAAACAAGAGTTAACCAAGTTATGAAACCATCCCTTGTACAAAAAAACACCAGATTACGTTTATATAACACTTTGGCTAGACCAGTGTTGACCTATGGTAGTGAAGCATGGACACTAAGAAAACAACATGAAAGCAGAATAACGGCATGTGAAATGAGATTCATGCACAGAACAGCGGGTTACACCAGATGGGATCGGAAAAGGAACACCGATATCTTAAAAGAATTGAAGACTACGCCAATTTTGGAATATATTAAACAGTACCAACTAAATTGGAAACACCATCTTGAAAGAATGAGTTCAAATCGGATCCCCAAAGCTGTTTATAATTATATACCAAGAGGACGAAGATCACTGGGCCGTCCTATGAAACGCTGGAGGGAAAATTTTCTATAGGATCGTAACAGGCCTTGGCCTAATACTTGGAAGGAAGAAGAAGAAGAAGATAATATTAAAATTACCAAACGTTTATTAAAATGGGTGTACACTTACTTATCACTCCCTAATGCTGATCCAATCAGCGATAACCCAAAACAGCAATAGAAAAATCATAGACTAAGTAATATACTCTGTGGAGAAAATAGCAGTTAGCATCACAATATTGTCTAACAGTTCATAATATTGTGATTTGCATATTTAAATAAATACTTCAAAATTTAACTTTTATAGGAATTAATCACTAAGAGGTTTAATTTATGGCGAAATTAAATGTTTCTTACCTCTCCTCATATAAATTTTCTAAGTAGATCGCGTTTTCAAGACTACAACGGTCTCATCATCAGCACTTTCTTGGCGATGGATGTTATGTCGATCGGAAGAAACTCTTCTTCTTCCCTCTGTTGGTGGACCGATGTGGTCTCGAAATCGCGATCTACTTAGAAAATTTATATGAGGAGAGGGAATTACAACGTATATAAGAGAAAAATTTTGTGTCTAGATCGTAACTCGCCTCGGTAGCTCAGTTGGTAGAGCATTTGGCCCGGCAAGCCAAAGGTCCCGGGTTCGAGTCTCGGTCTAGGCAAAAATTTTTCTCTTCAAATATAATTTATCTTTCATTGAGAAATGTTAAATTAATAATAAAAACATCATTAGAAGCCTTACTAGCTTTATAAAGTAATGTTAAATTCCCAATAAATGTCTTCTTAACTAAGAAGCCGCCATTTGCAAAGATAGAAACAATGGTTTCAAAAGCATTTGGTGAGAGGGAATTACAACGTATATAAGAGAAAAATTTTGCATCTAGATCGTAACTCGCCTCGGTAGCTCAGTTGGTAGAGCATTTGGCCCGGTAAGCCAAAGGTCCCGGGTTCGAGTCTCGGTCTAGGCGAGAATTTTTCTCTTCAAATATAAGGAACATTTAATTTCACCATACTTCAAAATTGTCTAATAATGTTAAAAAAATTGTTTGAAAAGGTTTAAAATATTAAATAATGCTAGTAAATACAGAAGAGCTATAGTTTACAATATAACTGAAAAATCAAGCACTAGTAGAAGTGCAGTTGAGCCTAGAAAATATTTGGTATAGGCTTTCAACATGCCATGATTAACAAAAATGCAGTCACTTCATCTTCAGTCATTTGAACTGATTGAATAAAACTAGGCTTGCGTCCATTGCACACCATCCTGTATCAAATGTATCCAAATAAATGATTACCAAATCCCGTATGATCCTCCCAATACAAATAACTCTCAACCAATCTCAAAAAAGATCATCATTACATGTCTGTTATGCCTACACTAGGGCCTAACTGCCATAATAATAAAATACTATAAAAAGCCGATAAAGGATAGACACATATACATGTGTATTATATCAGAAAATAGGGAATAAATAACCGCATTTAAATACAAATTAGTCATACTCATATAATATAAAAAAGCGAGTAAAAATCTACAATGTTTTTATATCCTGGATCAAAACCATGTCACAAGATTCCAGAATTATTTAGTCAGAAAGATCAGAGATGACCACATTAGATAAGGGTGAATGTGAATTGCAAGAAGTGAAAGTGGAACAAAGTTTTCCATTTTGACATAGATGAAGATTTCGAACTAGATCATGTACTTTCCACCCAAATTTCCCCCGATGAGAAACTTAAAATTTATCATATAAATATTCGCGATTTTTTTAACGAATTCAGAACGGTGGAGGGGACCGAAGGGTTCGGTCCCCCCTGGGGGACAGGAGTGCAGCTCTACATGGGTAATATGAATATTTTATCTTTTTATTATCAGTCTTTTAAATGGTCATTTTTCATACATAGATTTAATTAAAGGACCAAATGGTCCAAAGAACTTAGAATAATGAACAAAGTTGATTCTTTTAAATGATTGTTTTCTCTCTCTGAATTTTATCAGTTTTAGTATTTTTGACGCTGGTCAATATGGCGATTTTAATAAATTGTTTTATATGTTTTCGATCTAATATTTCTTTATGTTTTGATTTTTCAAATAAATATGTCATTTTATTGTTTACTGTGTTTTTAACATGTTTAAATGTGGAATTCAGCCTCCAAAACCAAGGCCAACTGCTCGGGCCAAAGACCACTTAAACTATAGAGATCTTATACGCTACCTTAAAGCGGGGCTTAACTGTCCCCGCGTAACAATGTCAATTCCTCATAACAATCACAATCATTATTCACATATCATCGCTTCAATAAAATATTTAGTTTCACTTTCAGTAGATATCTTTAAAATTAAAAAAAAATCAAAAACATTGAATCCCTGCTTTGCAAAAAGTGACCTATGAACTGAAATGGTGAGAATTTAACATAGAATAATATAAAATCGTCAGAATTTCAGAAATCTATAGCTTCATTTTTGTAATAATAGATTAAGGCTAGAATCTATGAACACATTAGACCGTAAAAGTCGTTCTCTGCCTGTACTCTGCTGAGAAAGTTGCATCCAAATACGTTTTTGCATACTCAAAAATCTGTTCATGCGATAATAATTGTTGAAATTCCTAAGCTACCTGGGGAGGTGACTTAGCAGAGAAACGAATCGTGAGCAACCTGATGGGAACCGATGTAGTTTGAAACCTTGCCGCGTACCTTGCTGCTTTATCCAAGATGTCGGACCTTGAAGACTTTGATCATATTTTCGGTATATGCGGAGAAGAGGAATTTGATAGAGTCTACCAAAGAATTCAACTGGAAGAACAGGAGAATCGGCGTAATATTGCGCGATGCAGACATTGTCGTATATTGTATTATTTGTGGGATGCAAGCGTAAATGCGTTCCTCTAGCAGACGAAAATAACGGAAGTGGTTTTATCGCTGAGAATTCTGGGTAATTTATTGTTAATATTACGAAAACGAAGACTTTCATGCATGACCAGTTAGTGGGTAGCTAATTCGATCTTTGCACGGAAAGTCAGCTCACCAGTGACTGGAAGTAATTTGAGTAAAAATATAACATTTTATGTTATTCCACTATTTAAAAAAAACGATATGTGTAAAATGCAATAATTATGTTTACAAATACAAAGCTTTGGTTATTCTATGCCATCATACCACCTGTGAATATGCGATTGGAGAACAAGTGACTACTAGCATCCTGTTGGTTAATGTGATAACACATGTTCCCACCAGAGCCAATTGCCAACATGTTCACTCACAAGGGGATTCTATCCCGGGAGTTTCACCTAAATCAGTGGGCAAGTTAGGGTGAAAAAATGTGCAAATTAAAATTATTTCGGGCAAATTTTGGTGAGAAAATGGTCGGCGAGTTTGTATACACCAGATTAGTTTAGCATTCATTTCTTTTGTTAATGAGTTATTGTGATAAATTGGCAATACTGTTTGAGCAATGACTATTTTATATTGTAAATATGGTAGTTTTAGGCTACATTGAGGTAAACTTCTCACTTCATTTTAAGGGATTTCTCACATTTTTCGGGAGATAAAAATCAATATATATATATATATATTTCAGATTTTTACTTGAATTTATCTACCCCACTTTTTATAGGATAAGCTCTAGAGAACTTCATTACAGGTTTCATCTTTCTCTTGTTATGATTGTATAACAATAACTCGAATATTATAATCTTTTTTAAAAAATGACTATAAATAATAATTCTACAAGAACACGAATATAGGCCTACACCATGATGTATTTGTAACTTGGTGATTTCTAAAAGAAGATATGAATACTATTAAAATATAGTTTTATCATTTTTATAAATAAAGAATAGAAAACTTACATGATAATATTTTCTTCTCTACTTCTCGAAGCATTGCCATGGATGTTGGTGACCACTTCAGCCAACCAAACCAGGTACTAGAAAAAACATGTTTTCGATAATTTTCCAGTAGAAATTTAAACCAATAAAATTGATTTTAATAATTGCAACTTATAATACCTACTTCAATCTTAATTAAGGGATTGCAAAGTTTGGATTACAAAAAAGAGTTGGTTCTACATTTGGGCTTACAATAATAAACAAGTATAATGGGTCAGAGTATGACTCAAAGAGTTAAGTTCAAAGAGTGCATTAACGTTGGCGGTTTACAGTGGATAAAATCGTGAATCTTCTTGAAGAATAATTTCCTTTACCTATTGCAGAGATATTTTCATTGAACAATTATTCATGAATTACGTAACAAGTCAAATTTAAGTTCAGAAATATAGTTTGTCAAATTAACATTGAAATTCACGAATTACTTTAGCGTTTTTAATTTAGGTTAAGATGTAACCCTACACATTAAACTAGTGTTATTTTAAGCCTAATCTTTTTAATACAACCGTGACATAACTTTATTCACCATGACACAATCACTTGTTAAAAACTAATGTCAAAGTGACATTTGTCAAAATTCGTTTAAATAACAGGTCAATGAACATTAGCCAACAATGTACTTCGTAATTAAAAATTGCCATTACCTTTTATTACAATGAACAAGTTCGTTATCTGCCATTTAAAAAAATTGACATTCGTTTTGATCACGAAAACAATTATTTCAGTATTAACACCGATTGACACCTTGAACTTCAATGAATCGTCTGCAAAAGATAACTGCCTCACACAAAACGGCTATTGAAAACACAATTTGCATGCGAATGACGTTAGAATCATATCCATGCACACAAATAGCACACTTGCTTACAGTGTTCTAATAGGCACGTCAATTCGTTTAAAAGATTGCACAAGATCTTCGTTCCGCATTGATAAAATTTGACCTTGAATTAATAGCAACTCATCTTATTTCGTATGATGTAAATTTGTACTAGTACATGTCCAGTACATGTCAGAATGGTCAGAATCAACCAATTAGATTTATGTGATTACTGCGCATGTGCGAAGTATTCGTTGATAATCTCTGATCAAAGAAATTTCAAAGAAGGAAATAGCAGAGAGAATTACCGCTAGTGGGTTATCGCTGGCTCGGCTCATAGAAGGTCTCTCAGGTAGCGGTAACCCACTTCTACTCTATTGGATACAGATCTCTCTGTATGATATAAATTGAATAGGCCGATTTGTATTGTTAGTAGGGCTGTCCAATTTATTTCTATAAGTTAGAATACCGACGCCGAAAGGCCGCTGATGTAAGAAGCATCGCAGAACAACAATTGTAGAATGTTTATATCATTAATTTGCCTTTGGATAGTTTCTGCCTTAGGGGAAGTTAATTTTACATATTTTGAATTTCTATTATAGAATGGATCCCAATAGAAAGGAGGAAGAAAGGAAGACCAAAGAAAACCTGAATAGAAGATGTTCAAGCAGCTATGATTATCAGAGGATTGAAGGAAGATCAATGGATGGATAGAGGACTGGCATTTGGTTTCCAGAAGATGGCGGCAGCTGTCATGATACCGGATGATGATGATGAATTTCTAAGTATTGTACAGCAAGTTTTCCCCTCAATTCATTTTAAAACAAAAATTTAATTATAGGCTTATATCCTTAAACAGGACATTTGAATGTTCAATCCCTCTAAACCTGTTTAGTAATTTTTTTGCCCATTAACCCTTCATGGGGGACACCTGTCACCCAATGCTATTGTGTTTGATAAGATTTTGGATATCCTTGTTTATGGGTACCGGTACCTTCCAAGTTAGTCTTATAAAATAAAATTTTCTAATAGTTTTAAATACTAATTAGTCTGGTGCAGAGCAATGGGACTAGCACTGGTTTGAGTCACCATGGGGGAAAAATTTTCTGTTGGAATTTCGGCCAGTATGGGACCAGTGCCCACACAGCATCATGAGGAATTTTGATTTTTTGTATTGTATTGTAAGCCTATGTTTTCCCTTTACAGAGATTTAGGTGCTCTCCCCCTACAGGGAAGAATTTGAACCATACTAATTTAGTTACACTTGTTTTCGTATAGATCTCATTTTGAGTGGTTCGTGGTCAGCGTTCTGCATCATACTGACATCTAGGAAACCAAGGTAGTACTAGGACGAGAAAATTCGGTAAATTTTGCTTAGAGGTCTTTTCATTCAGGCTTAAGGATTTTTTACAAGCCTGAAAATCTTCAGACTCAGGACCCATGGCTTAAAGTCCCTCCCAGAGGACTTGCTCCTTGGATTTTTCCATCCTAAAAAATCCATCGACCACAGCCGGGTTTGAACCCGCGAGCCTCGGGACCAGAGGCAAGGAGCATAACCACTAGTCCACCGCGGCCGACAGGAATTTTGATACCAACATTAAATAGCAGCTCCAAGTTGAGAAAACCAGTTAAGATGGCTGGGAGACCCAACACGCACACCACATATCAACCCTATACTGGCTGGATTGATCGCCCATCTCTATGATTAACACATAGATGTGAACACAGCAGTCAAGAGGCATGCCTGAAACCTTCTAGGCCTGTTGTGTCATGGAGTTGAATTTTAATTAGTTGAGATTTTTATAATAAATTGTTATACAAAAGTTGACACCTGCTCCCCATGCAATCAAACATGTTACTGTTTTTTCTAACATAGGTATAAGAATTTTTTATTTTTACAGAATTATATGTTATAATTTAATTTTTGTACTATTCCTTCGTAACTACTGGTGATGATACTGAGCCAGTATAACATGAAATTATAGATATTATGACTTTTTGAGATATTTATGTACTTATTTTTATTTAGCAGGTTTCACATCATCTTCCTGCATCCATGTCATTCTCCTCCACATCTCTGTCATTCCAATCTCCATCATCCAATATTTTTTTCTGCTCGTAATGCATATACACTTATATATTATATTTGAAAAGACATAGAGAGTCAAAGGTCCTGGATTCAAACCCTAGTCTTTTCAAATATAATTTGTCCATCATTAAGATGTTTAAAAATGAATAACATCAACACACATATATATTTAATTTTGTTGACTCACCTCATACTTCTTAACTTCCTCGTAGATCCAGATTCTCAATGCTGTTCATGTTCACAACTGACGTCCAATGGTCTCCTCTCCTGCAGACTGACCTCCGCGCCATCTGATGGCTGACCGACGAACTTCCAAATCAATCCCCTCTCCTTATCACTGGGTATTTCAAAATTCATAGTTGTGTTTTTATTCTTGCGTAAATTTTTTCCCAAATTGTGAGTTCATTCGATTTTTCCAATTGTTTAAGTAATTTTGTTTTGGTTTCTATTCTATGTTTTTCTGACCAGGCATGTGCAGCTATTGCAGATTTTTCTGTTTCTCCATTTTTAACATTTCTGAGGTGTTCCTTTAATCTAGTATTTAGATTCCTTTTTGTATTTCCTATGTATGTCCTTTCACAATCTTTACAATTAATTTGATAAATTCCCAATTTTTTGCAGTCTTCAATCTTTTCATTTTTGTTGGTTTTTATTAAATTACCTAAACTGTAATAATTTTTCGGTGTTAATTTAATGTTGAATTTGTTGAAGATTTTTTGAAACTTGTCAAATACTAAAGGGTGATATGTGAACTTCTTGAATTTTTTACCAATATCTTTATCTGTGTGAAGAGTACTTTCATTAATCATTTTTTGTTCCTTGAATTTATTTATTTTTTGTTTTGGGAAAAAATTTACATATGCAAGAATAAAAACACAACTATGAATTTTGAAATACCCGGTGATAAGGAGAGGGGATTGATTTGGAAGTTTGTCAGTCAGCCATCAGATGGCGGGCAGGTCAGTCTGCAGGAGAGGAGACCATTGGACGTCAGTTGTAAACATGAACAGCATTGAGAATGTCACAAATACAGTGACGAATTCCGGATCTGCAAGGGAGTTAAGATGTATGAGGTGAGTCAAGAAACAACTCAACAAAATTAAAATAAACCTCATAGTGTTATTTCCTACCTACATAACTTAACATATATATATATATATATTTGCCTGTTACAGCAATCCTGGTAATTTGAATTTCTAAACCTAGAATATACTTATAATCCCATTTAATATTTGTAGGAAATAATACTATGAGGTTTCTTTTAATTATTATGAGTTGGTTAATTTAATTCAACTCTTTTTTTTTCGGTGAGTCAAAATAACTAACTCATAATAATTATAATCCCATATTTTGCAAATCAAATGACACTTATCTTAAAATGAGGTAAACCCTCAGGGGTCCCCATCTAGGGGATATGTGCCACAAGGTGCCCAAGCTGAGGAAAACATTGGTTCCATTTACTTAAGGTTTGCTCATGATTTTTATCTTTAACCGATCTGGTATTCCTTCCTTTTCTAGTATCAGATCCCTCTTTTTACTTTCCTATCCAGTCTCCCTTGCCTGACCTCTTGTTTTCTTCGACTCTGATAGTAATTAGAGTATTTGAGGCTGAAGGGTTCATTTCTGTCTTTCCAATATCTCCTTCTTTTAACCTCGTGGACACTCACCGTGAATGCACACATAAGCTGCATGTTCAAATGCAGCCCCATTACAACTTATAGCATAAGCATGCAATGGACTCATGTCATCAGCTATGGCTGGATACACGTAATGAAGAAGTAATTAAAATGACATAAAAGAAAATACATACTTTGAGATCATGACAATAATAGGACCAGCCTCATGGGCTAGTGGTCAGTATTTCTGACTAATGCTCATGAGGTTCCCGGGTTTGATTCCCGGTCAAACCATAGGAATTTTTCCTTAAAGGGAATCATTCCTGTGGTCCATGGTCTAGAATTTAGGTTAAAAACTCTCTTGGCACTTCATTATCATTTATCACCCATCATATCATGGTAATGTAACTCTGCCTTCTAGGCACCCCAATTTCAGAAGTGGGTTACAATTAAGCCAATGCCAGGAGAGAAACTAGAAATGTCGAAATGACAACCTGGGGCATTGAATAAAAAAAATGACAATAATGGTTTATTACATAAAGAATATTTTACTAAATATAAAGAATGAAAAAAGGAACTTCATCTTTTTCATGAGACAACTATATCATAAAGACCACACAAACATGATTGCTATTTAAAATATATATGCAGTCAATATGCCCATTTCACCAATTAATGTTTTAAAATGGTCTGACCATTTTAAAACATTAATTGGTGAAATGGGCATATTGACTGCATATATATTTTAATATTTTATCACTTGTGTATTAAATAAAAAAATGATTGCTATTCTTTCTCTCTACAATTAAATTAATACATGAACGTTGTTAAGTCTTACATGAGAATTAATTGTAGACCCCTGCTATTTATTTGTTTTTAATGACAGAATCTTTAATGAATGAAACTTTAATTTCAAGAGGCAATGATATTTCATTCATCAGATTAAGGCAAACTAATTAGTTTTCTTCATCCCGTGCCGTAACCAAGTGGTTAAGCACAGACTTGCGCTGGTTCGAGTCTCCATGGGGGAAGAAATTTTTCTCATGGAATTTCGGCTAGTAAGGGACCGGTGCCCACCCAGTATCGTGAAGCATTTGGGTAGCTACAATAAGTAGCGACTCCAGGTTGAGAAAACCAGCTATAATGGCTGGGGGACTCGACATGCTGACCACATGTCACCCCTACACTGGCTTATGATCGTCTATCTATGTAATTAACACATGTGGATGTGAGGCCAGCAGCCGGGTGGTAGGCCTAGGGCCTTCAAGACCTGTCGCGCTTGGAGTTTAATTAGTTTTCTTTGATATTTTCTATAGCCTATAAGATGAAAGTCAGATTGGAATTTTTTGTACCTTTTTTTAAAGTTTCTGTCCTGATTTAACTAACATTAAAGAGACTACTTATGGTCTTATCTAAATAAATATGATCAATAGATGTCATATTTCTTATTGACCCCAAAAATTAAACCAGTATTACAAACTGGAATGCTACAAAAACTCATTTCAAAAATTAAATAAATGTGCATTATATTTACAGCTGCTGATAATTATTAATTCAATATATCTGACACTTCCTCTTTGATAACATAAATTATATATAACCTTTGAGTTCAGTGGCATAAGATAAATTTCCTTCCTTGACCTAATAAGTTGTTATATTGATTAGTCATTGCTATTTAACATATATATTTATATTTCTTGTTATTAGCTTAATACTGTAATTGAAATCTTATATGTGAAGGGTTTAGGGCAACATGATAAGCCACATTGTGTTAAGAAATGTCATTTATTAGAATGATAACAAATAAATATATTGAAATATCCATAAAATAATTTGTAAGTGCGCCAGTGATTAGTTAAAACATATAGACACATTATGTATTAACAACAATACTGGCAAATTAGTATTTATAATTTTTTGAAACATTAAAATCCTTATATCTCAGAAAGTACAATATGTGGCTTATCATGTTATTCCCTTAAGCCCTCCATATATATATATATATATATATATATATATATATTACTCCTGGTGCGACAGGCCTAGAAGGCTCTTAGCCTACCAGCCGGCTGCTGGCCTCACACCCACGTGTGTCAATCACAGATGTAGATGATCATCGGCCAGTATAGGGGATGACATGTGATCAGCATGTCAAGTCCCCCAGCCATTATAGCTGGTTTCCTCAACCTGGAGCCGCTACTTATTGTAGCTACCCAAATGCTTCACTATGCTGGGTGGGCACAGGTCCCATACTGGCCGAAATACCATGAGAAAATTTCTTCCCCCATGGAGACTCGAACCAGCGCAAGTCCCATAGCTATGCACCAAGGCTTCCTACCTTAACGGCTACGGCTCAGGACTATATATATTAACTAAAGTAAATATAGTTAAGGCAATTTTTCCAAATGAATTTTGTTATAGTTCAATAATTAAGACATTTTGTCTGTACATTCTTACCTTTTATGGTTGTTTTTGTTGAACATATGTTTCAAGCTTCTGATCCCCATCATCAGCAATTACAGACTGAATTTTCTCAAAAAAAAATTGCTATAGTTTAATAATATCTACCTATACATTTCTTAAAACATGTATATATACACTCAGACTGGGACTTGAACCCAGGACCTTTGGCTTTCTAGGCCAATGCTCTACCAATGCATACAATTTTTCTCTTCAAATATGATTTATCCATCACTGAGTTCTATGAAATGAATAATAAAAACAAACTTTAGATTGTATTTGCTAAAACAAGTAATTTTGTTATTTTTTAAAGTGAAGAATAATTTAAGAGTGAAGATCTTTATTTTTAGTTATTGTATGTATTGTAAGCCCATGTTTTCCCTTTACAGAGATTTAGGCGCTCTCCCCCTATAGGGAAGAATAATTTGAACCATACTAATTTAGTTACACTTGTTTTCATATAGATGTCATTTTGAGTGGTACGTGGTCAGTGTTCTGCCTCATACTGACATCTAGGAAACCAAGGTAGTACTAGGACGGGAAAATTCGGTAAATTTTGCTTAGAGGCCTTTTCATTCAGGCTTAAGGATTCTTTACGAGCCTGAAAATCTTCAGACTCGTGACCCATGGCTTAAAGTCCCTCCCGGAGGACTTGCTCCTTGGATTTTTCCAAATAATTTTCCAAAAACTGAACCGTAACATATAAGGCTAATTAAAATCATAGTTTTCTAACCTGACTAAATAGCTGAAAGTGTTAAATCACAGTGCTATAAAACAAAAGGTTCAAGATTCAAAGCTCACCAAAACCCAAGGTATGTAAATATTATATAGTCATATAGTAGAGATGCTTATAATTATATGGTAGAAGTAGAATGAAGGGAAAACAAAGGGAAAAACAGAAAGAGACATTTAGTAGACAAACTGATGAATCTAGAAAATTACCAAAGTTCAAGTGAGCGAGAAGGATATGGTAAATCAATTACTGCTCCTTTATTATTATATCATTTTTATATTTATTCCATCCATTTAAATATATACAATAAACATGCTATATAGTCCAAAAGGAAAAATAAATAAATTATTTTTATAAAAAGATTACCGGTATAAATTTCTAATCTAAATATATCATATTTATGCATAGCAACTCAATATCTTTCAATTTTACCAAGCATTTCCTGAAAAGTATACATATCTAGATATTAAAGAACTATTCCAGATTAATTACTGAAATATTTTACATTGAAAAATAAATAAGTTAATTTTTTAACGTTGAAAGCCAAATTAAATAAAATGTAAAACTACATTGCACACTTGTTAAAAGAATGTTGGTAATTAGAAAGTTATGTGTGGAAGAACCATAAGTTTGTATAGGAAAATATCTTCCAGCCATTTCTCTTGAAATTGAATTCGGCCAACAGGATGTATAAATCTTGAAGTCTCAAATTGGTATGTCACCTAAAAAGAAAAATGTTGTTAAAAGACAGAATTTTCAAAGGCTATAATAACGTAAACATAAAAAAAAAGCATACTGGTGTCAGTAGTATTTTATACGAACACTACAACAGCAATGTATTTCTATCCTCATCACTTTTTAAAAACATTTTTTGTTTGAAGATATTACGAATCAGTTTTAAAAAATTGATAAACAAAATGGATAAACCAACAATAAAAGTCAAAACACATAGAGGGAGCTGCAGCCACCTTCAGATTGATGACCGAACACAAATGTCTAACTAGATTACAACTATCTAGAAGATATCTCTGGAGAAGGCAGCAAGCACGGCTGGACTGTGTCTGAATAAACCAAAATAATGAGAGAAAATAATGCAACTGAAATGCAATTGCACCTCAATGATACAGAAGTAGAGGAGGTAGCCAAATTTCAGTATTTAGAAAGCTACGACAATGAGGCACGGACTCTGAGGAAAGGAGAAGAGAGCAGGATAACTTCTAGTGAAATGAGATTCATGAGATATACAGTGTGATCATATATTTCGTTTTTTTTATGTTTACAGTAACTAGAAAAACAAGCCAACAAGCTGTTAGCAGTAGAAATGGATTTTTGGAGGCGATCAATAAGAATTTCAAGAAAGGATAAAGTCAGAAACAGCACAATAAGAGAAATTATGCAAGTTGAAAAAAACACCAATTTATTTGGCACCAATAAATATATTTAGTCTGGGGGCACACCGTAGCGTAGTAGTTAAGGCACTACACTACATGCCGGAAGGTCGAGGGTTTGAGTCCCAGTGGGGTCAGGATTTTTAAACTGACCCAAACCCTCTGGCGGCACTATGATCTTGTGATCGACTCAGCCTCTAACAGAAATGAGTATCAGAAGCTTGTTCTGGGGGTAAAGGCGGTCGTCACGCAGGGCTGACAACAGGTGCCGAATGTCCAGAAAAGTGGGAGCCTTAACCTCCTACTACCCTAAGGGCCTCCTGAGGCCTGTAGTGGGATCGCTTTACTTTTACTGGGTAATCTTCTAAGTACAAATAAAAAAGTCAATGTCCCAGACAGTAAGAAATCTGGAATTTATCAAATAAGTTCCAAAGTTTGCAATAAAGTTTATACAGGAAAAACTTAAAGGAATTTGGAAACTCATACCAAAGAACATTTTAGAAATATTAAAAATTGTGAAATTGAAAAATCTGCAATTGCTGTACATAGTTTATTAGAACATCATAAAATTGGAAGAGAAGCAAAACTTTTAAAACAAGTAGATAAACCTTTGTAATTGACAGTTTGGGAGAAGATATACATTCAGAAAAATAAATATAGATCAATGAATTTTGATACTCCTAATGAAGAAAATTTGATTTTGAAATTCATAAATTCAACCATAGATGGCAGCGCAAAAGAATAGTTGACGGCCAAAGAATTTCATTAGTCGGTGTTATGTCTGATGATGGACATAATTAAGTTTGAAACTGTGCAGTATCGTGAAAAACATGAAATTTATGAGATGAGTAAAAAAAAAAGTTTTCCGATGAATTTAAATGAAAAAACATATAAAAAACGGAAGAAAAACATTTGAAATGGTATTATGGACACCTCATAAGAATGGAAGAAGATAGAATATCAAAGAAGATCATTGATTGGAAAGCTAATGGAAGAAGTGGAAGAGGCAGACCTAGAGAACAACGGATAGATGGAGTGAGAAGTATGGAAACTAGAGATTTGAGGAAAGAAGATGCTTTAGACAGGGACGTCTGGTGACAAATCATTTTGGGTTGAAGGGGAAACACTGTATTGTGGAATATTCCTAATAAAAAAGTTTACTTCCAGTCGCAATTTTTTAGTGTTACTCAATAGAGTGATCATGTGGCCCTTAGTATCTCCTCACTATTGCCTAATAACACTGGTCAACATGCTTTTTGTCTCATGAGTACCAATAATTGTACTTAATGCAGTTTTTTGTGGTGTTTTCAAATATGTATTCGTAATTTCTCCATCACCTACAGTTTTTTTATTTCAATTTCAATTAATGGATTTAAATAATAATTTTTTAATAAACTTTTTTCGTCCATTTGTCCATTGTAAAATAAAACCAAATGAGCTAACTCAGGAGATTTCAGCTATGGAAAAGAGATATCAAGGCAAATGGAATCCTAATATGCTGGCTGATTATTGTTGGACCATCAAGAAATATAGCAGAAAATTGTCATTTCTTACTTTCTAGGCGAGTCTGAATGTTCAAATATTGTATAGTTACGAATGTAGAAAATATTAAAGTGTTTGAAATTATAAATGCCTGTCTCTCGAAAACCTTGCGTGATGAAGAAAAACTGATATCATATTTGAATTCAGGAGAAAAAATACTACCAGAATCACGTATTTTTCTTTCTGAGACAAAAAAAAAGTTTATTTTTTGTTGCTCAGTGTAATAATACTACATCATCAGCATTAACTAATAGCTTATTAATACCATTGAGTTGTAGGTCTTCTTCATCCTCTAAATATTTGAAGGCATGCTCTAGTACAAAATTGAATAGTAGAGGTGATAGTGCATCTCCTTGCTTTAATCCATTGTGAATTTCAAAAGTATCTGTAAACTATTTGCCTACACACACCTTACTCTTTGTGCCATTTAGACACATTTGAATAAGTCTTAACTTTTTAGGAATTCTGAACTCTAGCAAGATATTATATAACTTCTCTCTCTTAATTGAATTGTATGCCCAACATTAGGAAGAAAAATTATTATTGGATGGACTGAGCACAGTTGGCATTACCGATCCTGATGAACTTTCTACAATAAACATACAAGTCACATATAGCAAGATTTTGCTTTCCTTGTTTTGTCTCACATTTGAATATTTCTTGAAACTGTAACTCACTTCTGGATCTGGCTAACCTACCTGAACAGCTTTTTCAAGAGGCTTCAAGTGACTGACTTCAATCCTAAAGAAAACACTGGCTGTTAGAGCTGATATTGGATACTTGTTTGAAGGAATGCTCCACTTTACCTAGTGAAAAAAATTTAAATAAACTAAAATTGTTTTTAAAATACACAGCCCTTCCATAAGAAAACTCATAGTCAAACCTTCCTACTTGTCCTATTTCATTCATACTCTACAGTTCTTAAGTATCTGCACTTAATACAGCAGTTTAATGCAGAGGTAAGTCACTTCAAGTACAAGTTATAATTTACTGGCTTCTGAATAATGTATACTTACAATTATTCTTTAAGTACAAACATTAAGACGCTAAAAAATTGCAAAAAAGTCATGGACGAACATTATCTGGTTCTATCTATCTGTCTAAAATGGCACAACAGCCCAATGTTGGGACTTAGCCTCTCCTTTGTTAGGAGTTACTAAACCAAGATAATTTAGTTACATTTATTTTCATAAATATGTCATGAATGGTATGTGGTCAACATAACGACCCAATGAGACATCTAGTAGGCAACATAAGGTATTACTAGGATGAAGAAGCTCAGTAAATTTTGTTTAGAAGCCTCTTTAGGCTTACAGTTCTTTTACAAGCCTGAAAATCTTCAGACTCAGAACCCACAGCTTAAGATCCTTCCTGGAAGACTTGCTCCTTGGATTTTTCTATCCTAAAAAAGATCCATTGACTCCAGCCGGGTTTGAATCTGCAACTCTCTGGACCAGAGGTAAGGAGTATAACCACTAGTCCACCGCAGCTGACTATCTATCTTTAAGTGTCTCATAAATCATAAAAAAATTATTAGAATTTGCAAAGAGCATAGCTTGAAATTATTTCTACAATTGTTGCAAAGACTACATGAATATGACAAAAGTACATTAAGTAATTATTCTCCAATACATATTTTTAAAATATGTTAAATTGGGATAGACTTTTTGGACCTGTCATATCAATGAAAGTATATATACACAATATTTAACAAACCTAAAAGCTAACAATTTAAGTACTCTAACCTGAGAAAGACCAATCTAAAAGCTAACCAAACACAATTTAAGCACTCTAATCTGTGAAAAAATGCAATGCCCAAAAATAAATAGTAAGTTCTGAAATTCTGAAGTATATGTGTACAGTTAATTAGTGCATACTCTATGTTGGCTACACTGGAACACGACTTAGAATATTCATTAAAAAAATATGGCTGACACATCTTTATGCTACATATGTAGTTAAATATCATAGAAAAATATTTTGAAATATTGGTTAGAAAAAAATATAAAAATCATTGTAAATGGTGAGAAATAATTTGAAAAATGAAACCCTAAGAATAAAATTTGACAAGAGTTTATGAAAGAATGTTGTAAAGAATAGCCCAATTTTTTAAAAATTAAGTAAGATTATATTATCTCACCTCATATTCTTCTTCTTCTTCTTCTTAGACCAGTTTCGGGACCTTGTTCGGTTCCATCTCAATACTTTCATGACAGTTGTTATGTCATCTTGAAAAGCCACCTCCAGAAGTTGTGAAAGCAATGAGGATGGTACAGAATAAGGTCCTGAAACCAGTCTAAGAAGAAGCAGAAAAATATGACTTGAGGTGATACAATATTACTTACTTCCTAAAGAGTCTATCTTTTTTGTTAATCCAATGAAGCTATTTTTTGTTATGATAGGAAGAAATATGTGTAGTATATTATTTTCTTGTAAAATGTAATTTAAAATTTATTCTAATAAATATAAGCTAATGTAGATTTACTCTTATACACAGAAATCAGTGGCATTCCTAAATAGGTATTCACATTTGGTGAAAAAGGACAGACATCATTATTCGTAGCATTGCTGTGATTCCTTCTAATATAGAACTATTGTAAGCTCAGTGCATATCTTAATTTTTAAATACTGGTGTAACTTTTATTTAAGAAAGAAAAATGAATGCTCAAACCAGGACTTGAACCCTGGATCTCTGATTATATGCATCAGTATGATAGAGATCCTGGTTCAAGCGTTAATTTTTCTTTCTTAAATATTATACCACCAAGTTAACTCTGCATGGATGGAGGGGAAGAGTTTTAGCGCTAGTGTCACCGAACTACTGAATCTATGGAAGGGATGTAGGAGAAGACTGTATATCCGATCATGCACTGAAATGGTTCAACTCTAAGTGTGGGCGAAAAATCCCTAAACACGCGTGAAAGATCTTAACATGGTTGTCAAATTAGTAATTTAAGCACGGAACACTCAAGCGGTTGGATCATTTAAAATCACAGAATTTGTCATCTCTCCATTACCAGCCTCACAATAAATCACAAGTGGCAACGTGTAATGAGAAGGGACAGCCCATTCCTACACATAACCCCAATAGTAACAGTGTTGTCAAATTAGTCATTTTGCCAATGACACATAGAAGGACGTACCATTACAATCCATAGTATTTGTCAGCTATCTACCTGCCAGACAAAAAAAACATATACAGAGGACAGGAAGTGGCAACATAGTAAGAAAGAGAAAGAGAAGGACAGCATATTAGTTAACATATTTTCTGCCTGCACAGATTGCTTAGTGGAGTAGTAAAATTTTATCCAGGATTAAAAAAGTATTAATTTAAACTCACCTCATAGAAATAATAATCACTACTGATTGCTTTTACTTCTGAGATAAAATCAATACAATACATCCAGCCTTTTTTTCGTTTCCAAGTTTCAATAAGTTCATTAATCTTTATACACCCAAGAGCTATGTCAAAATTTTCACTTGATGGCCATATAACAATTTTAGTTTTATTCTCAGAGTCTTCTTCCTCAGGAATTGAGTTATTTTCACTTCCAATATCACTTGTTAAGGAAGGAAATGAGCCATTAGAGTCTAAACTATCAGGATAGCTATCAGTACTTTCTTGGCTTGATTCTGAGGAATCATCTTTTTTACTTGAGGTGTTCATGGTCCTGCATTAGCTTCAGTCTGAAAATATACATCTCAATATAATATATTTATTCAATTATATCGTCTCTTGTCCTGCATGTAGTCAAATAGTCTAAGGTCTAGACTATAAGTCACATACTGGTTCGAGTCTGCATGAGAGACAATATTCTCGTAGAATTTGGCTATACTAATTCCGAGCTACGTTCCAGTTGTACTGTAAACAAACTTGCATGAGGTATTACTCCGCTGACTTCATCTATTGGGGGAACCATGGTACTACTTTTAGGCTCGAATCTATGAACGCATTAGACCATAAAAGTCATTCTCTGCCTGTACTCTGCTGAGAAAGTTGTATCCTAATACGTTTTTGCGTACTCAAAAATCTGTTCATGCTATAATAATCGTTGAAATTCCTAAGCTACCTGGCGAGGTGACTTAGGAGAGAAACGAATCGTGAGAATCCCGATGTAACCGATGTAGTTTGAAACCTTGCCGCATACCTTGCTGCTATATCCAAGATGTTGGACCTTGAAGACTTCGATCATGTTTTCGGTATACGCGGAGAAGAGATTTGATAGAGTCTACCAAAGAATTCAACTGGAAGAACAGGAGAATCGGCATAATACTGCATGACGTAGATGTCGTCGTATATGGTATTATTCGTGGGACGCAAGCGTAAATGCGTTCTTCTAACAGACGAAAATAACGGAAGTGGTTTTATTGCTGAGAATTCTGGGTAATTTCTTGCCAATATTATGAAAACGACGACTTTCATGCATGACCAGTTAGTGGGTAGCTAATTTGATCTTTGCACTTGCTCACGGAAAGTCAGCTCACCAGTGATTGGAAGTAATTTGAGTAGAGACTAATGTATTTGAATGTGGCCCTTATCCTCCATACGATAGAAACATTATTCTTAGGCTACATCATATTTTAAGAGAAATAAGACTGAATACAACATAAGATGGTAGCAATAATTAGGAACTTACTCCACTTCTTATTTATTTATGACAAAAAATATATGTGGGCCTACCTAATCAGACGTTTATGCTTTTTCATGATGTTGGTAGATATCCTTTATTTACAATATCATTATGAGCAAACTTTATGTTCCATGCTGACTCACCTGTAAATTCTGCACTTTTTTCACCATATCCTCAGTGATTAATGTGGAATATTTTTTACTAATTTTGGTTATGGTGCTTGTGGTCATCCAAATTTTTAATATTATTACAATCCTTCAAATCTTTGTATCTTTCATTATGTCAAAACTTCATATTACAAATTAAAGTTATTTCTATGATAAATATGAGTTAGATATGTACTACTCACCCCATATTTGTAGCTCTTCTGAAGACTCTGAGCAGTTAGAAAGAATTGACAATGATGCCTAAAGTGGCCCCTACACGATCAATATTTACGTCAATATATTGCACAATAATTGGCATTGTACAATATTGAGCATCTGTAGATCACATTGAAAGATTGCGCAATGTATTGAGTCAATCAAAAACAGTTTGATTTTTATTGTGCAATCTAGTAAATATTGCACAATACTAGTTTTGTGTTAACAGTGTTGGAATAAACATCTACCATGGCTACAAATGGAAAAGATTAAGAAAGAAAGTTAATTTTAGAATGTATTGAGGTGATCGGAGCTAACCTGCTCTGTGGAATATCAAAACTAAGGATTATAGCAACAGAATTAAAAAAAAATGAACAGTGCTAACAATTGCTTCCTAAATGTAGAGAATACTATCAGGATGCTGATAAGTCAGCTATAACTAATGCTATAACCACACAACTTGCTGTTTTCATATTATTCCACATGTTGACTGCACAAGTATCACCTGCGAACTAATTTATTGAGCAATAATATTGCACCGTGTGGGTTGCCCAAGTAACACTATTATACAAAATTCTGTGCAATATATTGATGTAAATATTGATCCTTTAGGGCGCTTAAGGCATCGAAACTCAGTGTCTTCAAAAAACCTACAAATATGAAGTGAGTAGTACATATCAAACTTATATTTACCATATTTTACTGACTATAAGACACACCTTAATTTAAAAAAAAAAATAATATTTTTACCACTTTTAAATCTTCGTTTATAAAACTGTTCTGATCTTTAAAATCCCAGAAAATTGTCATCTGAAACTTTCTTCTTCTTATTATTTCTCTTCGTCGTCACCATTATCTTCTTCATATATAAGATAGTCTTCACTGCCATCGAGAGCGTTACTTAAACCACACTTCTTGAAAGATTTAACAATAACATCTTCTGTCACTCTAGACCACGACTTTTTTTATCCACTGACACACTTATATTTAAATTAACATGACTGAAGAGGGACATGATATTGTCTGAAACCGTCGGTATCAAAGAAATTTGAAATCATATGAGGTGAGTCCATAAAAAAAAATATGTTCTCCACTCACTATTACTGACACACTTGTTTGTTTGTATGCAGTTTTAAAGCTCCCTTCGTCGTGAATTCATGTTGGGTTTCATCCATTATCCATTTGTTCAAGTTCACTGGCATCATAAACTGCAATGACACATCATAGGCTAGATAGTGTTCTGGGTTTGTGATGGTGGGGCGGGAGGGAGACAGTTTTAGCCAGCTTGTGAATACCTGCAAATCATTTTTGTCGCATCGGTGAACTGCTGCTGCTGCCAGTTGAATTCCATGTTGCCAGATAGAGACAGGTTTTCCACAGCATCGAATATATGGCCATTTTAAGACTGCAGGAATTTTAAATCAAACACTGGACAATTTTATATTAATTTCAAGTATAAGACGCACCTGAATTTTGGAGGCAATTTAAAAAAAAAAGTGCATCTTATGGTCCATAAAATACGGTATCTAAAATAAACCTCATATATTTTAATTAAAATTACAGTGGGAGGAAACACTATGAGGTATTTTCATTAATGAATGAGTTGGAGAAAATGCTTTAATATCTCACCTCATAAAGTTGCGTGTCTTCACGATACCGGTTTCAAAATTATAGTATTACTTCTATCTTGAGAATAGATTTAGAATAGAATAGATTTATTTAGCCTGGTGGAGTTAATAGATTTATGCCAATTGTCATTGAGAGAATTTCAACAAATAAATTTATCAATTGAATTTCCAAGTTAAGAGAATTATCAGATGACTCCATGTGGCCTTCTCTTCCACTCACCAGGACAAACATATGTTACATATAAATACAAAAAAATTACAATAATAGTCATACTAAACAATTAATTATCTGTCAAATTGAATAATAATGAAAATAATGTCTAATAATACAATGAAATTAAATACAATTAAAATTAAATTAATGATAGAATGAATACAGAAAGGAATAACAGCTCGAGTCTACTATACATAAAAAAAAAAGAAAGAAAAAAAAATACAAAGAAAGTAATAAACTATAATGAATTAATCTATGCTTTTTATACAACACATCAGGTAAATATATTAACAAATCTTAAATCTATTTTTATTAAATAATAAAAAAACACATTATTAATTTTTAAAAAGTAATATTTTCAATTTGTTTCTGAAAGATGGTAAAGTTTATATTTAATTAATGTTGGGAAGTAAACATTATGAGGTATAATCATTAAAATTCATCGGAGAACATATTGTTTAAACAACTCACCTCATAGGATTCATGCTTCCATGATATCGCGATTTCAAACATAGTCATGTTCATCATCAGTCATAACTCCGGACTGATGATGAACATGACTATGTTTGAAATCGCGATATCATGGAAGCATGAATCCTATGAGGTGAGTTGTTTAAACAATATGTTCTCCGGTGAATTTTAATGGTAAAGTTTGTTGAAATTTGTCTGAGGATGTAAGTATACTATACTTTTGAAACCGATATCGTGAAGATACGCAACTTTATGAGGTGAGATGTTAAAGCATTTTCTCCAACTCATTCATTAATCATAAACCTCACAGAGTTACTATCTTGAAATATTAAAATTATTTCTATGAGTTGTTTTACAGTTATCACGGAAGTGATGATAAACTAGTCCCCTACAAAAGAGAAGATCCTACTTTCTGTTTTAACACATTGGTGACAGGCCACGGAGATCTCCGTGTTTAAATGGCCAGCGCTAGACGACGGGCCACGGAGATTTCCGTGTTTACGTTTTCTATGGTTTTCCAGCCTCTTCGCTTTTGAAGGAGCGTGCAATTTTGTTTTTTCTCATTGTGAAATAAACTATAGTTGTTTTTGTACCCTCTCTTCTCTTTTATGAAATTGCCAACTTTACAGAAAGAGTTGTTTACAATTTTAAGACAGATGGCTGGTGAAATATGGAATTTTAGTGCCGATAGTTAGGCGATTACGGGATACGTATGTAACCTGTAAATATATGTTGCAGAGGGGAAAAATTAGAAGAAACACTATTTTGCGTTCTGGAGCCGAATTTATATCTGTGGCATCATGTGTACCAGGATAATTATTATAAGTGTGGCTAAAGCTGAAAATTTGCTCGAAAGAAAGACGAGAGTTTCTGAAGCAATAAAGATTAACAGAGGGCTTCCAAAATCATTTGTGGAAGCAGGAAATAAACTCAAACCAGGAGAATGTGTGTTTTGAAGTAAGGGGGACCTTTCGCTACAAACATCCAAAGATAAAAGAGACGTAAGAATGGTTAGCACATTGCATCAGGCAACACAAGAGTGGGAGGGGTAAAGTTGTAAAAATGCCCTATTGAATACTTCAAAATAACAAGTATGTGAAGGGTGTAGACAGGGCTGACCAGTACCTATCATATTACTCCATCCTTAGAAAAACAGTGAAATGAAGCAAGAAAGTTGTATTGTGGCCTGTGAATTGTGCACTCTTTAATGCTTTTTGGGTCTATAAATTTCAAAATCCTAACAACAATACGTCAAACAGAAGTTTTTTGCTTGAAACAGCCTCTTGTTTGGCAGTCGTGAAATTAGGAACAGATGACAGGGAAGAGGAGGGAAGATAGAGTGAAAAGGACACCATGTCAAGACCCACCAAGAAGGCTGAGACATATAGAAACATAAATTAACACCAACTGTGTCTGAAAAAAAAAACCTTCCAAACCTTGCCACGTTTTTAGTGAACACAAGAAAAGAAACTCGCTACATATGCTCTTTTGCCCTATGCCCTTACATAAAGGGAAATGTTTATAACGCTATCAAACACTCAATTTCTACTAGAAGGTCTGATGAGAACACTAATAAAGATTTACTTATGCATTATTGTTATTGACTGTAAATATATTGATGTAAAAATCACACTGAGCTAGCGCGGTTTAAAATTTAAAAGTCCACGCTACTGACAGAAATGTCCGGTCCAGGAGCGGTGGATGGAACGCACAGCAGTCGATCACCAATGTGTTAATGTTTTTGTAGCTATAAACACATGTAATCCTGCACAATATTAAAAACAAAGTAAAAACTTACATGTAATTAAAATAATTAAATTTCTTGAAAAAAAAGCATTAATTTGAATAGTTATGTTTGATGCAACTATAACTTGAATTCAAAACATCACTCTACAAAATAATTCCGTAAATAAAGCTGTAACTATTATGGCACACCACACACTCCTCAAAGGTTCAATGTACTCAATAATAAACAGTGTTAATCTTCCAGTTAGACATGAAAATATTAATGAATTCAAAGCAGTGCCAGGATTAGAGTAGAACATTGCAGAGAGACACAAAATAAAACCCACAATTTGATTCACCAATATTCCAAGCCAATCATCTGCATATAGAAATTATAAAAATTCAGATTATCATTTTCTTCAAAAGATTTATCTTTATAATCAGAATTATCTCCAAATTCAGTTATATAAACCATTATATGTTCACAGTCAGATTTTCCATAAAGCTTTGCTATTATTTTTAATATGCTATTATGTATTTACCAAAAAAGTTCAATTAAGAGTATTGAGAAAAAAATGTTATAGTTTCTGTTTCTGCAACAGCATTATAATAATAAATGAATAACAAAACAAATATAATTGCTAGTAAGATTATTATAGCACATTCAACCCAACTTGGTCCAATTGTAGTTCTTGAAATGACATCATCTATGTCACTGTCACTATCGTAGTAATGTGAAATATAATCAATATTTTCATCTATATTAGGACTGTCATAATAATAATCATCATAATAGTATAGTACCATTCTGACCCAGCAATTTTAAAGAAATTTAACTAACAGACTTTCTTTTGTCTAATGTAAATATTTTGTTACTACATTTTAACAATGAAAAACAGTGTATACAACTTAGAAAACCACATTCCTAAAACGGAATAAATTTATATAAATAATTATTTATAATTTATAATAATTTTAATTATAATTGAATTTATTCCTGTAAATTAATTGATATGTTGTTTATAAAGACAATACATTATAATTTCAAAAGAATTATCTCAAATAAATATATCAATAAACTTAGAGAAGAATACACCACCAAAACATCTGGAAAGGAATGAGAAAATCTACAAGCTTATGCCATTACTACATTACAAAGAAAATCTGCAGTAGCAATATTCAGACTGCTAACGGGACATGACTGCCTGAATAAACAGATTTGGTATAACAGATTCACCTAAATGTCCTTTTATGGAAAGAAACCATTTCCTCCGTTGTCCAGCTTTTGTAGAAGAGACCAGCCTTTCTGCTAAATATTGGAGTGCAAGAGAGCGAATGATTTCATTATCAAGTGCTCGACATTAGATAACCAACCAACATTACAATTTGCAACTTATTTTATACACTGATATTAAATTTAATTGACCAGACTCATGGGCTAGTGGTCAACATTCCTGACTACTGTACATGAGATCCTGGGTTCAATTCCTGATCAAACCATAGGAATTTTTCCTTAAAGGGAATTATTCCTGTGGTTGCCCATGGTCTGGAATTTAGGTTAAGAACTCTCCTGGCACTTCATTATCATTTATCACCCATTATATGATTGGGAAAATGTAACTCCGTCTTTCAAGTGCTCCAACCTAATAAGATATGGATTAAAATTCTGTCAATGCCAGGGGAGAAAGCCAGAAATGTCATAAAAGGCAACGTGGTAGCATTAGAAAAAAAAACTGTGCTATTGTAATCAATTGTAAAGAGAAAATATTTTATGCCTGAATCGGAAATCGAACCCCAAACCTTCAGCTTTACATGCTTCCCACAAATAATATATCATTCAATTTATACAGGAGTTGGAGAAAATGTTTTTAAATATCTCACCTCATAAAGTTGCATGGATTCACAATACCAGTTTCAATGGTCAATCACCAAATCATCAGTCAAAATCCAAATTAATAAATAAATTGATAATACCTCAGTGTTACTTCCAATTTTATTTTGATGAAATATCATTCAATTGTGAATTATTCAGTTATATAACACCTAATATAAAAAAGCTTTAAATTACTTTTTTTTAGGAATTCACACTATGAGGTATTATTCATTTAGGTAAACTTTTATCGCTCACCTCATATTATTCTTCTCCTCAGACTAGTTTCGGAATCGAATGAGATTAAACAAAAAAAAAAACTTTCTAAATTAACAAGTTGGTTTAGTTGACAAAGTGTACCATATAATTTGTGACTATTGCTACTTACCAGGTACTGAAAATTACTAAAAAATTATATGTTCTGTGTGTTTTCAACACTTTAGTGGCTGCAATTTTTTTTCAATAAAACTTAGTATATAACAACTAATTAAAAAAATGTGTGATTGATTTGAAAATACATTATGAGATTTTACTTAATAAATAAGTTTGGTCTGTGTTCTTACCTCATATAGTTGTTTCTGTAAGAAATATGTTTCAAAGCATATTTGCTCCATCTTCAGTTGGTGTAAGAAACAACTATATGAGGTAAGAAGAATACAGACTAAACTTATTTGTTAAGTGTGATTGATATGTAAATTAATGAGTCATTTTTTTACATCATACCTCATATTTTATGTTTCTTTAAACACGGGAACTAGATTTCAAGAGAAGGATCTCTCTTATTTTCATCATCATCATCATCATCACTCCAGGGATTAGGCAATTGCCCGTTCCCACTTCGTAATGCATCAGCCCAATGTCTTCTAGGTCTTCCAACATCACGCCTTCCTCTTGCTTGATAATTCTTGTTAACAATGGATATCTCTCCTTACTCATTCCATCCATGTGATCAATCCATTTCTGTCTGTAATTCGTGACTTTATCCAATAAAGGCTGTACTTTCAATTCTTCTCTTATATCCTCATTTCTTATTCTATCAAGTCTTGTACATCCTTTTACTTGTCTTAGGAACCGCATCTCTGCCGTCTGTATTCTATCCTTCTGTCTTTTCACTGGAGCCCAAGTTTCACATCCATACAATATTGTGGGAACCGCCATAACATTATACATTTTTATCTTGGTTTCTTTTCTAATTTTATTTTTGAATGTTCTCTGTATTGTTCCACACACCGTCTGAAATTTATTTATTTTGGAGCTCTTATTTTCAACTGAGTCATAATGTCGGTTGAAAATGAGAGAGACCCTTCTCTTGAAAACTAGTTCCTGTGTTTAGAGAAACATAAAACACGAGGTAAGATGTAAAAAATGACTCATTAATTTATGAATTAAGAACCTGATAATGTTATTTCTCATATTTAACTATGAAGTATGATTGAGTTTATTAAGCGGCAAAATTGGACTATTATGAGTGAGGAGATTAACCCATTTAAATCGGATGACGAGCTGAGGTCGCCTGACGTTCTTAAGCACTAAAATCGTATGACGACCTGTGGTCGCGCAGTGCAGAGATCGAAAAAACGCATTTTTAATTTATTTTGCTGCTCATAGATATCTGTTACATACACTTTTTCTTCTTCTACACATTCACAAGAATGCTATTTCATCCCCTCCATGCCATTTAGAAATTTCCGAAACGAGTTTTACTCTCAGAAAAAAAAAATGTGTCAGTAGTAAGAAAAATGGCGTCAAGGAAAGTTAAGGGTATTGACAGTGATGGAATTAGGAAATTATTAGAGTGTGAATTAGGCAGTGATTCAGACGTTTCTGATATATTTAATGATGAGAGAAGTATTCCTTCCGGGAAATTCAGTGTATAATTATATACCAAGAGGACGAAGATCACTAGGCCGTCCTATGAAACGCTGGAGGGAAAATTTTCTATAGGATCGTAACAGGCCTTGGCCTAATACTTGGAAGGAAGAAGAAGAAGAGAAGTATTCATGAATCTATAAGTGATTCGGAAGCAACTTGTGCTGAAGAAGAGAGCGGTGAGAGTGATAATGAACTTATTGTCCCGCCACCTGCAAAAAAACAAAGCCATATCACGCCAAGTGATTGGAAGTGGGTGAAATCTGAGAATAACCCTGTTGTATATCAGTTTAGTGGTTTTTAAATCCATTTTTACTTACTGGAGGTAATATTAAGTTGCTGCGTTACATTTAAATGCCAGGCAGTAGGACTTGGGATTTAAATCAGATTTCTGGGGTAGCAGAGCTCGGCTTTAAATGAGAGGTGGATGGGTTAAACAAAAGTAAAAATTCATATATTTCTTCTCAACAATACTTGGTATATACTATTAAAAAATGAAACAATAAAGGTATTTTCCAAAAATCAGCAAAATCGGTTCATTAGGAGTGATGTTTACCCGAAAGCTAATATGTAAAAATTGTTAAAGGCTGCAATTTTGTTTTTTAACAAAACTCAGCTTGTGACATTTGAATAAGGAGAGCAGGATTGAGTTTGTTAATCAACAAAATAAGGGCAAAGCCTGAAATTTTATTGTAAATATTTTCAATGCTCTAACAGCCACAATTTTTTTGTTTCTCATAACAAAACATGGTATTATGATTTCATTATAAAGGTGAGGAAATCAGTTTTTGCATCCCTTCTGCGATTTTTTTTATAATTAGACGTGTTTAATAATTTGTTTGAAAACAAAAAATAATTCAAGTTTGGAGGTCCTCCAGTTTTTACACTGAAAGCAATGTTGTAAATTTTAAAGCAAATACTTAAAAAAAAATTTAAATAGCAACATGATGTAATTTATGAATCCCAAGAATGATGCTGGATTGAAATGCTGAAGGCAGGAGGAGGAGGGGGAAACCCAGGGAACAGAGGATAGACCTCAAAGATGATGCTGAGGTTAGAAATCTGTGGCGGAGCAAAGTACATTTTGGCTGAAGGATAACTACTGTAATGTAGAGGAAACCCTTAATAAAAAAATATGTAATTTACAATTTATGAATTGAGTCAGAGAAATCTTTTTACATCTCACCTAATAAAACCCCATGATTTCCACAGGATCGGTTTCAAGGGCTGTCACTCCTATCCTGAATTTTGGCTGAGGATAGGGGTGATGACCCTTGTAAATCACTGAGTTTTATGAGGCGAAATGTAAAAAGATTTCTCTGACTCAAATTTATGAACTCTAAATGGTTAATCATAAAAACTAACACTAATATACAATACATGGTACAGGATCTATCCCCAAGTGTTGGAATTCATCAAATTACCAAACATCTTTTAATAAAAAAAGGTAAGGATTAAAGGAACATTTGCAAACAATATACAGCAAACTCTCAATTATCTGTGTTATTTGGGACTGAGACGGGCACGAAAAATTGAAAAACACGAATAATCCAATTAAGTTATTCGGCGCCGTGTAAGTTTATCAGAAATATATTTACCCACCTTAACACTACTTAAATGCAACAAATATTCATAAAATGTTATATTAAATATATTTAGGTGTGAGTCATAATTATCATTATTTTATTTAACTCTTAAATATGAAAAAAAAAAGTGGGACTATTTCCTGTCATGACAACTCTGGTTACAACAGTTATTCAAAATGGCCACCATAACCAGCGACAACTACATTAGTGACCACCGATATCCACATTTGTAACCAGCGATGACAATCAGCGATTCCCACACTAGTTACCACCGATGACCACACTAGTAACCACTGATATCTACACTTATAACCAGCGATGACAATCACCAATGACCACACTACTAACCAGCGATAAACCCACTGCCACAGCATATCCATGGTTTCAATCTGTAACAACAAACTTTCAGTGACTCCACAATGGATGTTTCCGAAATTGTATTGTATTCTCAGAATGTTGGTTGTTACCATTAAACACATCAGGGTAGGGGGGGTGTGAGTGAAGGTTACTATATTGTGCTAGTTTCTAAGTGCAGTTCACATTAGCACGTTTAAAAATAAAGAATTTTTTCATAAAAATGCAAAATACAGTATTTTTAAAAAATTACAGTAAAAGAGTCATGCCCGGATAATCTGCAAACCGGATAATCGGGAGTTTGCTGTATCTCTTTAACACTTTCTTCATTCAAAAGAAAATAGAATAAAATTATATTGACTATTTAACTCATGTCAATGACCAATCACGTTACAATGATTTTTGATTTACAACCAATCACAGTCGTGTTTCACCTCACTCTTTATCTATTTCTCTTTATCAGCTCCTGCTTTTGTGATAAAGAAAGTTCCTCCTTTTTTAATGTTCTGAACAGGTCAAAGCATTATTTTTCTACAACAAATACATTGAATATAGCAAATAATGAAAAGATTCCTTGATTTTACCGAGTTGTTTACTAAAAAAAAATAAATGTATAACCCGTAATGTTGATTATGATATATAGTTTGATGTGTTTCATTATTTCTCCTCTTGGGTGCACTCTTACGATATTGCGATCTTATTTGGCAATAAATAATATGATCAAGTAGCAGTGAATGAACATAACCTCACATTTCTGATTTGTTTTCAAACATCGCCGTTTACATTAAATATGTAAATATTTAAAAATAACAATGATTTGTGAGTAAACAGCTTAATTTTATTTGTTAAATAGTCCTAACAAATGCCTCTTGATTTCCAAATTCTCTAGATAAATTCACGACTCACGCTCGTGACATTACTTATGAAAATAGGAACTGAGTTAGTTTTAAGGAGGGTGAAAAAAAAAAGACTTTTTACTCTCTTCAACGCCAACTTTATTGAGCCATCTTGCCTCAAACATGCAGCCTTTAAGCGCACACTTGAACAAATATCCATTCGTTACAGAAAATTCCAGGAAAGAGGAGCAAGGGGAAGGGAAAGTGGGGAAAATTTAAACTTTATCAATAGACTCTCAGTTATGATATGATTGTGAACAAATATCCTTACAAAAAATGAGAATAATGAAAATTAAATTCTATATAAGCCATAAAAGAAGCAACAAATCAGTCTTACATCAAAAAGCACAAAGGTTCCCTATATATGTAACATTAAATAGCTTTTTTTTTAATAATAATAAGCAGCAGCTCTTCTTATAATCTTTATATAATATAGAAGTTGTTACAAAGTACTGTATATATATAATATATATATTTATAGTCATGATTTTTTTTGGCAGTTTTGTAACCAGGCCTGTTTTGTAATATTGACCCACGTATCACATTCAAAGCTTCAGATAATTATTTTTAACATAAAATGTGAAGTAGTTGGCTACTGAACAAATCAGAGGTAGACTCGCTTATCGTTCATGTGTGCCTTAATATAAAATAGTAAATATCATACCAAAAATTCCTACTGTAAAATATCACGTATGAAAGAGAAATGTTTCATGTAGCATATTCTAGCTAGTTCCTTAAAAAAGGAATTGAAAAATACATTATCAAGGTTGCCCCAAAGTACTGATTCATTTCTGTGAACACACAATTTTCAGGTAGAATTCTGAATATTCTATTAGTTTTCAAACAATATAAATGTTCGATGTTTTTATTATTAATTTCATACATCTCAATGATAGATAAATCATATTTGAAGAGAAAAATTAAATGCTCAGACCAGGACTTGAACCCGGGACCCTTGGTTCTCTAGACCAAGTGCTCTACCACCTGAGCTACCTGAGCAAGTACTGATTTAAACGCAAATTTTTCTCTATATACGTTGTAATTCCCAGTCACCAAATGCTATGAAGCCTTTGCTTTTATCTTTGCAAATGGCAGCTCCCTTATTAAGAAGATATTTAGAGAACCAAGGGTCCCAGGTTTAAATCTCGGTCTGAGTGTATAATTTTTCTCTTCAAATATAATATAAATGTTGCAATATTTTGATTATCCAATAAATTGACAAAACTCTTTGGCCATACACTATATGGAGCGGAATATCTAAGAAAAAAATGGTTTAGTTAGAATTATTGAATGCATACCTTATTATGTAAAAAAATTAATTCCAATTGATTGTATCTAATAGCAAGAATTTACATTAACTACATGTTCCGTTTTGTAATTGAGTTGGATAAAATGTTTACTTATTTTAGGAATTCACAAAATGGATAAAATGTTTTTACATTACACATCAAAGTTACGTGTTTTCATGATACCAGTTTCAAAGACCTTTGCCTTCATGATCAGTCAAACTCCAACTGTTGAAATTTTGCCATTACCACTATCTTCCGAACTGCCATCTGGTGCCAATGGCAAAATTACTAGGGAATAAGAAGCAGTTCTCCTGAATGATATAACATCAGTTGGCGAGATATTACCACCTAGGTTTTGAAACTGTATAATTAGAAGATTGGATATGAGGTGAGGTATATACAATTTTAATTTAAATCTTAAATTAAACCTCATAGTGATTTCCTAAAAAGTTTAACATTTTTAATTCTTTACTTACAACTGAAAATCCAGCCTTGAGATCGTAACAAGCCATCAGGGCTTATATTTATATGGAATATGGTGATGATTTACAACTGTCTATTTTTATTATTTATCATCATCTTCCAGCAATTAAGGCTGTTGGCTCATTCCGGTTTCATGAAAGCTAGAGTTAAAATTGTTCAGACCATCTTCTGTGTGGGTGTCCAACATTTCTCCTTCCTTGCAGTTTATAATTTAGCAATAATTTTGGAAATCTTTCTTCTGGCATTCTATCAACATGTTCTTTCCAGGAATTCCTATATTTAATTATTTGGTCTGTAAGTTTGAAAATATTTAGTTTAATATTGTATTATTTAAATTGACTACAGTTACTAAATTTTTCTCCTTTATTTTTAATTGATTACAACAGATTTTCTTCAGTTATTCTGTATATTAATACATATGTAACTTCCATCTTTACACATGAAATCAATTAAGTTGGTATGAAGAATATTAAATTTCCCAATTTCAAGTAACATTATTACATCCTATTCCTCCACATTCTGAAGTCCCCCCCCCCCCATTTACCTAATGAACCCATTCTATAATTTTTTTATTCTATTATTTTCTACAAAATTTACATGTTTATACAGAAAGTGTTTACATTATTTAGACCTTTTTCTTTCACGGATTAGGTATCTGCCTGTTCCGATCGCACATTTGTTATTTAGACCTGTGGGATTTTTATTTTAAGTAAGTGTATCTTGTATATATCTACAAATAGTATGTATACCTTGCATAATTTAGATAAATTTAACAAAAAATTGATAGGAAATCACACTATCAGGTATCTAATCAGAAAAATTTAATATAATTAAATCACTTTGTGCAAATTCATTACGGTATACATAAAATAAAACAATTTACCTTAGTAGTAATTCTGCTGAAAGAATCAGGAGACTGGGATGCAATTAAAACTACAGATACCAGTAAAAGTGATAAAATAAGACAAATATGGGATCAATTTCTTGTCTTCTTTTATCACCTTTACTGGTATGTAGTTTTAATTGGACAGATTTGCATCCGAGTCTCCTGATTCTTTAAGCAGAATTACTACCAAGGTAAATAGTTTTATTTTACTGAGAAATTTAATCAGTTGCTTATAGCTCATCTCATATCAAATAAATTTATTTTCTAAATAACCTTTATTAATTTTAGAAAGAAAAATTACGTTCGAATGGGAGTTGAACCCCGGATCTCAGCTCTGACTCTGTACGTCAGTGCAATAACCATTACACCAATCGAACTTCTGATAGTAACTTTAAATTTCTTTCCACTTATACAATTCACCTTTCATCCTAAGGCCGAAAGCCATCACTATCAACAATGCCATCTGATGGCTTCTATTCTAAGTATTTTTATTGAGAATTTAAACATTACTTTTAAGCGGTAAAGCTTTATTAAATCATAATCATATTCAACACAAACATCTATATCCAATAAATTATGGATTCCATTAAGTTTGGGTCATTCTATTTGATATAATTATTACAATTTATTTACAAATATTCCTAATTGTAAACTAGTGATAGAGTTAATAGTGAGTGTAGAATATATTTTTAATGACTCACCTCATATGATTTCAAATTTCTTTGATACTGGCGGTTTCAGACAATATCTTGTCCCTCTTCAGTCATGGCTTCCACTGATGAAATTCTGTGGTTGTTGATTTCTCTAAGGACATCACCTCTTGTGCTGCCATCTTTCATTGGAATTACAATTACAATTACATTACAATTACAAAGTTTATAATTCCAAAGAAAGATGGCAGCACAAGAGGTGATGTCCTTAGAGAAATCAACAACCACAGAATTTCATCAGTGGAAGTCATGACTGAAGAGGGACAAGATATTATCTGAAACCACCAGTATCAAAAAAATTTGAAATCATAAGAGGTGAATCATTAAAAATATATTCTACACTCACTATTAATGATATAACCTCATAATGTTTACTTCCCAATATTAATTTAAATATAGTGATAGAGTTGTTAAATATATGTAGGAAATAACATTATTAGGTTTCTTTTAGTTAGCAATGAGTTGTATATTTTGACTCACCTAATATTTAATGCATCAAGAATGTCGGCACAGAAGCGACAAAACTGGTCTGCATAAAAATCAAGAAATATGATGTGAGTCAAAATACACAACTCATTACTAATTAGTGATAGAGTTGTTTTGGAAACTATAATAAATAAAAAAGTAAAAATTTTTTGAAGATAAAATTATATTTTTTTATATCTAAGATTTTTGAAGATAAAATTATATTTTTTATATCTAAGATTTTTGAAGATAAAATTATAATTTTTATATCTAAGATTTTTGAAGATAAAATTATATTTTTATATATCTAAGATTTTTTAAGATAAAATTATATTTTTTTATATCTAAGATTTTTGAAGATAAAATTATATATTTTTTATATCTAAGACTATTCTTACTGAAGTAAAGCAGCATTTATGTTTAATTTCATAATAGGCCTAGTGTACCAAAATATTTTTGCTTACTGGCATTCATTTTAATTCACTTCTTAAATAATTGTTTACAGTTCATAATTTAATCTAACTTTGATTAGTAGTTACACGTGTACTAATAGTGTAACTAATGTTCTGTACATTCTCAATTGATTTATAATATCAAATTAATATTATCAAGAAATATGAACATTACCTTATTTATATAAGAAATCCACAGTCTTTTGGGGCAGCCAGTGTATATTTTTTGTGTAAATATAAGTAAAAGTGTATAAGCAAGTCACAAATAGTTCTGAGGAAAAAACCCGTGTTTGTGTGCACATGATTTTGAAAAAGGGGGATTAAAGATGGTATAGCAACACACATGCGTACAGTTACACACACGCGCACATATTACCACAGATGTACACACATACTTACATACAATCTTTCATTTGTAAAGTATATTGACAAAATAATTATATTATGCTAATATCTTACACAAAAATATAACACAGCACAAATTTCAATATGTGGTCGATTTGAACATGAAGCAATCCATGGCTTCCCTCTTCTTTGATATTCTTAAGTTCAACTTGAATTCTTCTCTTCTTTGGTTTCTGAAATATATAAAATTATTATCAATTATGACTACCTCAATGATTGTTATGACCCGTAAAGAATATCATTAATAATGAAAATACTAGGGCATTCGATAAATAATAGCAATACTCAACTTTTATAGGAATAATCACTATGAGGTTTAATTTAATAATAATGTATAGCGCACAATGTGCAAAGATTAGTTAATCTATATTAGTTTATCTGTCCATACAGAATCCTGTCAGAGATTGCCCTCTGTTTTTGCACTTTAACACATGGTATCTCTCGCATAACATGCCGCATCGCTCGCACATGTATTCTGGTCCCGGGTCATGAAACTGTTTCGTTTTGCACAGTCTGTGATGGAAGCCGTGTACTGCTAGCCGGGTCACTAGGTGTCGTAGTTTGTAGTTCGGCTTCTTCCAGTCTTCTGAGATCATGGCATCGGTGTTGTAGAAATCGGTCCAAATGGATTCTTTTTTCAGCTGCAGCTCTCTTAGTACAGTATTATAGCTCACTGTAGATGGCAGGAACAGTTTCAATCGGAGCTCTTCTATGAGAAATAGCTCCTTTGTCAGTTCATAGACCATGCGGGAGGGTGCGAACTTTGACAGACCCGTTGCCTTTTTCAAATACATGGATTTCACTTTTTCCAGGAGTCTAAAGCTGTTGGTGTCCAGATGATCCCATATCAGTTGAGGTTTAATTTAAGATAGATTAAAATGTTTCATACCTCACCTCATAAACAATCTCCTAAGTAGATTGTGATTTTGGTGTCATGGCAACCCCATACTTACTTACTCCCTGGCACTAACGAACCCATAGGTTCATGGCCACGAGGACATAAGCTCTCCATACATTCCTATCCTGAGCCAATGCTTTCCAATCATTCCCTGTATAATCTACTTCTCACACCTCATTCTTATAAAGTCCTAACATTCCATGTTCCTACGAACATGTCCCTATGTTTGAGCCTTTGGCATAGGTTCCCTGAAGTAGTCCCTGCCCGGAGAACCGAATGGGGGACTATTAGACCTCTGGAAAATTTTACCCCAGTTGAACCCATGTCCGCATTTCTTGACGGTTGTATTTTTACGGTGAAAGATCGTCACTCTTTCGACCAAGGTACTTTTTTTGTCTGGCTTATCCACCTTTGACCAGTCCGGCATGGGTAACCCTATCGGCAGCAATGCTATCGCCGGCATAGCTCTCAGGATCATTTAAGCACGCAAGCCACTCCACCACGACAAGGTAAAGATACCATGGAGGGATGGCAACCCCATCATCAGTACAATTTTGCCGACTGATGCTATGTCAATTGGAAGAACCACTTCTTCTTCCCTCTATTGGTGGACCAATAAACCTCCAGATCAGGTCAGAATCCGAGGGAAGTTTGAAGTTTTATGTATAAAAGTTCATAAGTTTTTATGTATAAAATTCATAAGTTTAAAGCATAAAGATAAAAATAAACTAAAAATGGGGGCAAAATAATAAGAAATATAATTAGAAGTTAATGAAAATGTCTGTTCCTTTCTGCATCTCTAAACTGCTGCAAAATACCAACAAAAACTTATGAACTTTGAGATTCCTGCAGATTCTGACCTGATCCGGAGGTTTATCGGTCCACCAACAGAGAGAAGTGGTTCTTCTGATTGACATAACATCAGGCGGCAAAAATGTACTGAGGATGGGCTAATCATGACCCCGAAATTGCAATCTACTTAGGAGATTGTTTATGAGGAGAGGTATGAAACATTTTAATTTATCTTAATGGCAACACTGTTTTAAATCAACAATCCTACTGGTGACCATTGTAATCTTGTAGAATGTTGTTGAGCAGTCTTTGATCTATAAATCTGTAATATTAACAGTCTCAAAATAGCAATATTTTGTGAATACATCCACAGTTTCTCACATTTAATAATGTAATACTGCCCTAAAAAAGATGTTTAGAACATGGAAATGGGAAGTAGGCCTACTCAAACATCCATCAAATTCACCAGACAGGAGCCCTTGTGACTGTAACTTATTCCCAAAGATCAAAGAACATCTATGAGGCATTCGATTACAATCAAGGGTTGATATCCAAAAAAACTCTAGATTGATCACATGAAAGAGATATCCAGAAATGGCGCTGCAGATAGAGTGTACCTTTTCCAAATATTTGGCAAGAGACTATAAATGAAGTTCATAATGTCAAAAGTAACCTAAATAAGTTTTTATGTTATAGCAGTATTGCTATTACTTATCGAATGCACTAGTAATATTATCAATTTAGTAGATTGATCTCTCTTAAATTGAATGAGTCATTTCGAAAAGGGATCATCTACAGCTGATCAAATTTTACAGAGGAGGGGAAAAAAAAACAGATTCAACTTTATTAAGTTATGTAGATAGGATATAACACTATGAGGTTTTTTTAATATTGTTTATTTTTTCTTTCACTCACCTCATACTTCATAACTCCTCGCAAACCCAGAGTTTCTTCACATCATTTGTGACATTCTCAATGCTGTGTCACATTCACAACTGACGTGCAACGGCCTTCTATCCTGCAGACTGATCTCCGTGCCTTCTGATGGCTGACCAACAAACTTCCAAATCAATCCCCTCTCCTTATAACCAGGTATTTCAAAATTCATACTTGTATTTTCATTCTTGCATATGTAAACTTTTTCCCAAATTGTGAGTTCCTTCGGTTTTTCCAATTGTTTAAGTAATTTTGTTTTGGTTTCTATTCCATGTTTTTCTGACCAGGCATGTGCAGCTATTGCAGATTTTTCGGTCACATGCCTTGTTTTTCCAATATAAATTTGAAAACAAGGGTGAAAGACCATCTTAGAAATGTCAAAAATGGAGAAGTGGAAAAGTCAGCAGTAGCTGCTCATGCTTGGTCCAAAAAACATTTAATTGAATCAAAAGCCAGTCCAATTAAACAAATAGATAAACAAAAGGAACTCACGGTTTGGGAAAAAATCCACATTCAGAAAAACAAAGGAAAACTTACAAACTTCGAAATTCCCGCAAATCCTGAACTGATCCAGAGGTTCATCGGTCCACCAACAGAGGGAAGAAGTGTTTCTTCCAATCGACATAATATCAGTCTCCAAGATTGTACTAAAGATGAGACCGTTATGGTCTCGAAATCGCGATCTACTTAGAAGATTTATATGAGGAGAGGTAGGAAACATTTGATTTTATCATAAATTAAACCTCATAGTTATTAATTCCTATAAAAGTTAAACCTGATGTATCAATCGTCCTCAATTAAAATGGATTTCTGTTTAAAAAACTTTGTCTGTTAGTTAAAACCATGTAGGCCTTTCAGAACATGTTCCATCTTCGGCATGTCATTTGGTACCAAATGAATGTTCATACATCAACATTTTCTGAAAGCCTACATGGTTTTAACCAATAGACAAAGGTTTTTTTAAACAGAAATCCAGTTTAATTAAGGACGACTCATATCAGATACTTATTTTAATATTTTATAGTCAGTATGTCCGTAGTCATTTACATATTTTTTTAAATACTCATGTTAATTATTAAGATTGGTTGTAGAAAACCCTCAATGAAGAGGAAAATTCTCAAAAATGAATTATGAAAAATTTTGGCATCTTATTTAAACACTTGTCATGTTTTGTGAGTTCTAGGACTGATGGTAAACTTACCCCATAAAATGAATTATCTTACCTTATAAAATGCCCAAAAGAACACTATGTTTTATGAGGTAAGATGAAACAGACTCGTCTTATTTATTAAGAAAAACCTCATAATGTTACTTCCTATTTTGCAATTTATTATTTACTATACCTGCTGCAGCTTGCTCTGTGTCATTTCCTGTATTCTCCTCTTCCTTCTTTTCTTCTTCCTTCTTTTCCTCTTCCTTCTTCTTATCCTCCTTGTCTCCCTTAGCTTTTCCTTTGGCTGGAGTGGCAGGTTTAGGTTTTGGTTCCATCTCTGGATCTAAGACAATCTTTCCAATGTTCTTGCGATCATGCATTTTCTGCATAGCTTCTGGTACCTGCAAAACAAGTTTCTTGCTATTCAGTACTCTAATCTGTAATTGGAACATACAATTTTAAATTCTTCATATGGGTCAATCTTTTATGACAAACAATGTTTTACCATTTTTTATCTCTTATGCTTTACAAATAGAGGATTTCAAACAATCTTGAAATTTAAAAAATTCTTTTTCTCAGATAAATGAGCATATATCCTAAATTTTGTTATAATCTCTGCTGTATATTATTAAAACTATTAACTGAAAATTCATAATAAATGCAATATTACATGAAATGTCTCCATGAAGTTTAATTTAAAATTTAATAAAATTCTTTTCACTTCACCTCATATCCTGTCTTCTAATTAGATTGATAAGGTTTCGTAAACTTAGTGGTTGCATCTTCAGTAGTTATACAACTAATATTCTATAATCCAGGAGCACTGCTTCTTACTCCATCTATTGGTTAACTAATGAACCTCCCAATCAAATCAACTCCCCTGGGAATTTCAAAATTAATTAATTTTTCTTTTTTAGTTTTTTTTTTAATCCACATTAAAAAAACTAAGAAAGAAAAATTAATGAATTTTTTAATTCCCAGGGAAGTTGATTTGATTGGGAGGTTCATCAGTCCACCAACAGATGAAGTAAGAAGCAGTGCTCCTGGATGACAGAAGATCAATCATGTAACTACTGAAGATGTAACCACTAAGGTTACGACACTGGTCTAATTAGAAGACAGGATATAATGTGAAGTGAAAAGAATTTTATTTCAAATTTTAATAGTGGTAGAGTATATTTTAAATTTGAAGAGAAAAATTTTGGCCTAGACCGGGACTCGGACCCGGGACCCTTGGCTTTCCGGGCCAAGTGCTCTACCAACTGAGCTAGCGAGGCGAGTTACGATCTAGACGCAAATTTTTCTCTTATGTACGTTGTAATTCCCTAGCGCCAAATGCTTGAAACCATATCTTCCATCTTTGCAAATGGCGGCATCTTAGTTAAGAAGACATTTATTGGGAATTTAACACTACTTTATAGCCAGTAGGGCTTCTATTGAAGATTTTATTATTAATTTAACACTTCTCATTGAAGGATAAATGATATTTTAAGAGAAAAATTTTCGCCTAGACCGGGACTCGAACCCGGGACCCTTGGCTTTCCGGGCCAAGTGCTCTACCAACTGAGCTAGCGAGGCGAGTTACGATCTAGACGCAAATTTTTCTCTTATGTACGTTGTAATTCCCTCGCGCCAAATGCTTGAAACCATAGCTTCCATCTTTGCAAATGGCGGCTTCTTAGTTAAGAAGACATTTATTGGGAATTTAACACTACTTTATAGCCAGTAGGGCTTCTATTGAAGATTTTATTATTAATTTAACACTTCTCATTGAAGGATAAATTATATTTTAAGAGAAAAATTTTCGCCTAGACCGGGACTCGAACCCGGGACCCTTGGCTTTCCGGGCCAAGTGCTCTACCAACTGAGCTACCGAGGCGAGATACGATCTAGACGCAAATTTTTCTGGTAGAGTATTTTGTTTTTAGCATTACTACACTATCTCTTAAGGTAATCAGGGAACATTTCTAACATATAAATGAAAATCTACTTTAGAATACTTACATCTTCTAGTGCCCAAGTAGAGTCTACTACAGGCTTAATCTTGCCATCCTTCCATAACTGGAAAATTGATTCCATTATGCCTTTAATGTATGGTGCTCCATTCTGCTGATAGAGGAGATGACGTAAGTTTAAGCCGGAGAGAGTCTTGTTGTCATCGAACAATTTGAAGGGTGATACTTTATCTACCTGCCACCACTGAAACATAATCAACCAAATGACCTTTAGACCACCTCTATGTTATAGGCCTAATGATCAGTTTGTATGGCTAACATCTCTAGGATCCACATTTGATTCCTGAATACAGGATATAGATGTTTCTTTGTTTACAGCACCTGGACAGACTTGCAAGGACAATTATATATCTACTTGCTCTTTGTATTGTCATCTGCTAGCGAGTAACAGTGACCACTTCAGTTGATCTTGTTTTTTTTGTTTTTTTTTTTTTTTTTTCCAAATGCCCCAGGTTTTGTCTTTCGACATTCCTGGTTTCTCTCCTGGCATGGCGTACTTGTAACCCACTTCTGAGGTTGGGGCGCCTGGAAGGCGGGGTTACATTGCCCCGATGATATGATGGGTGATGATGATAATGGTGCGCCAGGAGAGTCCCTAATCCTAAGCTTAACCTAAGATGAATATGAATGATGATGATTGCGATCGATGGGTCCCGCGCCATAGCCGAGCGGTTAAGGTAAGAAGCCTTGGCGCAGAGCTACGGGACTTGCGCTGGTTCGAGTCTCCATGGTGGAAGAAATTTTCTCATGGTATTTCGGCCAGTATGGGACCGGTGCCCACCCAGCATCGTGAGGCAATTGGGTAGCTACAATAAGTAGCGGCTCCAGGTTGAGGAACCAGCTATAACGGCTGGGGGACTCGACATGCTAACCACATGTCACCCCTACACTGGCTGTTGATCATCTACCTCTGTGATTGACACATGTGGATGTGAAGGACCAGCAGCCGGCTGGTAAAAGGGCAACCGCAGAAAAGTGGAAAGACCCTCAATCGGATGATTGCGATGGCCATATGATTTCGGGGACCGTTTGGGCCTTTAAATTTTTCCTGACATTTGTCTTACAAGTGAGGAAAAACCCCGATAAAAACCTCACCCAGAAAAACTGTCCCGACCAGGATCGAACCCGGGCCCGCTGCGTGACAAGGCAGCACGCTACCCCGAGACCACAGCGGTAGACGATCTTGGAATTGTAGTGCCGTAGATTTTATATCTTCAAGTGATATATTGTGATCATTAGCTTTCAGTGTCAAATATTTTCTTATGAATCTATTCAACAACAATGAATTACCGCAATAAAATATACTATAGTTATTTATTGCAAAATATCTTATTTATCCACTTTTTTATTTAACAAAGAGTAGTTTACAATCCATGTTTCACATAACTAGAGAGAAAAATATGCACCTGAGATGGGATTTGAACCCAAAATCTCCAGCTTTGTGCACTGGTGTGCTCTACCATTACTTACTTACTTACTCACTGGCACTATCGAACCCGTAGGTTCATGGCCGCGCGGACATAAGCTCTCCATACATCCCTATCCTCAGCTAATGCTTTCCAATAATTTCCTGTATAATCTACTTCCCTCAAATCACAGTTAATATTATTCTCCCACCTCATTCTTGGTCTACCAACTGGGCGTTTTTCCTCTGGCTTTCCTACAAGAAGCTTCCATGCAAGTCTTCATTCCCCATACGTGCAACATGTCCTGCCCATCGCAGTCTACGAGACTTAACTGTTCTTATTATATCTGGCTTCCTATAAAGACCATGTAGTTCATTGTTATGTAGTCTTCTCCATTCACCTGTCTGTTCTTCTCTCTTTGGTCCAAAATTTTTCCTAAGTACTTTATTCTCAAATACTTGTAATCTCCTTTTCTCCCTTAAAGTAAGAGCCCATGTTTCACATCCACATAATATAACTGGTAGAATAATAGTTTTATATATTTTCCGTTTAACGTTTTTTGAAAGGAGTTGGGACATCAAGAGTCTCTGTAATGCATAATAGCATGCATTTCCAGAATTGAGCCTATGTTTAATTTCTTTGTGCATCTCATTCCTATTTGTGATTATTGTTCCTAGGTATTTGAATTCAGCCACTTTCTCAAAATTTCCCTCATTTGTCATTAGCTGTCCATTTCCATTATATAATGTATTTCTACGTGTGACCATTGAGCTACTTAAATGCTCCTCGGGGCATGTACACATTCTCCTCTCTTTATTCTCCTAGTCACTGTAAGCAGTGAAACTTTTCGTTCACAAGACTTTATGGGAGTGCTTCTTTTATGAGAAGCCATTATGATGGGGTTTTGCTGAAAAATCAGCTAATTATGAACTGAAAATGAATGTTTCCAGACAAGCCATCTGTAGACAATGTTTAATATAATTCTGCATTATTTGGTATCCTCAATGGAAAATTCCTGTTGGCATACTACCACTTGAGTTTTTACACTATTTTGTTTTATAATTTTTTTCTTGTCATATTATCATAAAAATTAATCAAACATTTATAAATGAGTTGGATAAAATGGTTTTACATCTCACTTCAAAGTTGCTTGTTTCCATGATACCAGTTTCAAAGGTCATTTGCCATCATCTTCGATCAAACTCCAACTGTTGAAATTTTGGCATTACCACCATCTTCTGAACCCAGCGAGCAATATTTAATCTCCAAAGTTCATAAAATCGGCACCAGATGGCAGTTTGGAAGAAAATTCTTCAGAATTTTGAAGTTTCCAGTAAGCAAAATAATTTTGAAGTTCCAGCAAGCAAAATTTAATCTCCAAGTTCATAAAATCGGCACTATATGGCAGTATGAAGTTGGTGGTAAACAGCTAAATTTCAACACTTAGAGTTTGATTGAAGATGAAGGCAAATGACACTTGAAGCTGGTATTGTGAAAACGTGGAACTTTATGAGGTGTGATGTAAAAAAAATTCATCCAACTCATTTATAAATTGAAAATTACCCCATAGTGTGTTACTATAATTATTGCTTTAAAAAAAGAATGGAAACATTTGCAAAAACAAATAATGAAATTACAGTCAGGAGTATGGTGTATTAATAAAATGGATGGCATTTACTGGAGTATGAAAGACAGAAGTAGAATTGTTTACTTCCACTAAAGATGAATTACCAACAGTCATGACCTTTATAAGTTAGGGTCACTGCCACATTAATCTTAGAGGATAAAGCATAATATTGAAAATGCATTCTCTGTCAGCTGAATAGAGATAACCTTACAGACCAATGAAACTGAACTGATAAGCTTTTGTCATGCCGAGCTAAACATATATCTTCAGTAACTCTTTTTATAAATTAAGCATTTTTTTATTTATTGTGTCATTGTACTCTCTGGATAAACCACAAAGTTCTAATCAGATCAAATAAGCTATTTTCATAGAACGTTGTTGACATTATCATAAGTAATGCCACGAGTGATTTCCAAATTATCGATAAATTTATCTAGAGAATTTGGAAATCAAAAGTGGCATTTGTTTGGACTATTTAACGAATAAAATTAAGCTGTTTACTCACAAATCATTGTTTAACTATAGTTATTTTAAAATATTTATGTATTTAATGTAAACGGCGATGTTTGAAAACAAATCAGAAATGTGAGGTTATGTTCATTCACTGCAACTAGATCATATTATTTATTGCCAAATAAGATCGCAATATTGTAAGAATGTACCCAAGAGGAGAAATAATGAAACACATCAAACTATATATCATAATCAACATTACGGGTTATTCATTTATTTTTTTTAGTAAACAACTCGGTAAAATCAAGGAATCTGTTCATTATTTGCTATATTCAATGTATTTGTTGGAGAAAAATAATGCTCTGTCCTGTTCAGAACATTAAAAAGGAGGAGCTTTCTTTATCACAAAAGCAGGAGCTGATAAAGAGAAATCGATAAAGAGCGAGGTGAAACACGACTGTCATTGGTTGTAAAACAAAATTCATTGAAACGTGATTGGTCATTGACTAGCATTTGTGGCATGAGTTAAATTGTCTGTGAAATTAAATTTGAAGAGAAAATTTTTCACCCAGACCGGGACCCGAACCCAGGACCTCTCGTTTACCGTACCAATGCTCTTACAAATTGAGCTACCGGGGCAAGTTCCAATCTAAGATGCAAATTTTTCTCTTATATATGTTGTAATTCCCACACACCAAATGCTTGAAGCTGTGGCTTCATCTTTGCAAATGGCAGCTTCTTGATTAAAAATACTTTATTGGGAATTTAAACATTACTTTTAAAAGCCAGTAGGGCTTCTATTGATGTTTTTTATTATTAATTTAACACATCTCATTGAAGGATAAATTATATTTGTAGAGAAAAATTTTCGCCCAGACCAGGACCCGAATCCAGGACCTTTGGTTTACTATATCAATGCTCTTATCAACTGAGCTATCGGGGAAAGTTCCAATCTAGATGCAAATTTTTCTCTTATATACATCAAGAGAAGCCTTACTTATTCCCAACTATGTTTGAAGTTGGAAATCTCAGAACCAAAAGTGAGCATTGTAATATCTAGACCACCAGAATGTTCAATACTAATAAAATTAATTGTTAAAACCGTTGAGGTGGAGAGTCATAAAATAAAATAAGTTAAAATACCTTCTTAGGTAAAATCCGTCATCCTCAACTTTTAAAATATGTGATCTTTATTCCTGTAGGCCTTTCAGGACATCCGTCCCATCTTCAGCAGTTCATTCTTCGCTACAGCATCAAACATCAACCTGGATGCTGTAGCGAAGAATGAACTGCTGAAGATGGGACGGATGTCCTGAAAGGCCTACAGGCATAAAGACCACATATTTTAAATTTGAGGACGACGGATTTTACCTGAGAAGGTATTTTAACTTATTTTATTTTATGGCTCACCAGAATGATTCCAAAACGTGTTGATATAACAGGAAAAGTCATATAAAACAAGACTGGAGATCAGTCATTTGCATTTCAAATTATATAAGGACCATGCATTATTAGATTAGTGGAGAGAATTTCATTCATTATCCTTTGTAAGTCATGTTAGTAGAGTAAATAAACTTGTACTTACTGATCTGGCAACACTGAAAAAGCTCTTGGTTTCACCTGTTACAATATTTGAAGATCCTGCAAATGAAACAAAGTAACAATCAACTATTACGGTCATTTAAATTCTCTACTACATTAATAAAAAACAGTAAAAAAGTTCTGTCTGTTTAATTCTTACCTCATATCATTGTTTCTGTTAGACATATGTTTCAATTCTTGTTAGCCTCATTTTCAGTAGTTACAAACTGGTTTTTCCCAAGTTGTCAGCCCTGGATCTCTACTTCTGTTCCCTCTTTCTGTGGTCCAAAGAACTTGCTAATTCTTTCCCCAGGAATTTCAAAATACATAATAATTTCCTTGTTCTTCTGTATGTGGATTCCCCCCCCCATATGATGAGTTTGTGTTTTCTAATTGTTTTAATAATTTTGTGTTTTTCTGACCAAATGTTAGTAGGCCCCTAGCTACTGCAGATTTTTATACTTCCTTTTCTTTTTTACACTTCTTATGTGTTTGTTGGTTCTAATGGTTAAATTTCTCCTTGTTTTCCATATGTATATCTTATCACATTCTGCACTTTTATCTGATATAGTCAAATAAAATGTGCAGAAGGTGATAAGATATACACAGGGAAAACAAAATAATATATGAAATAAAATGTGCAGAACGTGATAAGATTTACATAGGGAAAACAAAGAGAAATTTAACCATTAGAACCAAAGAACAAGCATTTTCATGCTATGCTTGCAGCTTTACTAGGGAATTGTGTAGGTGTGGTAGCTTCCCGTTGCTTTCCACACCGGTGAAGGATGATGATGATAATGATAAGGATGCTGCTAATGATGATGATGGCCATATGATTTCGGGGACCGTTTGGGCCTTAAACTTTTCCTGACATTTGTCTTACAGGTGAGGAAAAACCCCGATAAAAACCTCACCCAGAAACTGCCCCGACCGGGATCGAACCCGGGCCCGCTGCGTGACAAGGCAAAACGCTACCTCGAGACCACAGCGGTGGACGAATATATATATATATATATATATATATATATACACTACTTAAATAACAGTTGTGTTACATTCACCTATATGCAAGAAAAGTGAAATTACATGAATAAGAATATAGATCAATTAATATCAATGGGTCATTCCATCATAATGAAGATAATATTTTTTCCTCACATCTTTTATGCTTTATAAATATAGGATTTCAAGCAATTTTTTAAATTAAAAAAATTAATTTCTGGGAAATAAATGATTACTCGTACAATGGTTTGGACACGTGAAGAGAATAAATGAAAATAGATTGCCAGTTAGGAGTTTGGAGTGGCTCCAAATGGGAAGAAAAAAAGAGGGCGACCTAAAAAGACATGGATAGAGAGAAGTATGAATTTGACGTGAAGGACAAAGGACAGCAGGATGGTGACTGGAAGGATAGAGAAGAATGGAGGAATACAATAAAAACTTAGTATTGGGCACATGAAGATGTTGTATACATTTAAAAACCTGTTTAATAATTATAAAAGAAATCACTTAGTTTTCTCAAGTGAATGAGCATCTATACCTGAATTCACAAATGTATAATCTTTTCTGCTCTTGATTTTGTGTGTGTGTATATATATCCATCCATGGTAATTCTGTCCGAGGACAGGTCTTTCACTGCAATCATAGCATTTTCATGCTATGTTTTGCAGCTTTACTAGGGAATTATAGGTGTGGTAGCTTCCCCTTGCTTTCCACACTGGTGAAGGATGATAATGATAAGGATGATGGTGATGGCTGGATGATTTTCGGGAACCGTTGGGCCCTATGCTTCCTGATATTTGTCTTACAGGTGATGAAAAACCCTGAAAAAACCTCACCCAGGAGCTGTCTCGACTGGGAATCAAACTTGGACCCGCTGCGTGACAAGTTAGTACGCTACCTTGAGACCACAGTGGTGGACACACATATCCATCCATAGTAATTCTGCCCGAAGGCAGGTCCTTCACTGCAATCATAGCATTTTCATGCTATGCTTGCAGCTTTACTAGGGAATTGTGTAGGTGTGGTAGCTTCCCGTTGCTTTCCACACCGGTGAAGGATGATGATGATAATGATAATGGTAAGGATGATAATGATAAGGATGATGGCCATATGATTTCGGGGACCGTTTGGGCCTTAAAGTTCTCCTGACATTTGTCTTACAGGTGAGGAAAAACCCCGATAAAAACCTCACCCAGAAAAACTGCCCCGACCGGGGATCGAACCCGGGCCCGCTGCGTGACAAGGCAGCACGCTACCTTGAGACCACAGTGGTGGACATATATATATATATATATATACACACTAGCTAATATGCAGCGTGCACTGCTGCACCTAAACAAATGAAATATTAAGGTTTAATTATATTATTACAAACCAAACATGGCAATTTTGAGTCAATTTTTAATTTCGAATTTCTGGTAAACCCACACTTCTAACAGCCGGATTTCGATGATGTTTTGCCAATACCTCGGTTTATTCTAATATCATATACTGAGTTTCGTTGTTAAACATAAAAAATTGCTATTGTTAGAGCAATTTTTAAAGTTTTCATTCAGGTGAACTCCTACACCTAATGGTTTTACCAGGTCCAATTATGAATCTAAACCATCCAGGGACTCACTCAAACACACACAAAAAATTTAATCAAAATCAATCCAGTCGTTTAGAAGGAGTTCAGTGACAAACACATGTACAGAAGAATTATATATATATATATATATATATATATATATATATATATATATATATAATTCTTCTCGAGTTAGTGTGCTGCCTTGTCACGCAGCGAGCCCGAGTTCAATCTCCGGTCGGGACAGTTTTTCTGGGTGAGGTTTTTATCGGGGTTTTTCCTCACCTGTAAGACAAATGTCAGGAAAACATTAAGGCCCAAACGGTCCCCGAAATCATATGGTCATCATCATCATCCTTATCATTATCATCATCATCATCCTTCACCGGTGTGGAAAGCAACGGGAAGCTACCACACCTACAATTCCCTAGTAAAGCTGCAAGCATAGCATGAAAATGCTATGATTGAAGTGAAAGACCTGCAGAATTACTATGGATGGATATATTTTTATATCTGATTGAAATGACATTTGTTATGAACTTAAAAAATATATTTTATAATCAATAGCAGACTTTTTTTTTTAATTTCAGGATATGGGCATTTATTCAACTGAGGAAAAAAAAAACTGTTCTTTACATTTAAAAAATGCTTAAAATTAGAACTTATAAAACTTAAGAGATCAAATACATTCAGTACAATTAAATGAAGGGGCACGCCGTAGCGTAGTGGTTAAGGCGCTGCGCTACAAGTCGGAAGGTCGAGGGTTCAAGTCCCGTTGGGGTCAGGATTTTTAAACTGACCAAAACCTTCTGGCGGCACTATGGCCCTGGGGTCGACTCAGCCTCTAACGTAAATGAGTACCAGACGTTTGTTCTGGGGGTAAAGGCGGCCGTCACGCAGGGCTGACAACCCGGCTGACATCAAGTGCCGATTGTCTAGAAAAAGTAGGAGCCTTAACCTCCTACTACCCGAAGGGCCTCCCGAGGCCTGTAGTGGGATTACTTTACTTTACTTTACTTTACAATTAAATGAAACCAATCTATTCAACGAGTGACACTCTAAGCATGAAGTGCAATGGGTGGTATTGGACACACATGATGTAGTTTGTGGTTATTGAAAGAAATAAAAATCCAAAATGAATTTAATAAATATATACTTTTAACTTACCATAAAGAATGTATTTTCCCATTGGTTTAAGCAGTGAGTAGCCTCTATTACATTCATCTCCACAAAGACAATCCAGCACTATGTCTACACCCTCAGGAGAAAGTCTGTAATAAAACATATATTTTATAATCTCCATTTACAGTAATTAAGATAAACAGAGAAGACAAAATATACGAGGGTGAATCAAATATAAACCGGAATTATTGTTTACAATTTTATTGAATTAACAAAAAAATATAAAACCACAACCTCATTTTTCTACATAGTCTCCTGCATTTACCACACACTTTTGCCATCGAGTTAGCAACGTTTTGATGCCATGCTTGAAGAATGAGGGATGACGTGTAGTCAGCCAGTTGCGCACGAACTCCTCTACCGCTGCATTGTCACCAAACCGCCTTCCTCCCAGGTCTTCTTTCAGTGGCCCAAACAAATGGTAGTCATAGGGTGACAAATCTGGACTGTAAGGAGGATGTTCCAGAGGTGCCCAATGCATTTTCGTCAGTTTTTCGTCAAATTTTTTGTTCCTGGCTGAGGAGCCGAGGAACCCACCTGGCAGACAATTTTCGGAATTTGAGTTCATCACTGATGATGGCTTGAACACTTCCGAAGCTTATTCCAACGTGTGAAGCAATTTCAGAAATTGTTACGCGCCGATCCTCCTCAATAAGGTCCCGTACAGCACGAATGCTGTCTGCAGTGATGCTTGTTCGTTGCCGTCTTTGGTGGGGCTCATTTTCCACTGAATCCTGGCCCGCTAAAATTTTTTTACGCCAATCATACACCTGCGTCTTCGAAAGAGTTGCTTCCCCGAAATGCGCATGGAGCCTTCTCAAAATTTCAGAAGGTATACTGCCTTCTTTCGCAAACAACTTAATAATAATGCGTTGCGCAACAGACGTATGCAACTCTTGCTCGCTCATGGCGTACTGAAGCAAGCGGCCGCTCTTCGGAGTGCGACACATCAAGATCCCTACTCCAGACACCCCCACCAACTTCCCCTCCAAACCGCAACCTTTGCAGTTCGCTACCAGAGCCTCCAGATACAAATTCCGGTTTATATTTGATCCACCCTCGTATGATTACTGGAAAGAAGCCAGGAAAGATGTACATACAACTTTAAGACGAGGCTGTTCAAGTAACCAATTTCAAATAGCCTACCTGGAATATATCATATGTAACAGTGCGAGGTACTTGTAAAATCAAAGGATCGCAATAGCCAAAGAAAGTTAAGAATAGATTAATGAAGTACAGCATACCATCAAATCTTTGGAGAATGAAGAAGGCCTACAACTCAATGGTATTAATAATAATAATAATAATAATAATAATAATAATAATAATAATAATAATAATAATAATAATAATAAGATTTATTTTACCTGGCAGAGTTAAGGCCTTAAGGCCTTGTCTACCACTCAACCAGGTTTAAAAAATACAAAAGAAAAGTCTTAAATCTAAATTACAATATATAGGCCTATATATATATAAACGATTACAAGTTATGAATACAATACAATTAATATTTATAATGTATTTTGATTTACTCTAAATTTAACGAATTAAATAGGCTATATAATATGTACAATATATATATATATATATATATATATATATATATATATATATAAAGAAACGAGGAAAAGATTAATGACATAGTATAAAATTAAATAAATAGAGAAAAATTAATTATTAGACAACAGGTAACTGTATAAGCGTGACTTAAAGGTGCCAAGTGTGCGGCAACCCCTGATATCTTGAGGAAGGAGATTCCAGGAGCGGGCAGAGGCTACTGTGAAGGAAGTAGAATAGGAGGAAGTGCTATGAAGAGGAATTGTTAGCAGACTGCTATCTTGTGACCTAGTGTCAATATTGTGGTAGGAGGATAACTTCTCCAATCTGGACGCCAGGTAAGTAGGAATGTAGGAATTCAGAAGCTTGAAAAGTAGTGAAAGAGAGTGCAATTTACGTCTGTCAGTAAGACGGAGCCAAGAGAGGTTATTAAAGTGTTCGGAAATATGGTCATAACGGCGGATATTGAAAATGAATCGAACGCAAGCATTATGAACACGCTGCAGTCTCTGCGACAAGGCATAGTTTAGATCATGATATATAATGTCATAATAATCGAAGTGTGGTAACACAAGATTCTGCACTAGGATTTGTTTTAACGAAACTGGGAGAAAATTCTTTAAACGTCTAAGAAATGTAAGATGGAGAAAGTCTTTTTACATATGTGTTTCACTTGTGTTTGCCAGGTTAAATTTGCGTCTAGATGTAGTCCAAGATCTATTACTGAAGAAGAATAAGGGATAATTATATTATTTATAGTAATGTTTGGAAGTGTAGATATGTCAAAGGTTGTAAGCAGTCTTTGTTGCCCCATTAGAATTACTTGTGACTTGTTAGGATTTAGATTTAGACCGATACTTGAAGACCAGTTAAAGATAGATATGAGATCGTCATTCATTTTCGTCAAGCTGTTATAGAGAGAATGAGGAGGTGAATGTAGGTAAATTTGGAGATCATCAGCATAGAGGTGATAACGGCAGTGCTTTAGTACAGTTGGCAAATCATTTATGTAGATTGAGAAAAGAAGAGGCCCGAGAACACTGCCCTGGGGTTTATGCTGCTGATGTAGTAGGCCTATTATTGAGTGATAGCGAGAATATATTAAAAATCAACACGCACAATCTATTGAATAACACTAAGAAATTGGGACTGGAAGTAAACGTCAATAAAACTAAATGTATGTTCACACAAAGAAATGCATTATATAATGGACAACTAATGAAAAATGAGGGACATTTTGAGGAAGTGGCTGAATTCAAATATCTAGGAATAATAATTACAAATAGGAATGAGATGCACAAAGAAATTAAACATAGGCTCAATTCTGGACAAGCGTGCTATTATGCATTATAGGAACTCTTGACATCCCAACTCCTTTCAAAAAAACGTTAAACTGAAAATATATAAAACTGTTACTCTCCCAGTTATGTTATATGGATGCGAAACATGGACTCTTACTTTAAAGGAGGAAAGAAGATTATGAGTATTTGAGAATAAAATTCATAGGAACATTTTTGGGCCAAAAAGAGATGAACAAACAGGTGAATGGAAAAAACTACATAATGGTGAGCTACATGTTAAGTAGGCCTATATGAAGCCAGATATAATAAGAACAGTTAAGTCTCATAGACTGCGATATGGCACAAATGGGGAATGAAAGAGGTGCATGGGAGCTTCTTGCAGGAAAACCAGAAGGAATGCCCAGTTGGTAGACCAAGAATAAAGTAGGAGAATAAAATTATCCGTGATCTCAGGGAAGTAGATTATACAGGGGATGATTGGAAAACATTAGCTCAGTATAGGGATGTATGGAGAGCTTATGTCCGCCCGGCCATGAACCTACAAGTTCGATCGAGCCAGTGATTAGTGAGATTAGTGAAGGGCTATGTCTGGAGATTGGAAATGGAGAAGAATAAAATATATGAAATCTATCTATAATGGCATACCATTCATGACATCTTTAGGGAAATAAGAGCAACTAAATTAACTTGGTCTAGTAACTCCTAACAAAGGAGAGACTAAGGCCGAACATTGGGCTGTTATGCCATTGTAGATACATTGTGGTAAATCATCCAGACATAAGAATGGAATTTTGAAAAAAAAAAAAAAAGTTTGAGTAAAACCAGTAGCATCCTCCGAAATATTCGTGCAGAGTGAAGGAGAGAATTGTAGATATGAAAGAAACATTCGGAGAGGAGGATTTTTTTCCCTTCACTATGTTTATCTGTTCTCTTTCCCCCTTATTTAAGAAGACAAGAACATGTATTGAGTCTGACAGCTGGTCTATTGTGGTTAAAGTTAAAATTTACATTACAGTTTTTCTTACTGCCATCTGCTAAACATATCAGAAAACTTTTTACCGCATTTGTATCACATACGCATTGAACCAATAGACCTATTAATGATTGCTACAAACACAAATAACTTGGATTAGGCCTACGTTATCTCTGCGAATTAACGATTTTTTAATTGAAAAATTACACTATAACTAGTAGATAGGCTACTAAATAATAATCATTCATTAAAAATAACAGTACTACATTTTTCTTTCCTTTTTATCAGACGTATATTTTAACAAAGAGATTTCTCCAGAATAAAGTAAGATAAATTCTGAACGCTCTATGTTCTTCAAATCTGAGGTTTACGGATCCTAAGACACGGCACCGACGAATTTTAACGATGGAATGTGTCCTGGTAGTGAAATACCAACAACATTAGCCATGACGATTGAGGAAAAGAAGGAAGAAATTCATTTAGGTTGGTCGACCCCGGGATTTGAGCCCGAACTTTCAGAATACAAGTCTCAAACACTACCACCTGAGTCAACTGGCTAAGTGAATTTAAATTTTACGACACTTTTCAATAAAGTGAAAACAAGGAAAATATAATTTACTAGCTAATAATAACCGCCATGCGTTGGTAGCCTAAATAAATTAAAATAAGTTTTTATGTTTAGTTGAATAAATAAAAGGAAAATAATTATAGGTTTGTATCTTACTTATTTTTAGATACCCCGTGCTGATTACCCGTCGTTGCCCGGGAATCTACTTATCCTGAACTTCTTGGCATAAATGAGCTGAAAGACAAAATTCGTTGTGAGTTATCCGTAAAAGAATACCCGCCGTGCGCTGCTATGCTTGCCAGGGAATCTACTTACCCGGATCTTCTTAGCATCAATGAAACACAAAAATGGTTATTGAGTTATCCGTTAAAGATAAACATTTGCCGTCGCGGACTTTTTTAGATATTCAATTCTGTGTACATTAAATTTGTGTATTTGTTATTATTTAGGCATCGTAAGCCATTTAAGCGTCCAAGAGTTACTCCCTTTTCACGTTTTTCACTAAAGGGTGAGTTTTAAGGGTGAAGGGGTTGAATATTACAACTCTCTTATAGCCTATAACCTTCCCGGGAAACTCCTGAACATTTTACAAAAATCCCCATCACAATCGTATGAACGGTATGGCAGCGCATAGAATACGAACAAACATACATTCATTTTTATACATTACTGTAGATATATGACTAGAAAAATCGCGGATTTTCGTAAACAAATTCATACTGTAGTAATGAAATGTAACTTAGGCCCTACTTCTATTAAATAAACGAGATACTAGAAAACCCACGTCGTTATCGAACGAATTAGCGGTTGAGACTCGTATTGCAGAAGTCCAGAGTTCAAATGCCAGGTTTTTTTATTGGTTTTCCTCAGTCATCGAAGCAAATATTAGGACGGAAGTTACCTCGATTCCGTAAAACTTACTATACTCGTATGGCAATATACTATTTTTTTTACCAATGCTGTCTTCGTAACATTTCTTGTATTCTCCCCTGGCATTGGCGGAAATGCAACCCACTTCGTAAGTTGGAGCGCCTGGAAGGCGGAGTTAACGTTACCCCGATGATATGATGGGTTATGGATGACTATTTAACTCATGCCCCAAATGGGACTCAATGACCAATCACGTTACAAGTTGTTGTCGTTTTCAAATGCTAGGCCTTGGCAATGAAGCCGTTAGCGTTCTTGCTCTCCAATATTTCTCTATGGTGGATCCAACAGGTAATACTACACAGGTTTGTAGATGTTCTTCGTTCATTTCTTCGTCTTTGTTGCATAGAGGACAATTTGGATTCGTGTAGATTCCTATTTTATATAAATGTTTGGCCAAATAGCCATGTTCTGTAAGCAGTCTAAATTTTGCTACTGTAGTTTTACGTGGAATTTCTGGCTTCTTTACTAAAATATTCCATTTTTTGTCTTTAGCTTTATTACATAGGTCTTGGTTTTGTTTGATTTTATATTTGTTTTTATGAATGTGATAGGTAAGCTTTTAGTAGTATTCTGAATAATCACGTTACAATGATTTTTGATTTACAACCAATCACAGTCGTGTTTCGCCTAGAATTTACCAACTAAAGTTTATCATAATAAAGAAAGGACCTCCTTTTTAACATTCTGAATAGGTCATAGCATTATTTTACAGTGACTGACTCACTAAGAAATACGGCTACCAGTTTGTATACGAGTATATAGTGCATGAATGTCAACACATACCGCATGCGGGAGTTAATATTAAAATATTTGTAACAATTGATTAGGCCAATACAAAAAAAAAGTAAGAAACCACTGTTTGCACTTTCTTAAATGTATTTTTTTCCCAGAAAAATAGAATTGTCATATTTACATCATGGGATATCATAAATGAATTAATATACAGTTTGATGTGTTTCATTTTTTCTCCACTAGAGTGCATTCTTACAATATTGCGTTCCTTTGGCAATAAATAACATGATCTGGTTGCAGTGATAAACAAAAGAAACAAAAGAAGCAAATGAAGCGTACAATTCGTTTCTCATTTGTTTTCGAACATCGCCGTTTACATTAAATATATAAATATTTTAAAATAACTATATTTAAATAATGATTTGTGAGTAAACAGCTTAATTTTATTCGTTAAATATTCCTAACAAATGCCACTCTTCATTTCCAAATTCTCTAGATAAATTCACTCCTTATTTCGTGAATCGTGAATTTATCGATAATTTGGAAATTACTCGTGGCATTACTTATGACTATTTAACTCATGCCACAAATGTTAGTCAATGACCAATCACGTTTCAATGAATGTTGTTTTACAACCAATAACAGTCGTGTTTCACCTCGCTCTTTATCGATTTCTCTTTATCAGCTCCTGCTTTTGTGATAAAGAAAGCTCCTCTTTTTTAATGTTCTGAACAGGTCAAAGCATTATTTTTCTCCAACAAATAGGCCCTACATTGAATATAGCAAATAATAAAAAGATTCCTTGATTTTACTGAGTTGTTTATTAAAAAAATAAATGAATAACCCGTAATGTTGATTATGGTATATAGTTTGATGTGTTTCATTATTTCTCCACTTGGGTGCACTCTTACAATATTGCGATCTTATTTGGCAATAAATAATGTGATTAAGCAGCAGTGAATGAACATAACCTCACATTTCTTATTTGTTTTCAAACATCGCCGTTTACATTAAATATATAAATATTTTAAAATACCTATAGTTAAACAATGATTTGTGAGTAGACAGCTTAATTTTATTCGTTAAATAGTCCTAACAAATGCCACTCTTGATTTGCAAATTCTCTAGATAAATTGGAAATCACTCGTGGCATTACTTATGATAATGAAGCGCCAGGAGAGTATTTAAACCTCAACTCGTGTCCAACTCAGGATCGAAGATAGAGGTCTGTGTATGACAAGGGTGCCGGCTGGCCACGCCTGACGCACCATCACGGTGACAGATGAACGAAATGGTTGACTATGGAGAAATATTGGGATGGAATTCAGGCAGGGGAAAACGGGGAAACCCCTGCCCTAACTCCTTTTCATCCACCACGAAACCCACATGGAGTGACAGAGACTTGATCTCGGGACCCCAGCGATGAGAGACGAGCGTCTAACCGATTGCGTCACGGAACCGCCTCTTTAAACCTAAACTTAGCCTAAATCCAGGCCATAAGAGGCCACAGAGTTCGTGAGGCTGATCTCAAATATGATGTAATTTAAAATGAAAAGATTCTATAGAACTACTTTGTCACAATAATGGAGAGAAATAGAAGGGTGAAAAAAAGTAACATCACAACGAAGGGGAGAAGAGCAACCCAAAAAAAGAAATAAACAACTGAATGCAGCTTGTTTCATGTCTCACCCTACACAACTTTTGATCCTATTTTGGTAGAGCATAAACCAGGAGGGTGTCTAATTTATGGGTATTTAAAATTTCAAGTGGAAGGGGAAACCAGGCATGTTTCCTGTACAGTAAAATGCTTTACGACACATGGTGAAGTTGGATAAAATTTCTAGTCATTTGTGTCTGCAATTCTAACAAAAAAATGATCTAAAATCTTACGAATTATAGGATTTACGACGCGGATTTTGAAAAGACAAAAGTAATGTTTTTATTGATGAACTAGAATCTATAATAAGTTCGTTACAAGGATCTAACACCAGAGGCGAAATTATACAAATTAATTAAATGTGTGGTCTAAAAAATCTTAACATGTTATACCTTTAATTGGCAAAACACTAATTTCTCGTGGTAGTTATTTAAATGTGGCGGACCGCACTGAAAACAAAATCACTCGTGACTTATTATTAATTCGACACACGTTTAAGTTATTTCTACTCGTTCATTTTCTTCTGCTTTATTAATGATACTAAATAAATCGAACCAATTGATGTAGCCTAGGCCTATAGGATACCTTGACAATTAATGAATTAAAATATAGATGTATTAAAGTTTATATCAATACTAATACTCGGCGTGCGCTGCTATGCATAATTAAATGAAATATGTTCTTATTTTTAATTCAAAAAGTTAAAACAAACATTTCGGGTTAATTAAAAATTATATGGTATATATTGCGACGATTTAAACATGGTGGTTGCTTGAGTCAATTTTTATTTCGGATTTCAGGTAAATTCCCACTTATCCATCCATAGTAATTCTGCCCGAAGGCAGATCTTTCACTGCAATCATAGCATTTTCATGCTATAGTTTGCAGCTTTACTAGGGAATTATAGGTGTGGTAGCTTCCCGTTGCTTTCCACACTGGTGAGGGATGATGATAATGATAAGGATGATGATGGCCGGATGATTTTCGGGGACTGTTGGGCCCTAAGCGTCCTGACATTTATCTTACAGGAGAGGAACAACCGCGAAAAAAACCTCACCCAGGAGCCTGTTCCGACCGGGAATCGAACCCGGGTCCACTGCATGGCAAGACAGCATGTTACCGCGAGACCACAGCGGTGGACATCCCCTCTTATAATGGTCGGATTTAACAGATTTTCGGAGAATATCTACTTAAATTTATTTTAATAGTAGGGCCTATGTACTGAATTTTGTTGTGAAACATTGAAAATTGGGACTGCTAGAGAGATTTTTGTCATCATCATCAATCACGGATTAAGTTCATGTGACTTGTTCCGGTCTCTCAGATTTTCAAAAAGTTGAATCAACCTCTTTTTCGGTCTACAACATTCCTGTCTCCTTTTGGTTTATAATTTAGTATAATTTTTGTTATGCGCTCATCTCTCATTCTTTGAACATGTTGTTTTCAAGTTTTTCTAGATTATTTTATTTTAAAAGTTTAAACATATTTAGCTCGTTTCTAATATTTTCACTTCTTCTTTTATCTAGACGTTTGCAGCCAGCTACACTTCTCAGAAATCTCATTTCAGCTGCTTCTATGATCTCTTCTCTATTAGCTAAAAACCAAAATTCACTGCCATATGATAGTACGGGGACTGCAAACGCTTTACAAAATTTTTGTTTTGTTTCCTTTCTTACATTTTTAAATAATCTTTTAATTGTGCCACATATGTGATCAAAGTTTGTTAAAAATTTTCATTTTTAAAATATGAGATTTCATAACCCAGGTATTTAAAATGGTTCACTTGTTCAACGGGTTTCCCCTCCAGATTTATTTTAGCTCTTGCAATTTTTAAATGTTCGTTTAAAGTGAACTCCTACACCTAAGATTTCAGATAATGATGATAGTGACTAAAAATTCGCCGTACCTGAAAATCTGTACAAAAACTTTTCAATGTATATTGAACTCGTAAAATGGTCCGCGAAAACACAAGGTCGATTAACTGTGTCGAACCATGCATAAAAACACACGCAGGCTACAATTTTTATATATCAAGATTAACAAATTACATACTATGCAATTATTAAAATCATTTTTGCGGGATAGTTCGTTTTGTCATACTTACAGCAATGGCGACCATGATTGAAAGTTCAACTTCCTACATTTCAGGGTTGCCAACCTAAATAACTATACTGTAATGTTACATATTACAAACCTTGTGCGGGAAGTAAAACCATTTCCCTTTATGTATACTACGTACAACGTACATACAAAAATATATCCAAAAGGTAGTGTTAATATAACATTATTCGAAACAAATCACTGCATTTTAAATTAATTGAACTTTATTTGAAACAGTATCATCATCATCAACAAGGATTAAGCCCAATGGCCTGTTCCGATCTCATTATTGGTCGAATTAATCCTTCCACCTCTTCAATTGTCTTCTCAACAATATTCCCCATTTTGGTTTATAATTATACATTCTTCTTGGTATGCGCTGTTCATTCATTCGTAATACGTGATGAAGGTAAGCATTTTGATAGTATTTTATTCTTTCACAGAGATTTGAAACAATATAAAACAATAAATACGTACTTGCCGCCATTTTATGACTGACTGGTGTCACGGCCTGCTGTAGTCTCAACTACGAGTAATAAACATTGCCCACACTGTTAACGTTGGTTAGTTGTTTATAATGAACGCAAATATTTCCAACAAAAATGTTATCATTTTACTATTATTTATTACTTTGAAAACACCATCGCGCAAAACATAATGTACAACGCACATTTGTGAAGTGTTTTATAGAATCTCGGAAATTAAAAACCTCGCTATCGCTCGGTTTTAAACATTTCCTCGCTTCTGTAAAAACCACTTCCCAACCTCGCATCATAATAGGACCTATACTAATTTTATGCTAATTTTACTAATAAATCCCTATTTCTACTCAAGGATATTTGAGAATTCTATTCAGGTATGTTCTTCATATCTGAGGTTTAACATATTCTTAGACACTTCCCCTCCAAAGGAAGTCATTCTCTAATTTTCCTTCTAAAAATCATAGGTTCGTTACGAATCTATTGTCCACAGTCTATTATATAGCACCGCCGGTAAGGAAAGCAAGTATATATTTTTCATATTATTACATTGCATTAATACACTAATTTTTAAAACATGAGATGATACGGTGGATATACAGGCCTATATAAAAACATTCTAAGAGATGAAGGTCCAGGATCGAATACTTACTTGCGTACTTCACTAGCATAGTCGCTACCTCGCTCTAAAAGATGGTCAATGGTTGCCTTGAGTGCTTCGTGCTTTCCTTTTGATGCGACACCAAATACCGTAACATCCGCTACTGTCTTGCTTAACTGAGCTACAGCTTGGCCCTGTAAAATAACAAAAATGTATTGTAAGTAATGTAAGTAAATAAAAATATACGTACCGAGAAATTGCTCGGAGCATAGGACACTTTCGGTAAAGCAAGATACTAATCCAATCTGACAGGTTTTTTCTATCTTTTCTCAATCGTGAAAGCAAATGCCTCTCTTCATTATAATTTCAGAACATTAAATCCAATCAATCAATTACATATGATAAACAATATAAACACTGTTTACTCCTCATGTCGTACCAATTCTTAAAAAAAAATATTAAACTGAAAATATATAAAACAGTTATTTTCCCAGTTATATTATATGGATGCGAAACATGGACTCTTACTTTAAGGGAGGAAAGGAGATTACGAGTATTTGAGAATAAAGTTCTTAAGAAAATTTTTGGAGCAAAGAAAGATGAACAGACAGGTGAATGGAGAAGACTACATAACATTGAACTACATGGTCTTTATAGGAAGCCAGATATAATAAGAACAGTTAAATCTCGTAGACTGCGATGGGCAGGGCACGTGGCACGAATGGGGAATGAAAGAAGAGCATGGAAACTCTTGTAGTAGAACTTGAAGGAAAATGTGCAGTTGGTAGACCAAGAATGAGGCGGGAGAATAACATTAACTATGATTTGAGGGCAGTAGATTATACAGAGAATGATTGGAAAATATTAGCTCAGGATAGGGCTGTATGGAGAGCTTATGTCCGCGCGGCCATGATTCTACAGATTCGATAGTGCCAGTGGGCTAGTTATGTTGTTGTGTACTAGATTCAGTATTTTATTTAACGACGGTTTTTAATATACCAATTCCTTAGGGTCCCAATTCAATACATTTTGCTGGGAGGGCTCTTATTTCAGAAGTTCCTGTACTTGCCGTAAATCTATGAAAATGGATTTTATTTCCCTTTCCATACCCAGAATTTGTATGCCCTGAAAAAATCCACCAATCCCGTCCGAGTTTGAACAAAGTAACGTAGGAAACCAAAGAATAAGCAAGAAAACTACTAACCAACCGGGTCCACCAGTTTTTTTCTGATTAAATACAATAATTTCTACATATTTATATATTAATTTAACTTAGTGAACTATTCTAAGCGTGCAATGTATTTACGTATTATTTTATTTTTTTACAGTTATGAGTAAATAAAATAGTAAGTTGATAAACTCACTGGCTCTATCGAACCCGTAGGTTCATGGCCACGCTTATATACCCTATCCTGAGCTAATATTTTCCAATCATCTCCTGTATAATCTATTTCCCTGAAACCATGGTCAATGTTCTTCTCCCACCTCATTCATGGTCCACCAACCAACTGGGCATTTTCCTTCTTCTTTTACTACAAGAGTTTCCATCCCTTTTTTTATTCCCCATTCGTGCCACATGCCCTGTCCATCGCAGTCTACGAGACTGAACTGTTGTCAATTTCCTTCTAGTTTTACTAGAGTTTCTATGCCCTTCTTTTATTCCCCATTCGTGCCACATGTGTCCATCGCAGTTTACAAGACTGAACAGTTCACATTTTCCTTCTTGTTTTACAACAAGAGTTTCCATGCCCTTCTTTTATTCCCCCATTCGTGCCACATGTCCTGTCCATCGCAGTCTACGAGACCGAACTATTGTTATATCTGCTTCCTATAAAGATCGTATAGCTCCCTTATATAGTCATCTACATTCACCTGTTCATCTCTCTTTGGTCCAAACATTTTTCTAAGAACTTTAATCTTAAAAACTCAATCTTTTCTCTTCTCAAGAATCCATGTTTCGCATCCATATGGTATAACTGGAACAATAACAGTATATATATATATATATATATATATATTAGTTGGATATGAGTTCCACTGGAGTAAAATTTTCCGGAGGTAAAATATTTCCCCATTCGGAACTCCGGGCAGGGACTAATCCAGGGAATCCATGTCAAAGGCTCACAAACAGGGATATTTACCTAGGAACATGGAATGTTAGGACATTATAATAGTGGGGCACTGTAAATATTAAACATTTCCTTGAATCTTTAAAATTCACGTCCCAAATATTGGGCTTACAGGACTATATAACTAACTCAATCAGGTTGGTGAACATCAGGATTTGAATTTAGAACCACCCAAACACGATTCTCAAATTCTACCCCATTTGGATCAACTCGTTCTTTGCAATTACTTTCAATCTGTGATTAAAATACTTTTGTGAAGTCATATTTCATCACACAGGATAGAAAGGTTCTATAACATATTTTCCCCTCGCAAACCAAACCAAAAATGGACATGAGAAGATTGTAAACACTTATCTTGCCCCTTTAAGTAACCCTACACCCTCCATTCACCCCTTCAATAACCGGAGCTAAGTTTAGGAGAGCTTAAAAAATGTGAATACATAAGTTGTGAGTTGTCAGAGGGGATCTGGATTATATTTCATGTTATCAACAGATGAATATTTCTATATACAGCATCCACAAGGGTCAGGACCTTAATAAAGCAGAGGGGTCAGTGAAATCCAGACACGATAAAAGTAATCACTATTGACGCTATAAAGCAATAAATTGTCTCCTTTCGCATCACATTTCTTTCAGTTTTATTTCAATTTATTAAGACAATAATCCACAATTATATTTTTTGAAATTACTTTATTTTATTCCATTCCAATAATTTATTATTTATTTATTTTTCCTGATGGAGTTAAGACCGTAAGGTCTTCTCTTCCACTTCACCAGGATTAAATTATACATTTAATTCATAGTGTTCTGCCCAATCGCAGGTCTTTCACTGCAAATTCAGCCTTCCTTTTTTATCCGCACACAAACCATTTATTTTAATATTGTCTATCATATGATGTCTTTTTCTGCCTCTAACTTTCTTTCCGTAGAAGGAATGGTTAACGGAAAGAAAGTTACAGGCAAAAAAATACATCAGATGATAGACAATATTCAAATAAATGGTTTGAGTGCGGATACAAAAAGGAAGGCTGAATTTGCAGTGAAAGACCTGGTCTTGGGCAGAACACTGAATTAAATGTATAATTTAATCCTGGCTAAGTGGAAGAGAAGACCTTACGGTCTTTATTTCCGTTGACCATTCCTTCTAGAGTCCACCGCTGTGGTCTCGAGGTAGCGTGCTGCCTTATCACGCAGCAGGCCCGGGTTCGATCCCCGGTCGGGGCAGTTTTTCTGGGTGAGGTTTTTATCGGGGGTTTTCCTCACCTGTAAGACAAATGTCAGGAAAACTTTAAGGCTCAAACGGTCCCCGAAATCATATGGCCAGCATCATCATCCTTATCATTATCATCATCATCATCATCACCATTCACCGGTGTGGAAAGCAACGGGAAGCTACCACACCTACAATTCCCTAGTAAAGCTGCAAGCATATGCTTGAAAGTGCTATGATTGCAATGAAGGACCTGTCTTCGGGCAGAATTATTATGGATGGATGGATCAGCAGGCAGTTTATAATAACAATTATGAATTATCTACATGTTGATTAATAATACATAATATATATATATATATATATATATATATTCCATCCATAGTAATTCTGCCCGAAGGCAGGTCCTTCACTGCAATCATAGCATTTTCATGCTATGATTGCAGCTTTACTAGGGAATTGTGTAGGTGTGGTAGCTTCCCGTTGCTTTCCACACCGGTGAAGGATGATGATGATAATGATAATGGTAAGGATGATAATGATAAGGATGATGGCCGTATGATTTCGGGGACCGTTTGGCCTTAAAGTTTTCCTGACATTTGTCTTACAGGTGAGGAAAAACCCCGATAAAAACCTCACCCAGAAAAACCGCCCCGACCGGGGATCGAACCCGGGCCCGCTGCGTGACAAGGCAGCACGCTACCTCGAGACCACAGCGGTATTAGGCTACACAATATAAAGTTGACAAGGGAAAGAAAGATATTAATAATAATAATAATAATAATAATAATAATAATAATAATAATAACCTATAATTAGTTTAAGTAATTGGCATGGTAAGAAAAGTTTAAAATATAAAGGAATAACAAAAGAATATATGGAGCACGGTTATATATTATATTGTTTAGGGAAATATGAAGTGAGTTTTGATTTGAACAGTTTTTGAGTCGGACAGTCCTTGATATAAGAGGGGAGGGAATTCCAGAGTCGAGTGGTTGAAACAAGGAAGGATGAAGAATGGTGAGATGTTCGATGAAGAGGAACAGCTAAAGTTAAATTTTCTCTCGATCGTGTGTTTAAGTTATGGTGGGAGGATAGTGAATGAAAGCGAGTAGAAATATAAAGGGATGATGAGGTGGACAAAGTGTTTTATAAGAAGCAGAAGCAACGCATTTTTCGCCTGTCTTCCAATCGGAGCCAAGAAAACATTTCAAATATTGGAGTTATGTGGTCTGATTTACGGAGATAATTTTACGTTATAATTAACTTTAAAAATAAGATTAGTAAATGAGATAGTTTAGATTTCTTGTGAGAATTCATTTCACATAAATTATTTTGTTAAAAAAATATTACTCATGAGACAATATTTGTACATCAACTTCCTACTTATAACATGTACTCAACATTAAAATTGTGAAGGCCTTTCAGGACTACTTGGTACTTACTAGTACCAATCCAGCTGCTGAAGATGGAACTAACTCACTGGCACTATCGAACTCGTAGGTTCATGGCCGCGTGGACATAAGCTCTCCATACATCTCTATCCTGAGCCAATGTTTTCCAATCATCCACTGTATAATCTACTTCCCTCAAATCATAGTTAATGTTATTCTCCCACCTCATTCTTCGTCTACCAACTGGGCGTTTTCCCTCTGGTTTTCATACAAGAAGCTGCCATGCAAGTCTTTCATTCCCCATTCGTGCCACATGTCCTGCCCATCGCTGTCTACGAGACTTAACTGTTCTCATTATATCTGGCTTCCTATAAAGACCGTGTAATTCACTGTTAACCCTTAAATTCGTAATGTATCCTTTTGGATACAACAGTTGGTTCAATTAATTTAATATTTTAAATAAATCAAAGGAAAACGAACAAAAATAAACCACTTAAATGTGTGTCTAATTATACAATATACCTAATAATAACAGTTATACAAGATTCCGTTTTCACTGCGGTCCGCCACATTCAAATAACTAACAGACGAAATTTGTGTTTTGCCAATTTAAGGGTTAAGCAGCCTTCTCCATTCACCTGTCTGTTCATTCCTCTTTGGTCCAAAAAAATTCCTAAGAACTTTATTCTCAAATACTCGTAATCTCCTTTGGTGATATGTCTAGTGATTCTAAAAGGCCTTCACAATTTTAATGAATTTTAAGGTTGGGTTCGACTGATACGTCAGGTACTAATTTTATTTTCAACTATTACAAACTACCTCAACAGTGGTTCAGTATGAATTTGAAAAGTATTGATACTCTTACGTACAACACGCCACCAGATCTAAAGGCCGATTTACACGTTACATCTTATTTTACGTTTTGTCGATCATACAAAACTGAATACAAAACGTACGTTTTGTCCAGTATATTCCTGTAGAGTAGTTGATAAGGTTGTAAAATTTGTTGCAGTTCCGGATATTTTCATTATACTAAACACAGTAACATTTTCCCCTCCATTTCCTACCTCAGTTCCAATCCAGATTCGAGTTGTTGTGCATTGTCAGCGATTTTTTTTCTTATTAAAAATGAAGAAGACATTAATTTATTATGGAGGAAGCCAAGTTGCTTTTTACACGTTTTATATTAGCATGACCTGTATCTATCTATGTAACGGAATCTTTCAACGCGATTTTCACTCACTTAAAATCATTGGATCGACTTGAAACTTTGTATAGGCCTACTTGTAAAGGACCAATGACAATACAATAATTCCAAAATTATTTTCTAAAATCCTGGCCAGAATCATCAGAAAAAAGTGTGTGTAATTATGTAACGGAATCTTTCAACACGATTTTCACCCATTTAAAATCATTGGATCGACTTTAAACTTTGTATACTTGTAAAGGACCAATGGCAATACAATCATTTCATAAATGTTTCTAAAATCATGGCCAGAATTATCAGAAAATAGAAAAAGGTGTTCGTGTAATTATGTAACGGAATCTTTCAACACGATTTTCACCCACTTAAAATCATTGCATCGACTTGAAACTTTGTATACTTGTAAAGGACCGATGACAATACAACAGTTTCATAAATGTTTTCTAAAATCATGGCAAGAATTATCAGAAAATCAAAAAAATAAAAACCGGTATAATAGGTTGCGGACTTATCAACTTTTTAGTAAATCGTTATAAGAGCACAGTTGGTAGAGAGGTAGACTGTAGTGGTATATAATTTCAGTAATCCATAGGTCGGTGGTTCAAATCCGGCCCGGAGGATTTTTTTAGAAGAGTATTATTTTTAGCTCATACTACAATCGTATCGAATTTAAAAGTATTTACATTTTTATCTTTGTAAAATATTAAAACTAAAACACGCTTTATTAGAAAACCGAACTAAAAAATGAAAAATAATTTTAATTTCCAACACGCTTAGGATAAAATTAAAGTGGTCAACAAAAAAATCATCTCCAACACATCTAGAATAAAACTAGAGTTATCTATAAAAAATAATGTTACCATCAAAAGCGTGGGGTGCTTTTTATGGTTTTTACGTTTTCTTCTTAGAGACTTTACTTTTACCAATATCTGTTTATTATCAAATATATTAATTGATATAGAACACCCCACGCTTTTGATGGTAAAATTATTTTTTTTGTAGATAACTCTAGTTTTATTCTAGATGTGTTGGAGATGATTTTTTTGTTGACCACTTTAATTTTATCCCAAGCTTGTTGGAAATTAAAATTATTTTTTTCATTTTTTAGTTCGATTTCCTAATGAAGCGTGTTGTTTTAGTTTTTTTAAACTATTATTTATTAGAGTAGATATTTTCAGATTAATTGCTTATTATGTTTTAAATATGTTCACTATATAACACAGTTTTGTGCCGGGTTCATACTCCATGTAATACGTAATCGGTAACAAACTGTACAAGAATTTGGACAGGCGCATTAATCACGAGATGCAATTTATAAATCCAGTGGCCCGTGACCAAAACCATAAGATATGAGTGGCATGGCATGCAGTAGCAATTAACAGCATTGCTCTGATTGCCCTCGATTTGGTCATTAACCACAGTTAAAACTTACTCAAAAATATAGTGTACATCATTGTATAAAATAGAAAGAAAAATGGGTTAAGGAAAAGGAGAATGAGTTAGACATTTATTTAATGTCATTCTGCATGAAGGGCAATGTCCTATTTTCTTATTTACGCGTATGTAAATATCTTTTTTTATACAAAACGACCATTTTGTCTGGAACATAGAAAAGTATAAACATCGAAATTAAGTAAAATTAAGCAGGTAGGAGTAGATATACTCGTAGAGACTTCTGATGTTTACACAGCCCATATTAATTAATGTATCATAAGTAATGCCACGAGTGATTTCAAATTTATCTAGAGGATTTGGAAATAAAGAGTGGCATAATGTTAGAGGTGATAGAGTACAGCTTGAAGATGTTGTACATATCTTGAGAGAGAATGAAATTCCTAATGAACTGATTAGAGCAATAATATCAATTAATACACACTGCAAAACAGTAATCAAAGTAAAAGAACAGCAAACTGAAGAAATCACGCTCACAAAGGGCATCAGGCAAGGTGACTCTTTAAGTCCATTCTTATTTAATAATATAATGGATAAAATTATTGAAAACATACCACCACGTTTGGGTTATAAAATGGGAAACACTAGATTTCACTTAATATTATGTTACGCAGATGATGTCGTTCTCCTTTCAGAATCTGACGATAATTTACAAAGATCTTTACATCAATTTAATATAGGCCTAAATGCAAAAAAATATAATATGGAAATTAACACGAATAAGACAAAATGCTTAACAATATCAAAAGAACCAGTAAGATGCAAATTAGAAGTGGAAAGAAAAATTATAGAACAAGTGTCAGAATTTAATTATTTAGGTGTATTAATAACAAACACTAAAAATGTAATAAAAGAAGTAAAGAAACAAGCTGATAAAGCAGCACAAATATCAGGATCTATGAAAGATTTAATTTGGCGCAACAAACATATGTCAATAGAAAGCAAAACCCGCATATACAAAACGATAGTTCGACCAGTTATCGTAGAAGGACAGAAACTAGGGCTGATGCAACAAAAACTAAACAAATAATAATCACATGCGAAATGAAAATCTTAAGAACTATTCAGCGGAAAACATTATTTGATAAAATACACAACACAGAAATTAGGGACAAATGCCATATTCAAGACATATCCAAATTTATTATAGATAGACGAAAATATTGGAAGGGTCATATAGAACGGACGGAAGAAAACCGACTTGCAAAAAGAGCTAAAGAAGATAGACCAATGGACGGGTGAAGAACAAGAGGAAGACCTACCAAGAGATGGATAGACAGTGAATGCACATCCAGTATGTCTTCCTCCGAGGAGTGATTTATAATCAGGATGAAAACCCTACAAATTAAGTTTAAGAAGAAGAAGATAATGTTAGGACTATTTAACGAATAAAATTAAGCTCTTTACTTACAAATCGGGGCACGCCGTAGCGTGGTGGTTAAGGCACTGCGCTACAAGCCGGAAGGTTGAGGGTTCAAGTCCCGGTGGGGTCAGGATTTTTAAATTGACCCAAACCTTCTGGCGGCACTATGGCCCTGGGGTCGTCTCAGCCTCTAACAGAAATGAGTACCACTCGCTTGTTCTGGGGGTAAAGGCGGCCGTCACGCAGGATTGACAACCCGACATCAAGAGCCGATTGTCCAGAAAAAGTGGGAGCCTTAACCTCCTACTACCCGAAGGGCCTCCTGAAGCCTGTAGTGGGATTACTTTACTTTACTTACTTACAAATCATTTAAATATAGTTATTTTAAAATATTTATTTATTTAATGTAAACGACGATGTTTGAAAACAAATGAGAAACGATTGTTACGCTTGTTCATCACTGCAACCAGATCATATTTCTTGCCAAAGGATCGCAATATTGTAAGAAAGCACCCCAGTGTATAAATTTATAAGCATCGTTATAGGTATTAAATAATTTCTGATGTCCTATGATGTAAATATGTCAATTATATTTTTCTGCAACGTTATTTCCTGGAAAATAATTCGTTTAAGAAAGTGTAAATAGTGGTTTCCTTTTTTTTTTCTTTTTTTTTGTGGTATAATCAATTGCTACAAATGTTTTTATATTATCTCCCGCAAGCACTTTAGGCTGACATTCGTACACTATACATACAATCGGGTATCCGTATTTCTTAGAGAGTCAGTCACTGCAAAAAATAATACTATGACCTATTCAGAATGTTAGAAAGGACGATCTTTCTTTAATATGATAAACTTGTTTGGTAAATCCGAGGTGAAACACGACTGTGATTGGTTGTAATTAAAAAATCATTGAAATGGATTGGTCATTGACTACCATTTGTGCCATGAGTTAAATTGTCTTGGTAATTTTATGGATGGATAATTCAGGATAGTTATTACTTGACGCATAATTTAAAATAATTTTGCACTTAATGAAAAATCATCCATGTATTTGCTCTAAATCTAAGAGTGTACGAAATTAATTAAAATATCTTACGTTTTCGCCAGAAACAATGAGGTTTAAACATAACCTAGCAAGATAGATGAATTAACCTGTAGCGTTAATGAGATATGATGCATCTCCTAAGCAAGCTCTAACTGCATGCAAACCGTTAATCATCTTATCATCTGACACAACCACTTATCATGACAATTTACTTTAACTGGATTCTAAAATCAGCTTTCTCCAAGATCATGTAATTTATTTAAAAACATCTCTGGAATCAATCGCAAAAACAAAGTCTCTACCTCAAGACCTCAGTGGTTGACATAATAAAATAATGTTGAATACTATAAAATCCATGACAATAAATGTTGAACAATGGTTGTATGTCGAGAAATTTATCGTCTTTCCTCCTTCAATTGTTAAAGCAGAGATTCGGTTGGAATTTCATTACCAGGATTCATTTGACCTTAATCACCATTTCACAATTATCATTAAAATTAAATTAGTGAACACACAAAACTCCACAAGCAATAATAAAAATCAGTGGCGTGAGCTGATCATTCAGATAATATAACCTTAGATATTAAAACGTCTATGAATGAAAATTTAGCACAAAAATGTCGGAACAAGTCAATGATTACACTGGTCAACATGATTTTTGTCTCATGAGTACCAATAGTTGTACTTAATGCAGTTTTTTATCGTGTTTTAAAATATGTATTCGGAATTTCTCCATCACCCACAGTTTTTTTTATTTCAATTAATCGATTTAAATAATTCTTTTTTAATAAACGTTTTTTCGTCCATTTGTTCATTGTAAAATAAAACCAAATGAGCTAACTCGGGAGATTTCAGCTATGGAAAAGAGATATCAAGGCAAATGGAATCTTAATATGCTGGCCGATTATTGTTGGACCATCAAGAGGGATGCTCCATAGGCGAAATATAGCAGAAAATCATCATTTCTTACTTTCTAGGTGAGCCCAAATGTTCGAATATTGTGTAGTTACGAATGTAGAAAATATTAAAGTGTTTGAAATTATAAATGCCTGTCTTTCGCAAACCTTGCGTGATGAAAAAAAACCGATATCATATTTGAATTCAAGAGAAAAAATACTATCAGAATCACATATTTTTCTTTCTGAGACAAAAAAAAAAGTTTCTTTTTTTGTTGCTCAGTGTTATTAGAGCCCAGATTTGTATGCAAAATAAAGTACTAAATATGCATTCAGTTAGGTATGTATGAAAAATTGCAGAAATTATTTTGTGGGTAATCTTAGCTTATTCCTGGCCGTTACGAAGGTTTTCATGAGGTTTTCTTGAGTAAAGCTCCTTCGTCTGTCAGTGAAGGTTTTATACAATGATAATGCCCTTTCTACATCACATGATGTCACAGGTGCATGTGAAAAAACGCTACAGTTTTTCTTCACTGAATTCCTGTTCGGTTACAGTTTTTTCATTATCACCAGAGAGTATTTTGCTAATTTGACAAATTCTATTGTATTTGAAAAGAAAAATATACGCCTAGACTGTGGTTTGAACCCAGGACCTTTAACTCTCTATGCCAATGCTCTTCCATCTGAGTTATCTAGGCCTCCAATCTAAACGCGTATTTTTCTCTTATACATAGTTAATTCCCTAACCCCAAATGCTAAGAGCCGTTGCTACGATTTTTGCAAATGGTGGCTTCTTTATTAAGAAGACTTTTTTATTGGGTTATTTAAAAAATTACTTATAAAGCCGGTAGTGCTTCTTTCAATGTTAATATTATTCGTTTTTAAACATCTTAATGATGGACAAATTATATTTGAAAAGAAAAATATATACTCCTAGACTGGGGTTTGAATCCAGGACCTTTGACTCTCTATGTCAATGCTGTTCCATCTGAGGTACCTAGGCCTCCAATCTAAACGTGTATTTTTCTCTTATATTGTAGCCAGAATTTGTATTTAATACTTCACTAAGCATATCAAATGCGATATTAGCAATACCGTAATATTATTTCTGAAGGCCCACGGGTATTCCCCTCTTACACAGATGTAAATACACACGTTAGGCTTATATCCAATGGATTACTGAGACTTTATTAATTAAAAAAAATTTAATTAATAATTAATTAATTGCTAGTAATTGGCTGATGGGAAAATTATAATTTAATGCCACATTTAGGAGTAAAATATGCATTTATGCATTAAAACTGTAAAATAAGCTTTTTCTCCGGAATATGCATTTCTATGCATTATCAAATACCACTCAAATTGTCTGTGAAGGGACCACCTAACATGTAAATCATTTCCGTATACTTTTTAATGCGTAAAACAAAACATGCATTTCGCAAATCCGGGTTCTAATAACCCTAGTAGACAAAAATGAATTTTTTTCCTTCACAAGAATAAAAATATGAGATTTTAGAAGTATTTTTTATCCCGAATTTAAATATCGTTTCAGTTTTTTCCTATCAGGCAAGAGTTTTCTGTGATATTCATTTACATTTTTCATATTTTTTATAATTTTAATAAAATCCATCTAACTCATTCTGACTTACCTAGAAAGTGGTAGGTAGTGATTTATGTAAGATCATTTTTATTTCCATCTGAATCATTTTCAGTTTGAGCTAGGTCAGAATCAGAGTTATGATTTATGGTCATATCTGCATATACTGGTACAGGGAACTCTTCATATAAGGTAAATGTTCCTATGACAGGTCAAAGAAAATGCTAAAATCAATTTTAGAAAAGTAGCCGTCACAATATATATATATATATATATATATATATATAGGCCTATATATGCCTGATGGAAACATTCTGACTATATATCTGAATTTAGTATGAAAAAAATGAACTAGATTCACTAATCAGATTTCTTGTGAAGGAAACCTTATCGACAAGCGTAATTATTGTTACATTGGTTTGTGTCACTTTTGTCTGTCTTACAGAAGCTAACACTTCACTGCCAGATATTTGCAGACTTGTGAGTTTATTTTCCTCTTTACCAAAGTTAATGGCGCTGAAAGAGTCACGGTTGAGAATATGAAGAAACTTAATTTAAAAATGATGGGCTCTAAGAATCGTGGTTTTAAGTTTTATTTGAATACGGGCACACGTGCACATGGAGAAATCTTGTAATTGAATATCATACCGCTGTCTCTAACGAGAATACAATCTAAATATTTTATTTCTTACACAATTAACTCTTTACAACTAGCTGTCATCTCATTTCCCTTTCATAGAATTATATAAAGTAGCTGCAAATTGTGTTTTGTATTCCATAATTACTAGAAATTATATAATTAAGACTCTCAAAATTACAATAATTTGAACCGGAAGAGTTGGCTCAGATAATAGATTCGATATTTGTATTCGAGAGGTGCATAGTTAAAATCCTGGTGCCAACCAACTCGAATGGGATTATCTCGACTTTTCCTTTAGTGCTCTCAAGTCAATGGAGAGTTCAAGTTTCATTACAACTATTATTATTATCATCATCAAACTTGACGGATTAGGTTTTTGCCTGTTCCGATCTCACGTCTGTTCAGCCCAGCACTTTCTTGGTCTTCCTACCGATCTTCGTCCTCCTCCAGCATTATACATCAGTACCATCTTTGGTATCCTATCCTCTGTCATTCTTTGCAGATGTTCTATCCAATTGTTCCTGTGTTCTTCTATTTGTTGAAGAAGTGGTTGTAGCCTACTTTTAGTTCCTCTCTAATATTCTCAATTCTAATACGTTCTTCGCTTTCACAGCCCGTGGGAATCTCATTTCCGCGGCCTGAATTTTACTCTTTTTTTATTATTATTATTTTTTTTTATTTTCCTTCAGGATCCAAGCCTCACTTCCACACATCGCCACTGGCACTACCATAGTTGAGTAAAAACTTAGCTGCTTAATTACCTTTCTCACAAGTCTCACGTCCCGCGCTGTAGCCGAGCGGTTAAGGTAGGAAGCCTTGGCGCAGAGCTACGGGACTTGCGCTGGTTCGAGTCTCCATGGGGGAAGAAATTTTCTCATGGTATGTCGGCCAGTATGGGACCGGTGCCCACCCAGCATCGTGAGGCAATTGGGTAGCTACAATAAGTAGCGGCTCCAGGTTGAGGAACCAGCTATAACGGCTGGGGGACTCGACATGCTAACCACATGTCACCCCTACACTGGCTGTTGATCATCTACCTCTGTGATTGACACATGTGGATGTGAAGGACCAGCAGCCGGCTGGTAAAAGGGCAACCGCTGAAAAGTGGAAAGACCCTCAATCGGAAACAAGTCTCACACGATTAAGCTGAACGGAAATATTAATTATAATTTAATGTATTCCTTTTCCCCATTAGTTTAATCTCTCCCTTTGCAAGTATTTTTACGTATTAAATGCCACGGGGACATTCAGGAACACGAACTGTCGGTGGAGGAATTTGAACTTCGGATCATAAACTGTACTCCCAGAGACAGAAAGTCCTTCCGAGGGGTTAACAGTCTAGTGCATCGTTTCCCAACCTGTAGGGGTGCACAAAAACTTTTCCGTAATGGCGGATTTCGAGTTAGGCCTATTATTGTTTCCTTCATTTCTGCAGCATTGTCATAACAATAATAATTATTATTACTATTTTTATTAATATTATTATTTTGAAATTAAATTAACCTTATAATGCCCTTTGTCACATGTGTAACCTAGGGAATTTATCACATTTCCGTGATAAATTAATATTTACCGCGAATACCTGATTTACAGTTATGTAACAATGTTAGGAATGCATTTGATTTAGCTACAATCGAAATTTATTCTGTCAGGTTCTTTGTTTTCTAACTATACTAAAAGTACCGAATAAGGAAAGGTTACATGGCGATCAGGCCTTTGATTTTATATGTTAATATGGAATTTCAACAAATGTATATATAAAGTCACCGCTGTGGTCTCGAGGTAGCGTGCTGCCTTGTCACGCAGCGGGCCCGAGTTCGATCCCCGGTCGGGGCAGTTTTTCTGGGTGAGGTTTTATCGGGGTTTTTCCTCACCTGTAAGACAAATGTCAGGAAAACTTTAAGGCCCGAACGATCCCCGAAATCATATGGCCATCATCATCCTTATCATTATCATTATTATTATCCTTCACCGGTGTGGAAAACAACGGGAAGCTACCACACCTACAATTCCCTAGTAAAGCTGCAAGCATAGCATGAAAATGCTATGATTGCAGTGAAGGACCTGCCTTCGGGCAGAATTACTATGGATGGATATATATATAATTTTGTATTTTCAACAATAGCAATAAGTTGTCAGTTGTGTATCAGAATAGTTTCCGTTCACATTAAAATGGATAACTGGTTGAAAGTTGGAAGTTTGAAAAAGAAACAGGAAGAGGTGAGTAATTACAATGGAAACTTATATCTATTATTGTAACTGGGCTACAGGTTGTGTAACTTTTAAGCCGTAACTAGAGTAGATTTAGGATTTAACCCTTTTTCTTAGAATAACTTTTTATGCATGCCTACTGTATGTATATTTAAAAGTCAGTGGTTCACCCAACTCAGATCGTTGTGGAAGAGGTTTGCGAGTCGAAAAAGGTTGGGAACTACTAGTCTAATGCAAGTGGATTACTGGAACACCATTGGGTTGTAATGACGTAGCGAATGTTGCACGTTGTAATCCACATAAACGAATTAATATTGCTGCTACTAGACATACTGATTTTATTTTTTATTATGAGCATTCCATAATACAGTATTTCTCCTTCAGCCCAAAGTGATTTGTCGCCAGATGCTCCTGCCTAAGCATCTTTTTCTCTCAAATCTCTAGCTTCCACACTTCTCCTCACTCAATCTATCCAACGTTCTCTATGTCTGCCTATTCCACTTCTTCCATTAACTTTAGGATATTCTTTGGTATCCTATCTTCTACCATTCTTATGAGGCCCATACCATTTCAAACGTTTTTTTCTTTTTCTATTTTAATTTTTTTTTTTCAACTTAAACGATTTCCCATATTGTGCAGTTTCTGACTTTATCTCTTCTTGAAATTCTTGTCGATCGCCTCCAAAAATCCATTTCCATTGCTAACAGCTTGTTGGCTTGTTTTCTACTTACTGTCCAGGTTTTGGACCCTATAATAAAATGATTTGTAACACAACTTGAAATATAGTTTTCTTCGTTCTGTGCATTATATTTCTATTCCAAAGCACTGAGTTCAACAAACCAATGATTCTTCTTTCATCCGTTATTCTTCTTTCAATTTCTGTAGTTGAATTCTCATTTTTAATCTAAAATAGATCCTAAATATTTAACAATGTTAACATTATGTATTTTTCCAGAATTACAGTTTAGCTGATTTTATTTATTATTAATATTAGCGATTAGAATTAAATATTACATTAGTATAGTATATTAGTTTTTAATATGCTTATAACTCATTGGCAAACTATTTTTTCATAGTGTACAATGTATTATAGACTAGCGTGGCTGCATAGTCGCTGATATTGGAACGCCAGTTTTGGAAGTCTATTTCCATTCTTCTCAGGTGATTTTTGCATTCCTGTTGGTACCTTTCTGTATCTTCATCTAAACTTGTACTCAAAGTTTTTCTCTCATAATAATAGTGTTCCTTTGGTGATCCAGTCTATTAACTCCTAACAGTGAACGTAAGAAGCGCATTAGGCTTACTCTTAAGTTGTATTGATTATTTATGGAGAATAATGATAGACGAAAAGTTAAAATTAATAGAAATTTATTACAAGCTTTATATTAGCTTGACCTGTATCTGTCTATCTATCTATGTAACGGAATCTTTCAATGCGATTTTCACCCACTTAAAATCATCGGATCGACTCGAAACTTTGTATACTTGTAGAGGACCCGTGACAATACAATAATTTCATATTTATTTTCTAAAATCCTGGCCATAATCATCAGAAAATCAAAAAACGTGTTTTTGTATCGATGTAACGGAATCTTTCAACGCGATTTTCGCCCACTTAGAAACATTGGATCGACTTGAAACTTTGTATACGTGTAGAGGACCCGTGACAATACAATAATTTCATATTTTGTTTCTAAAATCCTGGACAGAATCATCCGAAAATCAAAAAAATGAAAACTGGTATAATAGGTTGGGGACTTGTCGAGTTTTTAGTCAATAGTTGTAAGAGCTCAGTTGGTAGAGCAGTGAACTCTTAGTGGTATATAGTTTCAGTAATCCATACGTCGCTGGTTCAAATCCGGCTGGGAGGGTTTTTTTTTATAGAAGAGTATTACTTTTAGCTCATACTACAATAGTATCGAATTTAAAGATATTTACATTTTTATCTTATTCTGTAAAATATTAAAACTAAAAAATAAAAAATAAATAATAGTTTTAAAAAATTAAAAGAACACGCTATATTAGAAAACTAAAAAATGAAAAATAATTTTAATTTTCAGTACGCTTGGGATAAAATAAAGTGGTGAACAAAAAAATCATCTCCAACACATATAGAATAAAATTAGAGTTATCAACAAAAAGAAAATAATTTTACCATCAAAAGCGTGGGGTGATTTTTTATGATTTTTACATTTTCTTCTTAGAGAGCTTACTTTTACCAATATCTGTTTATAATCAAATATATTAATTGATATAGCGCACCCCACGCTTTTGATGGTAAAATTATTTTCTTTTTGTTGATAACTCTAATTTTATTCTATATGTGTTGGAGATGATTTTTTTGTTCACCACTTTATTTTATCCCAAGCGTACTGGGCATTAAAATTATTTTTCATTTTTTAGTTTTCTAATATAGCGTGTTCTTTTAGTTTTTTAAAACTATTATTTATTTTTAGATATATAATTGGTCGTTTAACATATCCGATAGGATTGGGTTTCTAGCTTTGCAATGCGGGTTGTACACGTGTATAATCTTATTAATGTACTGGGGCTAATGTAATTACGTAGATAACTTCCACGTGAGCTGAAACTCAATTACTTTGAAAACATGTTTACAAGCTATCTTCCAACTCAATTCGTTAAAGAAAACGGCGTAAGCCCACGCTTATAAACACATATCGATCTACAGCTACGTCAACATATTATTTCCATGTATCGATTTGCATCAAATCATCATCATCATCTTAAGGCACTACAACTTCAAAATTGAATGTTTTGGCCTTCTCAATAATCTTCCGCCAGACTCTTCTAACTAACTCACTGGCACTATCGAACCCGTAGGTTCATGGCCGCGCGGACATAAGCTCTCCATACACCCCCATCCTGAGCTAACGTTTTCCAATCATTCCCTGTATAATCTACTTCCGTCAAATAGTTAATGTTATTCTCCCACCTCATTCTTGGTCTACCAACTAGGTGTTTTCCCTCTGGTTTTCCTACAAGAAGCTTCCATGCACGTCTTTCGTTCCCCATTTGTGCCGCATGGCCTGACCATCGCAGTCTACGAGACTTAACTGTTCTTATTATAACGGCTTCCTATAAAGACCATGTAGTTCATTGTTATGTAGTCTTCTCCATTCACCTGTCTCTTCATCTCTCTTTGGTCCAAAAATGTTCCTATGAACTTTATTCTCAAATACTCGTAATCTCCTTTCCTCCCTTAAAGTAAGAGTCCATGTTTCGCATCCATATAATATAACTGGTAGAATAATAGTTTTATATATCTTCGAAATTCGCTAACAGGATGTACTATGTAAGTTATATGGGTTTGTAAGGAGATATGGAAATGTTGGCAAGGAAACACATGAAGGTGGTGAGAACAAGAACACCTGTTGAGCACTGGCACGCGAGCAGTTGTAGGATATTGTGGAAACCAGCCAATTTTCCAGACTAAATCACCGTCGTTGCCTCATCCATTCCAATCTTAACAATCTTGTTTTTCACATCTCTCTCTCCCACTGGATCATTTCATAGATTCTACTTCAAAAATTCTATCAATAATTCAAGATGAAAATCTCTAAGAACCTTTTTTTTTTCGTATAAAGTTTTATATGAGGCGATTAGAAGCAAATGGGTGTAACCGCAAGTTTCGCAATATTGAGAAAAAAAGGTTTAAAATTGAAATTGTATAAGAAAACCATAGGTAATTGAAAATTATACAATAATTCTTTATCCACCCCTAACGCATGTACTTATATCCCTTTTCCCCTGAATTAAAATTATATTTTAAGTATGTAATTAAGCATCAAACTCGTTTTTGGTGAAAAGTCACTTAAATTCCTTTGCTTGTAACCATAACTTTCATGTAATGGAAATTATTCGCATGCAGAGAAGCCGTCATTTGGTATTAGTTAAATACAGGGTGCTCTAAAATTCCCGTTACAAACTTCTAGGACTTGAAGAGGGGACTGGGTTGATAATATTTAGAATTGGAAACCATGTCGTGTTTGAAAACATGTTTTTAACGCGATCACTTTTACAAGTAATTTATTATGAGACGTGACACAGTACATACTGGATCTAAGAGGAAATATTTCAACAAGACTAAAACAATGTCTTGCATATGCTGATGATGTAATAATAACAGCAAGAACAAAAAATTCCCTACTGGAAACCTTTGACAAATTGAAAAAATGAAAGTATAAATAAAACAAAATATTTAAGATGTATGAGAAATAAAACAAATTTGACTGAACTAACTATAACTAGTGACTGTATTGATCAAATTAACTCCTTTAAGTACCTAGGCACAATACTAAACGATAATAATACTGTTGAAGAAGAAATCAAAACAAGAATATCGCAAGGGAATAAAGCATATTTTGCTAATTTCGATATATTCAAAAGCAAATTAATATAAAAAAATGTTAAATTCAAATTATATACAGCAATAATAAGACCAATCATATGTTATGGAGCTGAAACCTGGGTACTAAAAGAAGCAGATAAATTAAGACTATTAACGTTTGAGAGGAAAATATTTAGAAGAGTGCTAGGTCCAGTAAAGGAAAATGGAAATTGGAGGTTGAGAAGGAATGACGAATTATACCTCAGGAATAATAAAGAAAATATAGTTAGTTTCATCAAATCCAAAAGATTACAATGGTTTGGACATACACTAAGAATGCCAAAGGGAAGATTGCCGAATGATATTTTGAATTGGAAGCCACAGGGAACAAGACCAAGGGGAAGACCCAAGGATCGATGGGAGGATGACGTAATTGAGGATTTGAGAGAGATGGGGATTTTTGATTTGAAATCTGCTGCACAAGATAGGAAGAAGTGGCGTAAACTGGTTGAGAAGGCCAAGACATTCCACTGGAAGTCGTAGAGCCTGACGAAGAAGAAGAAGAAGAAGAAGACACAGTACATCGTTTGTTTTACAATTCAACTCATTAATAACCAAAGAAACAAAATTGAAACTGAATCATGACTTGCATTAATAATCCCGGATACACGCCGTAGCGTAGTGGTTAAGGCACTGAGCTACAAGCCGGAGGGTCGAGGGTTCAAGTCCCGTTGGGGTCAGGATTTTTAAACTGACCCAAACCCTCTGGCGGCACTATGACCCTGGGATCGACTCAGCCTCTAACGGAAATGAGTACCAGACGCTTGTTCTGGGGGTAAAGGCGGCCGTCACGCAGGACTGACAACCCGGCTGACATAAAATGCCGATTGTCTAGAAAAAGTACGAGCCTTAACCTCCTACTACCCTAAGGGCTTCCGGGCCTGTTGTGGGATCACTTTACTTTACTACACCCTCCATATCAATTTTTGCAGTTTTTCAAAATTTTGAAAAAAAATGCAGCAAGTCTTGGAATACTCGATAGGGAAATTTTCGATTTAGACGAATCGGGAAGCTATTACTTGTTGAGACACGTGACGTACGTTCAGGCAATGCTTGTTTTCAAACGGCTGTAACACGGAAACGGTAAGTTTCCGGACATGGTTTCCAATTATAAATATTATCAACTCAGTCCGCTCTACAAGTCCTTGAAGTTTGTAAGGGGAATTTTAGAACATTCTGTATAAACATTTATAACCAAGCTAGGATTTCAAACCAAGATTTATATGCTAGTGCTCTACCACCGATTTACTTACGTCAGTTACGTTATTGTACAGATTAATTCGTAAAATCACTAGCCGCTGCTGCAGGATATCACTATAATGACGTAAGAAATTAACTCGCCGCTTTCCAGATGTTCTAGATGAAAGTAATAAACAAAACATCATCATATTTCAATTAAGCCAAGTGGAGCTTGTTGTGGCTTTGTATTGCTGACTGTAAGCTTACATTCAATTACAATGATCTAGGCTATGTATATAGATATGTTTAAAAGAAGTAAATTCTTTGTATTTCACTGCTATTATTTATTTTTGCGCGATACTGCGTTTTGTCGTATTACAGCAATGGCGACCATGATTGAAAGTTTAACTTCCTACATTTCGGGATTGCCAACCTAAATAACTATACTGTAACATTACATTTACACTCACGTGCGGGAAGTAAAACCACTGTCCTCTATGTATACTACGTACAATGTATATACAAAAAATATCCAAAAGGTAGTGTTAATATACATTATACGAAACAAATCACTGCATTTTAAATGAACTGAACTTTATTTGAAACAATATATATATATATATATATTTTTTTTTTTCAAATGCCCCAAATTTGTCTTTCGACATTCCTGGTTTCTCTCCTGGCATGGCGTACTTGTAACCCACTTCTGAGGTTGGGGCGCCTGGAAGGCGGGGTTACGTTGCCCCGATGATATGATGGGTGATGATGATAATGGTGAGCCAGGAGAGTCCCTAATCCTAAGCTTAACCTAAGATGAATATGAATGGTGATGATTGCGATGGCCATATGATTTCGGGGACCGTTTGGGCGTTAAAGTTTTCCTGACATTTGTCTTACAGGTGAGGAAAAACCCCGATAAAAACCTCACCCAGAAAAACTGTCCCGACCGGGGATCGAACCCGGGCCCGCTGCGTGACAAGCCAGCACGCTACCCCGAGACCACAGCGATGGACATTTGAAACAATATAAAACAATAAATACGAACTTGCTGCCATATTATCAATAATTGATCTCAATGTCTCCTGTTATTTGAACTAATAAACTTGCCCACACTGTTAACATTAGTCAATTGTTTATAATGAACGCAAATATTTCCAACAAAAATGTTATTTTACTATTATGTATTATTTTGAAATCACCATCGGGCAAAAAATAATGTACAACGCACGTTTGTGAAGTGTTTTACAGAATCTCGGTAATTAAAAATCTCGCAATCGCTCGGTTTTTAATTAAAACTATAGCCATTTTTCTGCATACTCTGACCTTATTAATTTGTTTTCGACAGAAGTTTATGCAGTTAAGATCTTCTATTAGGCTAAAAACATATATAGTGTGACCTTCTAGATACAACTTTATGAGTCTGCCTTTCATATTGTACCGAAATGGACATTTCGGTACAGGAATTACGTCTTACTGCGCAAACTATACGTCATCGCGTCTCCATCTCGAGTGTCATCTTTATGAACAGTGCCAAATGCTTTCCTATCTATCCCTTCCTTTCCTAGTGCGCACCCTGTGCTATCGCGCATTCCCCCTCTCATAAATAGCTGTGTTTTGTAACATCGAATGTTCATCTACTTAGTCACCAATGGAGTCTGGTCAGAACAGCTCAGGAGAGCTGGTTTAGTTTGATTAGTCCAGTAAGCCAGGGTGGGGACGATAGAACAGTATTTCCCCCAACCCGAGACTGGACTAGAGTGAGTGATAATGTATGTATGTATGTTGATTTATATCATATTTTCTTTTTGCATAGATGATCTACTATGATTTCTTTTCTTTGTAAATTGAATATTTATTTATTTATATTTATATTATATCTGACTATATTTTGACTCGCATTAAAATGCTTTAGTTGTGCATTTTACTTACTCTATGCCTATTCATTCAGTAGTTAACATAAGTTAGATATCAAAGTCAAAACCCAAAAGCTTGCTCAAGCGTGTGTTAGTTCCTTTATCCCAAAGCTTCCACGATTGTATTTTATAAGTCAGTAAACATTACATATTGGGAGAATTTAGTAAAGAAAGTTGAATTCCTCTTTGCCTCTATGGGCCCGGGAAAAGATGTCACAATTGAACAATCTATGCTTTCCAATCAAAATAGTGATCAACAATATAACCTTGCATGGGTGCAAAATGGGTGCGCCTGTCTCATTGAGAGAAACAAGGGCTTATAGGAAGAAGTAGTTTTGTTTTCCTAAGTATTCTTTGAAATACTAAATATTTTATAAGACCAATTTAATTGTCTATGTCTTAATCTGATATACTTATATAACACACATTTCGATAAAGGTAAAGTTGTCCCACTACAGGCTCAGGAGGACCTTCGCATAGTAGGAGGTTAAGGTTCCTATTCTCCTGGACAGTTGACACTTGAGGCCAGCCGGGTTGCCAGCCCTGCGTGACGGCCGCATTTACCCCGCGATCGAAGCGAACGAGGACCGACGGAGCGCGAGGACTACCAGGGCATACGAGCACCAAGGAGGGACTTCCGGACTCAGGGTTCGCTCGTACAAACAATGACGGAGCTACTTGGTAATAGTCCTTTGTGCACTTCCAAACATTGTTATTATTATCATGGTTACTATTATTACATCATCATCATCATCGTTGTGGACTAATGGTTAATATGCACGCCTCCGATTCCGAGGTTCGCGGGTTCAAAATCGATAGGAATCAATGGAATTTTAAGGGGTAACAATTCTGAATGTGGTTTTCTCCAGAGGGAAGGAAATCCGTGAGTCTCGTGTCGTAGATTTTACAGCACATGGAAGAACCTCGCGCTTGATATAAATTGCTATATAATGATCTGACATGTTAGTGAGCGTCGTTAAATGTAACAATCTTTATTGATATCTCCAGTAGGCTGTTAATTTTGTGCTGCTTTTGGATAATGTATAGTTTAGTTTAAATTTCTAAGCATTTACAAATTCAAGCTTGTAGGCCTATTAAAATTATTTTTTTCCCCATGATAGTGCATACTGTCATACTTACAGTAATGGCGACCATGATTGGAAGTTCAATTTTCTAAATTTCGGAGTTGCCAACCTATAATGACTATACTGTAATTTTACAAATTACCTACCTAGTGCGAGAAGTAAAAACACCGCCCTTTATGTATACGTACTTACTCACTCACTGGCACTATCGAACCCGCAGGTTCAAGGCCGCGCGGACATAAGCTCTCCATACATCCCTATCCTGAGCTAATGCTTTCCAATCATTTCCCTGTATAATCTACCTCCCTCAAATCATAGTTAATATTATTCTCCCACCTCATTCTTGGTCTACCAACTGGGCGCTCCCCTGTGGTTTTCATACAAGCCTTTATGTATAATACGTATACAAAAGTATATCCAAAAGGTAGTGTTAATATACATTATACGTAAAAAATCACTGCATTTCAAATGAACTGAACTTTATTTGAAACAATATAAAACAAATTCTTGTCGCCATTTTATGCCTGGTTGGTGTCACGGTCTGCTGTAGTCTCAACTAAATTATTTTCGACATTTACAGTATAAACATTGGCCACAGTTAACGTTAGTCAGTTGTTTATAATGAACGCAAATATTTCCAACAAATATACTATTCATCGGAGAACATATTGTTTAAACAACTCACCTCATAGGATTCATGCTTCCATGATATCGCGATTTCAAACATAGTCATGTTCATCGTCAGCCATAACTCCGACATACCTCATAATGTTTACTTCCCAACATTAATTAAATATAAATATACTATTATTTTACTATTATTTATTATTTTGAAAACACTATCGTGCAAAAAAATAACACTGTCGACAAGGTTTTCTTTACAATAAATCTGATTAGTGAATCCAGTGCATTTTTTCATACCGAATTCAGATATGTAGTCAGAATTTTTCCATCAGGTACAGTTTTTTTGTGACAGCTACTTTTTTAAAGTTGATTTTAGCGTTTTCTTTGACCTGTCATAGGAATCTTTACCTTATATGTAGCGATTTTATTCAAGCTGCATGTAAGGGCTGTCTCTGATGAGCACGGTGAGCATTTTCATCAGCAAATTTCCACAATGGAAAAAGAGGTACCAAGGCAAGTGGAGTTCTAAATATGCTGGCTGACTACTGTTGGAGCAAGAAGAGTGATGTTCGAGATGCAAAATATGCCCGAAAATCACTATCTACCACTAGGTAAGTCAGAATGAGTTAGAGTTAGATGGATTTTATTAAAAATTATAAAAAATGTAAATATATCACAGAAAACTCTTGCCTGATAGGAAAAAACTGAAATGATATTTAAATTCAGGATTAAAAATACTTCTAAAATCTCATATTTTTATTCTTGTGAAAGAAAAAAGTTCATTTTTATAAATGCGTAAATGTAATATTCCTCCGTGGAGACATAGGAGGAAAAATTTGATAACGGGTGGCTTAAAAAATATAACCTCTTAACTTGAATTGTGACTCCTCAGTAATGAAATATGAGGTTCATGTCGATATGAGATGACAGCGAGAGGAAGTGAGAAGGCCTTTGACATCTCTCGACAAGCTGTATGTTCCGTTAGGGAAATAAAACTACAGTCTCTGGTTTCACGCCACTTCTACTGCAGTAATTTCCTTATTTTTATAGGAAGCAACACGTTAAGAAAATCAAATATGAAGTTATGACAACTTCAACTTTTCAAACACGTAGGAAGGGATGAGTAAAATCGTGAACCCAGAATCATACTATATAACCAAAGAGCGGTGTCAAAAGGTAATTCTTAAATTCCAGAGCTATATGCCTAATTTTATTTCGTTGAGGATACATAACATTATCTGATTTTCATTAGGCAATAGCGAGGAGATACTAAGGGCTAACACACACGCTCTATTAAGTAACACTAAGAAATTGGGACTGGAAGGAAGCATCAATAAAACTAAATATATGTTCACACATAGAACTTTTTAATAAAACGGAAATGGATAGTTAATGACAAATGAAGGAAATTTTGAAGAATTAGCTGAATTCAAATATCTAGGAACAATAATTACAAATAGGAATGAGATAAAAAAAACTCCTGGCGCGACAGGCCTGGAAGGCCCTTAGCCTACCAGCCGGAAGCTGGCCTCACATCCACATGTGTCAATCACAGAGGTAGATGATCATCAGCCAGTGTAGGGATGACATGTGGTCAGCATGTCGAGTCGCCCAACCGTTATAGCTATAACGGCTGGTTTCCTCAACCTGGAGCCGCTACTTATTGTAGCTACCCAAATGCCTCACGATGCTGGGTGGGCACCGGTCCCATACTGGCCGAAATACCATGAGAAAATTTCTTCCCCCATAGAGACTCCAACCAGCGCAGGTCCCGTAGCTCTGCGCCAAGGATTCCTGCCTTAACCACTCGGCTACGGCGCGGGACTAAGAATCAGACGCACAGAGAAATTAAAGAGATTCAATTCTGGAAATTCATGCTATTATGCATTACAGGGACTCTTGTCGTCCCAACTTCTCTCAAAAGCCCTTAAACCGAAGATACACAACAATTATTCTCCCAGTTGTATTATATGGATGCGAAACATGGACGATTACTTCCCGCGGCGTTACCCGGGAATCTACGTGTCCCGATGTACTTGGCATAAATGAACTGAAAGACAAAATTCGTTATATTGAATTATCCGTAAAAGAATACCTGCTGTGTGCTGCTATGCTTGCCCGGGAATCTACTTATTCCGATCTTCTTGGCATCAATGAAAGACAAAAATGGTTACTGTGAGTTATCCGCATTGAAGATAAACATATGCTGTCGGGAACTTTTTTGGATAGGTTTTTTTTAGATATTTAGATATTCAAATCTGTGTACATTAATTTGGTGTATTTGTTATGGTTTAGACAGCGTAAGCCATTTAGGCGTAAAAAAATGATTTTTTCCCCCCACGTTTTTCACCACAAGGGTGATTTTTAAGGGCGTAGGAGTTGAGTATCGCAACTCTCTTATACGTAGCCTATGTTCATCCCAGGAACTTTTAGAACATTTTTTAAAACCCCCATCACAATAGGATGAACGGTATGGCAGCGCATAAAATGCGAACAAACAAAAAACAAACAAACGTACATTCATTTTTATATATTAGATTGATTTAACAATTGACGTTACAATTAAATCTACGTAAATGTTAATTATTATTTTTGAAGAGAAAAAAAAACCTTAACCATGAATTAAATTTTTAATTCTTGGAGGTAACTAATAACATGCAAATTGATTAACAAAAGTTGAGGATTTTAATTGAATTTAGTTGTAAAACTTATTTTTATTTGAAAATACACTTGCATGGTAAAGTTACCCCTGACGAATGTAACATTGACCGAATAGGCTTAAAAAATTACTTGCCAATGTTATCCGTGTATGGGGTAAAATTGACAGGTTAAAAAGTAACTTATTAATGTACAGAGTGCAGGAGAAGTAGTTAACAGAAAATACAAAAATATATTATTTTCTGTAGCTTACAACATCTATACAAGAACAACTACAGAAGTTATTCCCTAGTTAGCAAATTACCTCAAGCAGTAGTGTATGATATATTCTAAAGGTCCCGTATTCAAACCCAAGTTTCAACCAATCTGATTTTTTTCCTTGGTTAACTGACTTATGCCGCAACCTGTATTTAAAAAAACTTTAAAAATGAATGATTAGATACAAAAAGAAGGCTATTAATGTCGTGATACACATTTTTTTGGGATTTTGTGTCTGGTAAATTATTGTGTATTGTAGTGTATGAGATTATATTCTAAAGGTCCCGTATTCAAACCCAAGTTTCAACCAATCTGATTTTTTCCTCCTTGGTTAACTGACTTATGCCGCAACCTGTATTTAAAAAAAACTTTAAAAATGAATGATTAGATACAAAAAGAGGTTATTAATGTCTTGATACACATTTTTTTGGGATTTTGTGTCTGGTAAATTATTGTGTATTGTAGTGTATGAGATTATATTCTAAAGGTCCCGTATTCAAACCCAAGTTTCAACCAATCTGATTTTTTTCCTTGGTTAACTGACTTATGCCGCAACCTGTATTTAAAAAAAACTTTAAAAATGAATGTTTAGATACAAAAAGAAGGTTATTAATGTCGTGATACACATTTTTTTGGGATTTTGTGTCTGGTAAATTATTGTGTATTGTAGTGTATGAGATTATATTCTAAAGGTCCCGTATTCAAAACCCAAGTTTCAACCAATCTGATTTTTTTCCTTGGTTAATTGACTTATGCCGCAACCTGTATTTAAAAAAAACTTTAAAAATGAATGTTTAGATACAAAAAGAAGGTTATTAATGTCGTGATACACATTTTTATTGGGATTTTGTGTCTGGTAAATTATTTTTTTTAAGTTTAAAACTTGCCATTGTTTTCCCATTTAACAAGCATTTTTAATGTAAGATGTATGAGCATGCGGTGGGAATTCAAGTTGACACCCTTGGTGAGCCGCAAAAGGGTCGGGAAACGCTGCGCTAGTGGATGTCATATATAAAATTTAATTAAAACAGATGGAATATTTAGAAACAATTATTTTAGGTGAAATCGGTAAGTTACGGAACTTATATAATAAAATAGATTATTTTAAGTCTGGTATCTTCTAATCATAACATACGGGTCAATTAACCACAAATATGTGTACTTTTTAAAAAAGAGTTAATTATAATAATAAATGAAGAAGCATTAACGCCAATGGTGTAACAGTAGTTTATTATAAATAGCATTACTTACTTTTTGGGGGCACGCCGTAGCGTAGTGGTTAAGGCACTGCGCTACAAGCCAGAAGGTCGAGGGTTCAAGTCCCGGTGGGGTCAGGATTTTTAAACTGACCCAAACCTTATGCCGGCACTATGGCCTTGGGGTCGACTCAACCTCTAACGGATTAGTGAGTACCAGGAGAGAAAACCACGCACTCTGTTCTGGGGGTGTTTAAAGGGGCCCCCGTCACGCAGGGCTGACAACCCGGGCTTTGACATTTCAAGTGCCGATGGTCCAGAAAAAGTGGGAGCCTCTTGTAACTCCTACTACCCGAAGGGCCTCCCGAGGCCTGTAGTGGGATTACTTTTACTTTACTTACTTTTGTCCCATAGTTACCCCGCACCATTACAGAATTATAAAAGATCATCTTGGTCTACATTAACAAAGTTTGAATAAATAGTCATCTATTACTTAATATGCTACAACAAATAACATTTTTATCTAAGATAGGGCTAATTGTTCCTTACAATTCTGTTTAATGTATCAATTCATGGTTTTTTATATAGGTTGTGTGTGTGTGTGACAATATGTGAGCAGAAAATTAGAATTAATAAGGAAATTGTATTGTTAAGTCAAAGTTTTTCCCTTTACAGAGAGTTAGGCGCTCTCCCCCTACAGGCGAAGAATTTGAACCATACTAATTTAGTTACACTTGTTTTCGTATAGATGCCATTTTTGAGTGGTCCGTGGTCAGCGTTCCGCCTCATACTGACATCTAGGAAACCAAGGTAGTACTAGGACGGGGAAATTCGGTAAATTTTGCTTAGAGGCCTTTTAATTCAGGCTTAAGGATTTTTTACGAGCCTGAAAATCTTCAGACTCGGGACCCACGGCTTAAAGTCCCTCCCGGAGGACTTGCTCCTTGGATTTTTTCGTCCTAAAAAATCAATCGACCCCGGCCGGGTTTGAACCCGCGACCCTCGGGACTAGAGGCAAGGAGCATAACCACTAGTCCACCAAATAAAAATATCCAAAAAAGAATTAAAACGAATATTCAAATAAAGTTTAGCGTAATAATTAAATTGAAAACGAGCTATCAAAAATATGTCATAACATATCAGCAGAATCACAAAAATTGAAAGAATGCAGAAAATAATCTTGGCGACAGAAATGGATGGATTATGGATAAGTATGAGAATATCCAGGCTACAACATATTAGAAATACATATATCAGACAAGAAATGGATGCACAAGAAACTGTTATCGATAAGATAACAAGCAGAGCTTTATAGTGGTATGGACACGTACAAGGGATGTCGGAAGAACAGTGGCCTAAACAAGTGTTAGATTGGATGGTACCAGCAGAAGGAAGAGGGGGAGAAGTAGAAACACATGGTATGAGGGAATATATAATGCCCTGATGAAGAGGGGTATGGAAGAAGGACAATGGGAAGATAGGAATATCTGGAAAGCAGGAATTAAGTCCTAACTGCTGTAAAGAGGAAATCCTGTATTAAGTAAGTTCAAAAATGTAAAGAGTACGGAAAAAATACTCAAATATTGAATAAAATAATTATTTTATTATTATAATAAAGAAATACATTAAATTTATTTTTCATCTATGCCATCAAGAAGATTATATATATATATATATGTCTTTTCTTCAATTCCTCTATCAATTCTTCATCTTTTTTATTAAGTCCTCTTACGTTCCAGGTTGCCATATTAATAATGTGGAAACAAATTTAGAAAAATATAACAGATTAAATGGTATAATTAGGAGAAATTTTGGAAAACAAATGAGGAAAGAAATCCAATTGAGATTTCATAATGCCATAGCCAAACCGGCTCTACTATTCGGAAGTGAATGCTGGACACGAGCAAAAGATAAATCCCGCATTAATAGTTCACAAAATGAGATTCTTCCGATCACTAACTGGAGTAACATTAAGAGATAGAATGAAAAGTGATGAGATAAGGATGCAGTGGAATAGTAGGGAAATGATTGAACATATACAAAATTATCAGATTAAATGGTTCCAACACGTCCAGAGAATGTCAAATTTCCGTTTACCAAAGATAATTTACCACCTCAACCCTAAAGGCAAAAGAGACCTCGGAAGACCCTTCAACCGATGGAAAGATCAGTTTTTGTAGTCGCAGAACGGGCATTATTACCCAATACTGCATTCGGAAGAAGAAGAAGAAGAAATATATATATTTATTTATTAGAGCCTATACAACAAACCACACAGCATGTATATTTGTAGCCTATGCTTATGTGAGTGTAGGTCTGCATGTGTGTGCGTGTATGTTCATATAAATAAATCTACTTCTATTCTATAGTGTTCTGCCCTAGGGCAGGCCCTTCACTGCAATCATAGCATTTTTAAGCTATGTTTTGCAGTTTTACTAGGGAATTATTGGTGTGGTAGCTTCACGTTGTTTTCTACTTAATAAATGTAATTATATCGATTACATACTGGTCTCAATTACTGAATTTTCTGATATCTTTAAAAAATAAGTGATCAAATTTTGGCTTAGCGGACAATAACAGCTATAATTTGTATACCGATGAAAGGGTTCCAAAATATTTTGATAGAGAGAAAGGTCAACTGCACGTTATGGAGATAATGTTATTTGTGGATATGAGTAGTCTTCCGGATGGAGACTGTGCGATGCATGGCAAGTAGTTTAATATAATTCCTCTTGCATCTAATAAAACACTAACATGACATAACTAATGTCATCAACCCAGTATTACGTTAGGCCTATAGATTTGTCAGTTTTTATTCATTTTTCGTTATACTATTTAACCTATTTATAAATAATACAAGTTTAACTTATCATTGGTTATTACTTTAGTACATTAGTCATTCACTTAATAATTTTGCATTTAATTGTATTTTATACTTTCTAAATTATCTTACCTCTGCAGAGAGGAAGAAAGTTCTGATGGCTTTAACAATGGGGGTAAATAATAATCTATCCAAAGTAACCATGAATATGTATTTTATATATTGTAATGCTGAATTACTGAAAACACCCTTGTTCGGATTTGCAAGGGGAAGACTTATTATGACGCAATTTTGGCCAGTACATGAGGTGGTGACTAGGCAGAATCGTATAGTATTTGGCTGACAATTATGATTCCAGGTTGAGGAAAGTAACTATAACGCCCGATTAATCCGAAATAATGATAAAATATTCTTATACTGCCTAGATCAGGGCCGTCCAAACTACGGCCCGCGGGCCAGATACGGCCCTCCATCACTTTCTATCGGCCCTTGTAGGCCTGTATCATTCTAATAAATTAAAATATGCTAAGTCAGGCGTATAATATTAGTCTATCAGTAGCGGAAACATGAACTGTTGAATATGTTACGACATAATAGGAAAAAAAAGTAGAAAATCACACACACACTTAATAATAATAATAATAATAATAATAATAATAATAATAATAATAATAATAATAATAATAATAATAATAATAATAATAATAATAATAATAATAATAATGATAATAATAATAATAA